>CACRXP010000044.1:1246264-1265195 GCA_902702965.1 Spirometra erinaceieuropaei | reverse complement strand
TTTTACGTTGTAAATAGGGTACTCAAAGGCTTACGCCTATTTCCCTCAATAAACTGAACTGAAATGAACTGAAGTATGAATCCAGTTGACAATACAAAAGTAGATATTTACAGCCAAACTTTTCTTCAGCATTTTGTTGAGGGGTGGCTAGTGAACGTCCAGAGGTTATGAATACTGACTTCCAAGGCGGAATTGGAAACGGAAGTAATAATGGCGGCTTTATCAATTTAACTAAGAAAACAAATCCCAAAAGAAGGTGAAGAATTTATGAAGTGGTAGAAGACTCCCTGCGGTTTAGAAAGAGATTTCAGGACGTTTTTCATCCCAAATGAGTGACTCATTATGGTGCCTTAACTGTTTCTAATAATCACTAGAAGTCACTACTGATGAGGCAAAAATCCAGTTAACTTGCCCACTGGAAACTCTTAGCGGAATCCTGGATCTGCTTTCGCGACTTCTTTTTATGACAGAAAAGTGGGGTGTAGTTGAAAAAGCAGTCTTCTCTCTGAATATCTTGTCCGAGGTGTTGAGAGGACGTTCAAGCAAGTAACCTAATAATATGAGGGAAAATGTTATAGCGTTGCTTGAAAAATGTGCATCATTTTAAAATCATAAAGCTATTTTTCAGTTCGTTTTACACGTGAGCAAATTTAAATCTCCCCATTCAAAAGAGGCTTATCATAGTGGGAAACTGAAAAGAAACTGTAAGGCAACGCGCGACTCACTCCGACATTAATCGGTGGAAGTTTTAAACAGGAGGTAGATACTGTTATTAGGAGTTGCATGTAATGTGTCAGTTTGTCTGATTACCAAACAAGTTAACTAAGATCAGTTGGCAAGCGAATGGTATCTAAAAGTGTCTGAAGTCAGGGTGACGAAGTTTTTGCAAACTAACAAATTTATGAATAATAAAAATATTCGGGGATTTTATCTTTGTCGGAACTTTTGTACAGATTTTGCAGAGCTAGGTCTCTCTCCATGAAAATCAGGACAGATAATTAATGAAATCAATCAAAACGAAGCAAACAATTTTGGAGCTGTAATATAACGCACACAACCTAGGCCACGCCTGTCAACGTCCCGGAGTTGATTCAACTCAATATTTGTGACAGCATGCGCCGATTCATAGATTAAACGCGTAAAGGCAAAAATACAGCTACGCACAATGCCTGATTTTGCCACCAAATCGCAAACATCTCAACTGTCTTCTAAATTAGTTACCTTTCGTTTATTGTTCTAGCGTTGGTCATAGTTACAGGATACTGGTCACGCTCGGTGTTATGTAAAAAAGACCAAGAGGCCGAATATGGGACTTCCTGAAAGAACTAAGAAGTCGAAAGTCAATTCCTGTGGCCTGTAATTTGTATCAGTGGCAACGCTACCTGTGTTGTAGTCCAGAAACAAAAGTGGGTTTGATCTATAGTGAGCAAAATACAAAGAAGGACTGTTGCTTTCTTATGTCTAAAAGTTAGAACTTGTCGTAGGGAAAAAATGTTGATGATTCCAGTTAGAATAAGGTATTGGTCTCAGTTAAAGAGTTTTGCTGTGAGGTTTTAGAAACCTGTTTGCAAACTCACCAATCATGGAATCCGCTGGCGTTTAAAACAGGCATCTCATTGGAAGATAAAAACACCCAACAAGACCCTTCTTCCCCGACTAGACAGGTATGACTTAGCAAAGCCGATCAGAGAACTGCGAGATCCTAGAGCCTCCATCAAACCTAGGAGTCGTATATATTGCGCTTTATCAAAGGCATTACTAAGATCAAAATAGATAACGATCTCAGATAGACAATCGTCACGCAGAGAAGTAAGTAGGTTCAAAAATGGGAAACATGACGCCTTTCACAATAGCAACTGGGCAAGAAACCGCGTCGGAAAGAGCCAGGAACTTTAGTTAGCTATCTAAAATCGATAATTTGTATTACAATTGCTTTTTCAAACAGCCTAGCGAGAGAGGATGTTTGTGAACATCCTCATGGTTTTGGGCATTAGAACGCGAACCCAATTTGTGCACTGGAATAATAAGTTTTTTAATAATCAGGAAAGAGACCATTTGCGATAAATAGTGAGACTTCGGGATGTTGTCATTTCCAAATTAGTGAGGGTTACCAGGTTGTCTTTTCGTCTTCTGTATACTTGCAGGGTTCAAATTGGTGCTTATGGGAAGCACATCATGCGACGAATTAAATGAGAGTATGGGGTCAGTTTTAAAGTTAAATGGCAGGCAAGGAATGAATTCAGCAATGCTAGTTTGAGCAACTTCTCTATAAAGACATTTTGACAGCAATTAAACAAAGACGGAATGTCTGGATGCCGGTAAATTCGGCGGGCGGAAATCTACTCTCCTCCAAAATAACTTTGAATTTTTTCAATGCGCCATCTTATCCCCTTACCTCTTATCCATTCACAATGATGACTTGGGATCGTCAAATGACCACCTGTATGGTAGGTACATGAACGATATTGTTTTTGGGCGTCCTCTTAAAAATCGATCACATCACCGCGACTTTGCATGGTTGGTTGCAAATGCTCACCCACTGAACAGCCAGAAATCAGATGAGTGTGTTTTCCGACTGCGACCCTCTCCCACTCCTGAATCCTTCGGCACTCTTCCCAGTGAGGTTATTTCTTCCCGGTACCCTCGTAATGCCTTTACACCAAGTTTTTCATTCTCTTTTCATATTGAAATCCTTTTCACAAAAATTCGTAATAATTTTTGTTACTTTCGTCGTTTGCGTTCCTAAAGCATACCTAAGCCCCTGGGGATTCATTAACCTCGGCATTCTGTCTCTCATCCTTTATTGTCCTCCTGCTACTTTTTATGCCTTGTTTAAAAAAGATGGGCTGATTTTAAGGCGTTGCTTCCGGATTCTCCCTTCCGCTGCTGATGCTTCTTATTTCGTATTTGTTAATATGTTAATATGCCGAAACCTCCAAACAAATTGGCAATTCGTCGATCGAATTCTGGATAGTGTTATCCATCTCCTTCACTTTGATCTAATAACGGCGAAGTGTTTCTGTTCTTTAAGCCGACGGCTTCCTGCATTTCTCTTGCTGTATATTGGCATGCCAGCGTTCCGTATTCTATTTCTGGTACGTTACCTTACTTTAAAATAGACAGAAGTACAAAAACTGAGGTTTAATCTGTACCTGAAATAGATGTTCATTTTTTACGTAAGCTTTTTGATTCTTACGTAACTTGTTAATTTATTTTCTCGTCACAGTGAACGGTGCACTTTTTATTAGAAATTTTTAATGATACTTTCAAAATTAAGTGTATTCTCCTCCATATCCCTCTAACATGATAATCCTTAACTAAATCATCTTTCGCGCGACCGATCTCTCGTTTAGGGACACTGCGCGAATTCGGGAGATACAAGTTACGTCTGTTACTATTTATAGAAGAGGAGCAGTCGGTAGTGTTGGAAAATTATAGTGTAAGCAGGAAGAAAGAAGCCGAAAGCATAAGTGTTATGGTTTGTTATTTATATATATGCCGCTTCTAACCACAGAATCATCATTGTGCATAAACATATTTGAGTAGGATTTATTGGGTGGAATGATATTTTGTAGTGCATAAAAATTGGCAGAAAACACAAAAAGGGTTTGGTAAGTATTCGCATAATATGACGGCCGATTTACATTCAAAAACGGAATAAACGGCTTCGAAGAACCGTCTACAGAACTATTTGATGTCCAAGACAAGGCATTTCGGATAAATCGACTCGTACTCGTGAGTAATCAATTAGCTTACACCAAGCTGCGGTCACAAGAAATTAATGGCGAGAAGCGGGATTATAGCAGTAGACAGTTTGAGAGCACGGGGCTTGCACCTGTGAGAAGGAGTGGGTATAGTTTTGTGGTAGCTGCCGGGGGTGAGCGTCAATGTGGACATCATGGTTTATGGTGCTTGTGGTAGTATGCCAGGCTTTAAGCTATTTTACGCTCCTGCCTTGTGATGGTCATGGAGATCAAATCAGTATCGTCGCAAATAAGGCGTAGGTCACACTCAAGGGCGCACGCAAACACGAGGGCCAAGTAGTCGCGTCGACGGATTGTCAGCTTGTGTCATCAGTGAGGGTCTCAAGTCCTTGGCCTGCATGGTTAACGCAGACGAAAGATACTTAGCGCATGAGAAGCAGTAGATAGCATTAGTTTGCGTTCTTTATGTATGAAGTGCTTTATTGTAAATGCTGTTTCAATACATCTGTTTTCAATACACCTCAATACCACATGACCTGACGGTTTACAAAGTACCTTGACGCCTATAGATTGGCCCGGCTGGCCTCCCATCGCAACGCGTCTTATACAGGTCGCAACTCTGTACTAAGAGCGAGTGCTAGTTCAACCATCAGTAGCACCAAGAGTTAAGGGCACCTGGTTGGCCGGTTAGTACCGGTCTCTATAATGGACTAGCTTGGCAACTTTCAGAAACGCTTGCTATTCGAACTGTAGGCCATAACTATGGTTTCGCTAAGGGAAGGCCACACCTGAGTTACCGATCTGTTTAGTTAGGTTAAATGTAGTTCACATATAATAATGTGAATCCTCTGTGATCTTAATTTGAAAAGAGAGAGTGAAATGTCAACAAAGGTATAGGCAGCGTGGACAACAGTGTGGTTTTATCAGAGTAGAGATCAGCAAGATTTTTTGGTTTTTACCTGCCCTACACAGAGAAACATCTTTCCACTCGAACACCACACATTTTCACTGCTGATTTACTGACATTTTCTCTTAACATCAGCATTTCTAAACTTCTTCTGTTCCGTTTGCTGCTGCTGCCACCACTTAGTATCCAGTTCAACAGGCATCTTGATGTGCGACTCGAAATTGGGTCACTGTAAGCAGATTCCAGCGCTGGCCTCAAGTTTTAGCAGTCGTTACTTGAGTTTAAATTGGCTTATGGCACGGTAGATTCACAAAATAAATAAATAAACAATAAAATATTTACCATGGCTTCCTCTGTAGTGTCTAAGTACCGATTGTACTTCGGAGCGCCATAAAAATCAGGTGAAGTTTTGATTGTTAGGTGTTTTAACAGAAATGATTAATTCATTCGGCTTCATTATGGAGAGCACGACGGCCTTAGTGGATAAGAACTGACGACAGCAAGGGCACGGCTTGAGTTAAGCCAGCCTTCTAATAACTTGATGTACGAGGCCCCACCTGGAAACGTGTGATTTATCGCAATGGGTTACATTTCCCGAAATTTGGACGCATGAATTATTCAAGTCTTTCAAAACGCATGATACTTTTGGAAGCCCGATAGTCAGCTGGTGGATTCTAGACCGGTTACTTGGAAAATTATGCTTGGGCAGTCAGCTAACTATATCAGATTGGGTAGACACCATATGCTGTAGCAGGCTGGCCGGGTAGTTTGAACAAATATGATTAGAATCACGGTTCGTGAGGAGGTCTCGTGGCTAAATTGGTCAGGGTGTTGGCTGTTCTCAAGCCTTGCCCCGCTGTCGTGGGTTCTAATCACATCGAAGCCACCAAGTCAAAGGAGCATTCAGTTAGAAGGAGAAGACCGAGGGCAACAGAATGGTGGATGTCCTTGTGCGCAAAAATCAGAGTGATGTCTCCGGTGACAATGTCCAGTGGGGAATCCAAAGATGTACTGCTGGTATTGGCTTGCGCTCCAGACAGAACGGAGTAGTGGTGTGTTGCCTTTGTAAGTTCATGCGAAGAAATTTCGACTGTCGTTTTTCTAAGTGATGTGTTGAGTTAGCCTGTGATACCATATTCATGTGGGACTTGAACGGCTGTGACCGTCTGAATCCACATGTGTGGGCATGTTTTAATTATTCAGGCTGTAAGGTCAGTGCACTCAAAACTTCGTCCTGCGAAGGTCAAAATTAAGACATTACAGAATTGGACAAAGGCGACAGGTATCACCGTTATGGCCGTCGACCGAACCTATATTTCATGCTCTTAACAGTATTCCCTGTTTTCTTATCGCAAGAGAAATTCATAATGGCCAGAGGCTTCATTCAGTGGTCCCGTGTTTCACGTGTATTAAGATTTCACAATGGACATATTTTGAAGAAGCAATTGTAGCCTGACCATTTGTACTAAGTGGAACCAAACTGCCCAACCATTTAGCAGCCGAGTGCCAGTGCGTCGAAGTAGCATTAAAACGCTGTGTTTGCTTGCAGTGCGAATTACGATGTTGGATTGGGAATGGATGGACCTCACCATCTTCTTCGCCTACGAGCTCCGAGTTGATTTTCTAAGTCAAGATGTCTGCGAATGAGACTGGGTGCAGTTGCCAGTGGGACTCAAAGTCCCCGTCTATGTTGTATAGCACAGGAGACGAGCCTGTGAAGTGGCGAATGAAATACTGCATTTCCTGTAGACGAGACAGTTCCAAACCCTCACCAATTGCGGACATTTGAGGCCCTAGCTAATACAATACTGACTCGCTTCCATCCCCTTTTTGCATTTTATGTGGTTTCGGATTTCTTACGCCTATCGCTCTGCTGTCCTTCATTGTCATTCTGGCAAAATGGCCCCTTTATGTTCCCTAAAATTACTAGCTCCGTGACTGGATGTGCAGGCTCGACATATGACTTCATCGTTCAGTGCCACCAAAGCCTGAAATGAATAAGTCATGACAAAGCTAAACGACGGTTTACATGAGTTATCCAAGCAGACGGCATGCAAAGAGTTAGCACTGAAGGGATGTAAATGTCTTCGAGTCCAAAAAATTAGGTGCATTCTGGGAAACCGTAACTTAACTTAATTTGGATGCCGTAAAAATATAGCTTACCGGACGTTCATGAGACTGAAAAGGGTTGATCAGGAAAGGAGGAAATTCTGAACGGGGACTAGGGTTCCGTGATAATTCTTGAACTTCATGAAAGTCACAAAAATATGTTTATTGCCTGTAGATATAATCGGTTAGGGACACGCAAAAATTTCATCAGTTCCATCAGTCGGTGGGGTCACACTGCATAGAAACACGGTATAACAATTGAGAAGGTTATCCAAATTTCAACATGGGGACTAGTCAAGAGGACTTTAGTTTCCACAAGGAAAGTCGACGTTGACACAATGAATTAAGTGTCACCGTCTGTGATATTGCAGTCTAAGGATGCTCACTTACAGCAGGACAGTTTAGCTGCTGCTTCATACTTGCCAACGCATAAATCTAGATGCTTAGAATGCTGCTGCTTAACTTTTGATGATATAGGCGGTAGTTTGTTCCTATTCTAGTTCACATCCACATTTTATTCGACTTTCATTTTGTCTACCTTTTACGATTCGTGATGAATTGGCTGCTGCTTTACTTTGGCTTGTTGATTACCGCGTCCATTACTAATGTGAGTTTTCACGAAACCCTAAAATGCTTTCTGTGAATTTCACGCTCGAAACTTTTTCTGTAGAAAAGCGCAAAAGTATTTGAAAAAATCAGGGGGTTCTAGCAATGTCCATTGTTGCAAGCGAGCCGAGCCCGACTAAAGACCTATAGTGCTCGCAACATCCAAAGGATAGATAAGTATATTTAATGCCTAGAGATCTTTGTTTCATTATATCCAACGCGTTCAGAGAAGTACATGAGGGCATTATAGTCGCACCAAAGAAGGCAACCATCGTTTTGAAATGTCTTTTAGATAACGGTAGATGAGATTACCGCATTTCCTATTCGCAATTGACTGAGCCTCATCCTGAATGTGCTTTAACGTCTGACCGTACCTCACGAAACAGAAGTCGGCCTAATCAACAAGCGCCGGGCAACGCGGTTTATCAACTTGCTACGACATTTGTCGACGGTGCAGTGCCTTCAAAAGATTAATCTCGCTATAATTCAGAAGGGGTGCTTTTAGGCCGACCTCAACAACACTAGCAAGACGTCACATAAAATTTTTCCAGACTTCACTGAAAGCATGAGTCATGCTAGTTGCTCTTACTTAAAGTGCTAACAACCCTTTGAATGGGCTTACAGTGGTTATGCGAATAGTCCACATCTGCATGTCCATCCTTCTATTAACTAAAGGTCAAATGAAAGGAGCAATGGCTTAGCGTATAGTAGCAAATTCGGCTTGTGCAGACTTGGATGGCTTCTGATTGTTCACTGGTCGTCTGAAAAAAAGAATTAGGTTGAACTTTTTTACTGGTGTGTGGCCAATGTCATACCCGGGATAGGTCTTCTGCCTGTGTCTGATGGACGAGGTATGTTTTTGTTGGCCATGAACCTACAACTTGTTGTTGATATGGGGTTTTACTGAAGAAATGGATGGAGGTGTGAACCACTCAGCTAGACGCTTTTCTGGTTGCCTTGAACAATCGTTTGCGTCATCATAGTCATCGTCGTCGTCAGAAGTTAGGCGGCGGGCATATGTACAGGGAAATACAAATTGTATGCTGCGCTTACTTCCTCCTGAAGCCTCTCCCCAGTTTCTCGGGCTCTACTCTGGAGAGGTGGCCCGTGTCTTCCGCCCCATGTGCCACACGGCGGACCTTCTCCAGAGTGAGGCTTTCTTTCAAAACCTTCAGTGGATAGACTTTACTACGCTGTGGAGAGCGTTCGTTCCTCTCTAAGAGTCTTGTGCGCGGTTTGTAAAACCACGGCCACATTACACAGTCCTTGTCTACGAAGCAATGTCTCACAACGACGGCGACCGTACTTTTGTTCCTGAACTCAACGACCGAGTGTACCTGCGAGACAGTGTGCAATCTCAGTCGGGCACTCGGCAGAACGTGTACTTAGAAAATGCTTAGTAAACATAAAAGTCTACATGAACAATGTGTAAAAAGGGGAAGGGATACAAAGTCACCTGAAAAAGTCATTTTTCATTAAAGGTATGCATCAGGGAAACGAGGAAAAATACATTGTCAATTTTAAAGGGAATACATTCACATGCAATGTCCGAAAGGGCAGAGGTGGTGGAAGAGTCTGTCAGAACGGAGGCTTGATACACATAACACGTGGAAGAGGGCATGGACGTTGTAAACAAGTCTCAGCAATATATAAAGGGACGGTACTGTAATTCGATAGCCGACACAGATGTCAGTACGCACGGTCTACCGTCGATGAGAATCACATTATCGGCCGCGTACGCGGACTAAACGTACTCGTTACGTAAGATTGCGGTCGACCCGTGGGATGACTGTTAAGCCCGGGCGACTTCTTCATCGTCGCCCAAAAACATGGAAGATGCTGGCCACTCAGGCAGACGTCTCTTACTCAACCTTCTGGACACCTGTACGGCGGCGTTACTAGGCCCTTTTGTGCAGTTACGAACGTTTTGCAAAAAGGACTCAAACGGAAATGTAAAAAAACCGGTCCACAACTCCAAACCGACTGACATTGCCGGGTAAGTGAAGAAGATCATGGACTCTGTAAAAAAAGTGGCATCATTGCATACGATTTGAAAGACCAGACACAAAATTATTCAACAGAATGCAAGCAAATCTACGAGGGATATATGTAAGGTTAGGTGACAAAATATATAAAGAACAGCGGACAAGAGCAAAAAATGATGATAACTGAAGTCATCTAGAAAAAGTGGAAAAACAAAAGGACCTATATACAGTAAACAATGGCCGGTATTCGACGGCCTTCCAATACCCAAGGGATTCAAGAGGTCTACAATTGCGTGAAAATTCAGCAGGCAATCATTGACTAAATGTCTTGATGGTGGCGTTCAATTAGGTGAATGACCTGTTAGCTCCCAGTCGCCACAAATGAAGCAAATTCCAGGCAGGCATGTCGCAGACGACATTGTCGAGGACTACCACTGGGTTTGCGCTAACCGCCTCCTAGCTGCCTCTACCTCCATTGTATGGGTACACACGTAAAGAACCTACCCGTAGGAACTTCTTGACTTAAAATAGGCCTTTGCCTTTCAGGGTTATCACCTGCTACCGCGAATGATGCTGATGGAACAGAGCATCCAGGTTAATCAACGGCAGCATAGTATGCCTGCATGTAACGCTTAATGAGCTTGTAGATAGTGCTCCGGTGTTGTCCGAAGTATTTACGATTCATATTTACTTTCCATGGACAACAGAAAAGTAATGTATAATGGTTTCACGTGAAACATCGACTTCAGAATTCCCCCAGATATCATTCGGTTAGTAAACTTAACTAGTACCCCAGAACTTTAAAATAAAACAGTAATCATAATAACCGGAGGATTTGATTTTACGTACAGCTGTTTCGACAACTGTTTAAAATGAAAAGGCAATCGAAGGACGAACTATATTCACCAAAGCATCTAACTCTGCAAATTAGTGCCGAACATATGATCAACTTCAACGAATTCCCGTTTTTGATTATCAATGGAAGGACTACTCGAGAAGGCTTCAACAACGAAAGCATACATTATTGATTATTTACTTAAGGCTAATTAGTTTATATTTGCAGTAAAGGAGTCTTCAGTATGCGGTATAGTACTTCTCTTTAATTCATGAGACCTGCATTAAATCATGGGGGGGGGCTGCCCCCTACCAGCCCTCTCCAGGCCCCCCCAATCGAGGGAGCTACATGCTGGCGGGGCGCTTACCCTTTAGTAAATGGTTCTTACCTTTGGGTCGAATTGTTGCACAAAAGCGCAGGACTCGCACCTACCTGCTGCAGTTACAACCTTGGTGCGCTGTCTGCCTATTAGGATGTACATTATTTGCGTCACTAACGACAAAACCAAAAAAATGAATAGCAAGAAAAGAAATTTTACATTTTGCGGTAATTTTTTATTTGCTGGGTCGCATTCCCTGTGAATGCATCCTTTCGAGTTTATATGTGAACGTAAACAGCCCATCACACCCATATCTTGATACTACCTATGGCTCTATGTTGCATATATGTTTTGCAGTTATTTCATTGGAACAGTCCCCTTTCCCTAGATCTTCGGTGAACTCCCTCTGACGCTCAATTTCGGTCTCGACCTCTGCAGATATCTAAGCGTACCTAACTTTAAATTATTCAAGTAACTCAGTATGCACGACGACCTTGTTCATATTAAGCTTACATGTATCAAACTGAAGGCTGTTTTTAAGATGTTCAAAAACCGCTCCGACGCTTTAAAAGAACTGTGAGCGGTTGATTCATAAATCTGTTGGCCAGCGGCATATGGCATTTTATACGTATCTCGGCTTAGGGATGCACATTATCCTACCCAATGAGATCTCCAATACACGAAAATGGAAAATACCTCGTAAGATTTAATGTTAAAATTCATTTTGCCTTCGTTATACGTCGCGGGAACGACTGAATATCCCTCTAATGAGATTCGCTTTTTACCGTATCTTCTCTGTAAATGTCATCCTCTCTAGCATGTTCTTCATCCTCAGTGTTTATTCCTGCCGTCTTAGTTTTAACTGTCGTGATTTAGTTTATATCCCTCAGTAACACAACCAGAATACCTCTATTTGCCAAACCAACCTGCTTATATATATGCAGTTTACGATAGTAGTGGTTCCAGACGTAATAGTCTGCTGTACCACTTATATATATTTTTAAAAAAAGTGTGTCCTGCTGCCTTTTGGTTTTCGACGTCTTTTGTCCGGCTTACCAAATTCTCCGATTTTTATGTGACACCACGTTCCCTCGATACAACAGATAGGCAGAACTTCAGAGAAGCACGATAGTGCTCTGTACTCCTAGTTAACCTTTCCTTAACCAGCTGACGAGGCCTCCACTTTGATCTGGGGCTAATTTGATGGTCGACCTCGTTCCGTTTTAATGCGGCTCAGCCTTCAGTTCCTTAGTGCATTCGAAATATTCTATTTGGGTTTGGGATTCGTGGGCCCAGAAAACTGGTCCAACTATCCCCCATGCCCTCGAAAAGTCTGTTACGAGCAATCGATGCGCCAGCGGTTGCCCACTTCCTTTTTGTCAGTTACCTGAATGGTTGTAACCAACACCAGTTCGCTGCATCAGGAATGCATCCCTTGACTCGGCATTAAAGTGACGGGTGGACTGTTACACAGATCTGCATTCCTGTTGACCTGTGTTAGGCAAGTACGGTCCACGCCTCTCTTCCAGTGGCTCAAGCTCATAAAGACAGCAAGCCCAGCGCAGACCACACCCCCGAAAGCTCGGCTGAGCTTGGGTCTCACTGTGCTACTCCGCCTCAAAGGCGTGATGTGCGATGAGACAGTCAACCAGGACGTCGCTAAATGCCATGTTTGTTGGATCATTGTCGATTCCAGCTATGCAATGGCAACAAATAGTTAGCTTTATTCAGGAAGGCCGTTATTGAGGTGCTGTCGCGGATCCTCTCTTGTAAAGTGGTACTATGCAACGGTGTTGTGGAGCTTAGCTAGATCGGGCATGATCACAGCCGTAGCGAATAGTAGTAGTATGGTTAAAAGTAGGGGTAACTGCAAGTCACCCGAATGTAATTTTTCAACAGCCAGAGGAGATCTCTCGCAAATATGGCATGGTGAATCTGTCCCACAAAAGTGAACCAGTGCCATTCTAGTTTCATCCTTCAGAGTCGAAAGCCCAAAATACAAGTGCACGGCCTAGTCGGAGTCGGCGCAGCCATATTCGCAAGCATCCTGAACTGTCCTCTCTGGCAGGGACCTATAGACAGGGAAAGGCCAGGGGTGGTTCAAGCCCGCGCTGCAACCGTGTAGAACAAACATGCACCCTAAGACAAGTGCTGGGGCAGCTGCATTGTTTCCAACAAAATTTACCGGCTTTCTAGTCTCGCTTTCGCGTTGGCCTCAGCCTACGAAAGCTGTCTATTGAATGCAACAGAGGTTTTTTATGTCCACTTGAATTTCACGAATTTTATCGAGGCATACTGTAAACTCGCGCAAACAAGCTATAACTTACGATAGAGAAGTAAACCACCTCGTTGTCAACGCCAACGTCTGATAAGGCCTGTGTCCTTTCACCACTCTTCCTTACCAGTGTGGTAAGCTCGATTCTATCTGACAGAATCCAAGACTGGGCGTGGCAAGACTTAATAATTGTGAACTTAACACCCTCTTCCTGGGAAATTCCGTCGATAAGACACAATCCACCCTTGACTGCATAATCCTGGAATCGCGTACAGTTGACCTTAGAATATATACTGGGAAAACTAGGATATTGTCACCCAACCCTCCCTCACAAAGGCTGGTGGGTTGCGGTTGTTGAATATTCCATCGACTTCCAATCCTGTCAGCGTCACAGAAGATAGTTTGCTGTGTACCACTCACGTGATACATGTTCTACCGACTTTGGAAGTGCCTGAAGTCTCCCCGTGAGGCCCATCGGAAGACAAAAGACTCGTGTGTATGACATCACGGTCAAAGTCGCCCCGCTCCATGACTGAGAAAAATAGCCGTTATGCCCTTTTCACCTGAGAGGGATAAAAACGTTCAATCACAGGCGCCTCTGGGCAATTCAACGGCCTCGATCCATGGACGACTGTGGGAATGAAGAACTCCGCCATCGATCGGGGACACCCTGGGTTGCCCTTGCAATAACGGGATGTCCCCTCAGCTGGTTCAGGCGTGCTGTCAGCTGACCTTCAGAGGGACCCATCCGCGCAGCGTCATCTCTCAAAACTCCCTCCCTGGTTGATATCGACGCCACGGTGGCCAGATGGATTAAGTTCGACCTTAACAGGACGCACGAACAGACTTCCAAGTTCAGGAATGAAAAGGTGGAAAGTCTAGTCAACGGTCTTAGGATATCAGCCACACTAATCCGTAATGCCGTGGTTTTGGATTTGGACCCACCCATATAATTTCTAGAATAGTCCACATGTGAAAGCCTCTTTCATCTGCGAATCTCTCTCATGTTCTCATATTGTAGATGGGATTGACGTCCTTTGATTTATAATTATTCCATTCCATTCTGCCTTAAATCGGAAGGCGTGTAGTTCAGGCAGGTGATCGCGTGACCGTTTGTAATTAGCAATCGGAAAATGTTTACTGACAAATACATGAACGTCGGAAATTCCGTTTTCGGTTCTTTGTCTTAATCAGTCAATGGTGTCCGAGTCCCGGTTTGTATACCGCAGGTCTAAACCTGAGTCAGTTAATTCAAATTGCACTGACGGATTTGAAGCAGCATGCTCTTTCGGCGAAAGCTCGTCCTCGTCCGCCTTGTCCCTTAAATTCCATTTGCTATCTATTATCCTGTAGTTTTTGCTTTTCTCTTGTACTTTTAAATTAAAATGAACTCCTCGACCTGTCGGCCACTCTTCAGTCACACCGGTCCCCTCCGCCCCATCCACCTGAATTTCCCTAACAAAAATGACCTCAGCCATGCTTCCAGCCAGTGGCACGAACAGATTTTCAATCCGTCTCGTAGTTTGGGTTTCTCGCACCGAAGACTACTCGTTCATCCTTAATAATATTGTCTGCCCCCGGCTGAATTGACAGTTTCCTGGATGGGATCTGGTGAGGTTAGAAGAGCTGTATACCATCGAAGAACGTCGGTAGGTGTACAAGATTGTCAGTAGTTGTCTACGAAAAAGCCAGCTGACCGCACTCCTGGGACCAAAAGTGGACGAGTTTATAGTCACGTCGCCTGCTGCGAATTGCCGTTATACGATGACACATAAGAACAACGTAGACCATGTCAGACTGGATGGGCTTCATTTTCACCAGCGGGCATTTATGTCCCAGTGACTTATCGAGGGAATGAGCGCAGAAAGGACGCATAACAAGCAAAGGACCTGTCCAAAACCAGGTGTCACCTCCCCCCCCCCCGCGTTTGGGACGTTTCTGGGCGCTGCCTCACCTGCATCCAACCTCTGAGTGAAATGGGTTCGCAAACCACTACTGAAAACAATGTAATAGTGTACTCTAGCCTGCAGACTAACAAATACTCAACGCCACCCAGACTAAGGCGATGTCCTCGACTGGCATAATTGCAAGCAGATCCAGGCTGGACACAGTTGCGACGTGCGTGTGAATCGCGTTATAGTGGGGAGGAGCCTTCGCAGCAACTACCTCACTCCCACCCGACAGTTAAGATGTTGCCCGGCCAGGCACGCCATACGCACGCAAATTTCTACACGTGTTTAGTTCGGATTTCAAATGAGATATTGAGCCACCTTAAGAGGAGAGTTACCACGAAGACTGCATCAAGATGACTCCACTGCGACTTGACTCTCAGTCCGAGGGAAAACCTAGCTATCCGGTCAATTGTCAACTGTCTATATTGCAAGCTAAATCCTGTGGCGTAGACTTCCGTGGAAGAAGCCAACACAACTTGCTACTTTAAATTACATTTCCGATCGATTAAGTTCAGTTTACGCCTTGGCAATGAACAGCCGACCCATCTCTTTGAAACGTCAGCAGTTAAATAAACCTGCTCCGGAGAGCCAATTTTCTTCCAATAATCTTCCCGGATCTCTCAACTTTGCCAATCTGAACAGAAGTCGTACCGACAGCAGTTCGGCATTGTCAGTAGTATGGAAACTAAGATAACAGCCTACCTATCCTATTACGCAAAGTAGCAGTTTTTTAGACTTGGTGGGCGGAAAGGAAGAGACTTTTCAGTTTCTTCAGAGATTTTTCCGGAATCGAATATCCGATTTCGGTCAGTACTTTCAGGCGGACTGCAGCATGCACTGCACCCAAGTTCTGCAAGGTTTTCGGTGTTCTCCTCATCTTGCGGTTGTATTCGCGTGCATATGAAGTCGCAGCCGGGTTTCTTCCACGACACCGTGCTGCCAGCTGCTGTAATTTCCGCTTGACCAATAATTCGACGTCGCACTCTTTTATGTTGGCCTTGGCTGCATGCTGGGTTATCTCGAAGATCGGTGCAATTTTGCGCACATGATGTTAACACAACTGATTTTCTTGACAGCTGTTACACCTTTTTGTCCCAGTAATTTCGCGTGCACAACTCAGGTGTCGAGTAAAAGGCGGTTAGGGAATCATGTCATCTTAGTTTGAACACGCAACTTGTTCGTCCTGTCACATTAGCTGTTTGTTAATGCCGTATAGCTCGAGGTCGGTAATCTTACAAGGATTTACTTAAATCTGACGAACCCTCTGCGATGCTGCAACTGAGAGTGAAAAAGGGACAGTCATCGAACGCGGGGAAATTCAGCCATCCTGATAGGAGTGCCGTGATCCGCTAGGCTGTTGCCAGGGCATCTTTACGCCTAATTCTTGTATCGTTGACCGCTGCGCCTCACTCCTCTAGCGCCCTATCCTTTGTTTCATTTTGCCCATTTGTCTTCTGCGCGGTAGTCTGGGCAGTTTGAACTCGTCAGGCTCTCAGTTTATGGTGGTAACCATTGGCTTTGTACTAGTCTTGCTTCGAACCATGCAGTGACACGGCCTTAGCGACCGAAATAGCCATCTTTGGCTTGTTTACCTCTGATAGCCACCCGTGCCGACCCCCTAGTTCTGACCACGACTTCGTTGCTTTAGGACCAGACAGCATAAAATGCCCTGATCCCTCAGTGCGAGCTGCTGTCGGGAGAATCTGCTTCTATACCGACGTTCCTCACTCTGACCTGCTTGCAATTTGCTCGAACCGCGCTTTTGGAATTTACATCCACCCCCCCCCTCCCCATTATGCGGCGTCCGAGTACAGCGAGGCGATGGACGCCAATAAGCCCCTAGTTGACATTATCGTCCACAACCATTCATCATTGCCTGTCCGTCTGACCATGAACCGGTAACGGCAAACAGACTAGCAAGTCAGTGACCTCAAACCAACGTCGATCTGGCATATTTGCGGTATTGAACATATGCATTATTCTGATTTTTTCAGCTTGTTTTCACCAGTTCTGTTTTTTTTTGTCTACAGGCAGCTAATTTCCGGCAATAGGCACTTCTCATCCCCCACCTCCTCCTCCACTTCATCCTCACACAACCGAACTGGTGTTTCCAGTTTTCTTCGCGCCTGTACGTGGCCCATTGCAGCTCCTGGTCGCAAAAGACGAAGCCTTCGGCTGAATCGTCTTCTCCACCTGCAAAGTCTCGGACGCTCACCCGTTCGCGGTCAACCGGGTGATCCGGAGGACTGGTTTCCTAACTCGGCAGGAAACCCACCCATGTCCCTCCTCTCAAAGGCGACTCAGTTAGCGCTCACAAAGCTGGATATCGGTTCGTCCGCACCCAACGAACTGTCTAAGGCCTTGGGGGGAAAATGCACCGCCTCGCATAACTTGTCTCACCGCCTGACCCTCGGCGGTGGCTCTGATGGTGTGCCCTTACGGCCCTCCATCCACTCAAAAAGTCCGCCTCCATCTGCGTCCTCCAGTCTTTCATCTGATGAGGTATGAACGGCGCATTTCATTTGAGCTACCAAACTTGTTAGCTATCTTCCTTCCTGTTTTCTGTAGTTCAATCCTTAGCAGTGGGCCGTGTTTGTGTATATGTCTAAAGCAATTAGCACAAAGAAGAATTGTTTCATATGTATATACCTTGCATCGCAATCTTGACATGGCATGCTGTAGACCACCGCTGATTGTTCTGTCGCCGGCAGCGGGTTTTTGGGCCTCATCAACTGCTGTCTGATTGTTGATGCTGGTTTATGGGCCACACCGATTGCAAAAGGTTTCAGAATTCTTGAAGTCGCCTCTGAAACATTCTTCACATAAGAGATCGAGAGCCAGAACTTTGGTTTCTCCTCGTCCGACCGCCCAGAGTGCGACTTCCTGAGACACTTGCGTATCAACGACTTCCGGTAACCGTTGGCTTCAAACAGGGCACGTTATTACTTCACCTTCTTCCTGTCATCGTCGTCGCTGCAGTGTGTTTGGGCGCGTTGGGAAAGGGTCCTGACACAACTGCGTTTGTGACCGATGGGGTGGTTGCTTCTGAAGTGGAGGATGCGCCTAGTGTTAGTCGCCTTACGGTAGACCGTCGTCTTTATATTCCCGTCTGACAGTTTTGTCACTTGTACGTCTAGGAAGGGCAATCGATTATCGACCTCTTCCTCCATAGTGAACAGTATGTCTGGAAGTATAGAATTCAAAAGTGCCTTGAAATCTAGCACGTCGCTCCTTTTTATTATGACGCATGTGTCGTAGACATATCTGGCCCAGAACTTCGGAGGGTACGAGCTGATTACCAGCCGCTCCAGCCTCTGCAAAACCGCTTCGGCAATTAGTCCAGACAGAGGTGAACCCATTGGCGTTACCTTTTTTTGCTCGTACACTTGGCCGTTAAATGTGAAGAAAGTCTTCAGGCACAGTTCTAGGTCTCGTCGTATTTTTCTCGGAGAAGTCCGTCGAGAGTGTCGATGGCCAGGTCAGGTGGGATAGCAGTGAACAGTGATACCACGTCAAAGGACACCATCACCTCGTCCGCCTCCACTCTACGATGTCGGATGCGGGGTCAAAAACTTTTCAGCTGAGTTCACCGTCCACTCTGAGTCCTTCGTGAGGAAACAAAGTCACTGGTAGAGCCCCTTTTACAGCCGAAAGTTGGGGTGTCACGTAGAGAGACAGTTGGGCGGAGGGGCACTCCTGGCTTGTGTACCTTGGGCAGGCCGTAGAAGCATGCCATCGCGGTGCCTCTCTTCTCGTGAGGGCGTTCGCTTTCTTTAACTGCCCTACCGTCTTGTTTCTGTTGTTTGCAAGCTTTTCGAACTCGCTGACATCCGAAAGCGCATAAGATTCCTTGTCCATCAGCAAGTTCTCCAGTTTAGTCCAGTATTCGGTCTTATCCAGGACGACCGTCGAGCGTTCCTTGTCAGCAGGCAGGGTGACGATATTCTTGATTTTTCGTATATTGAAAAGTTCTCGATCTTCTGCTTCGGAAATCGTTATTTGGGGTTTGTGCTGCAGAAGTTAAGACGACACCTCCAGATCTTCCAGCCCACCTATCGTAGAGCTAGCTCCACTACTACAAGCGAAATTGCTGTGGACACCCCTGCCATCTACCGCGCACATGCAGCATACATGCGATCCAATTTGCCAGTGTTGACGTGTCGGACGGAAATTCGTATGCGAGAATGTGCACATTTGATTTACGCGAGAATTTTACTGTTGGGTAGGGTTTGTCTCAGA
>CACRXP010000044.1:1228257-1240951 GCA_902702965.1 Spirometra erinaceieuropaei | reverse complement strand
AGGATTGAAGGAAGCTGTTCCGTGTCCGTTGTAATTTAAATCCCATCTCGGACAACAGCCTGGCTCAACCACTTCGGGGCTCGTGTAAGTCCTGTAGTTCATATTGTTCCAAAGGAAGAGACCAGTTGAGATGAGATCAGGGGAACATGATGGCCAATCAAGGGCCATCGAAGACCCCGTCGAAATGTTCCTGCGCGACCATAGCACGGTACAGTCACCCACTCCATGCAGGAAGTACTTGTTGAAGTAGTTGTCCGCAATACTGCCCTAGGATGCCGATAGGCAAGTTGATTTTGGAAACGACCTGTACTAAGGTATCTTTTGATTCAGAAGACGAGGTGGCGAGTATACGTAGCTTTCGATAGATTCTCGTCGAGCCAGTACAATTATTTGGGAACGGGGTAGAAGTAAAAGCACGTCAGTGATCAGATAAATCGATTAAAGTTCGTCTTAAAACAGAAGCCGGTTATGGGAACGTGGGGGAGGGAGGAGGGGTTATAGCAGTCACTGTCAGGGGCGGCGTGAGAGCGGAAGGGCATGGAGAGAGTTGCAGCGTTAGTCGACCTTCGACCACTGTAGGCGCGGAGCCGGAACGTGGTTCTTCCGTGGCGGCCGCTTCTGCAGTCGCTAACAGGCGCTGACCTAGTAGCTTAGGGTAGCTCGATGGGACCTTATAAATCACACGAAATGCTTCGTTGGGGTCCACGCGATGCCCGGAATCGACAATATGCGCAAAATGGCGCTGCTTATGCTGCTCGTTTCGTCTTTTCCCAGCCATACCGGGAGGTGTTCCCGTCTTCTTTTGATTCGACCGCTTTTTGGACGTCTCCAGGGTAACGGCGCAACTGTCACTATCCGGTTCCATTTCGTTACGCAACTTCACACGGCGCCGTCAACTGGCGTGAGATGGCAACAATTGCCGCATTTACCAAACTACATTTACCCCTACGCGCTACTCCGGTTGACCCCAATAAACCTAATGGATAGATTTTCCCGAGAGCACTAGAGCACAAGCCGCTGTCTACTGACTTCAGTGCAGCTGTAGAGCGTGAAATTGCCTCAAAGAAACCGGCTGGTAATTACAGGCGCATCAGTTGGCCGTGCAAAGGTTAGACCCCCAGAGTCGGAGGCAAAAACCCATGTCAAGCAGATGGGGCGCATTTTGACTCTGTTGAGGTTGTAGGCCGAGGCGGTGATCACTCATCGGGGGGCAGGCGTAAGAACCCTAGATGTCCACCGGCTGTTCAATCAGCCGCCTTGTAAACTTTCCTCCCCAGTCTGGTTTTGTAAACCCATATGATGGGGACAGTGAGGGTGTGAAGGGATCGAGGCCGCCAATTATCGCCACAGTAAAAGGGGGGTCTGATTCACACCCACGACCGGCAGTGGTGATCTTACGCATCAGGCAAAATGTGCCATATAATGAGATCTCTACACTGTAGCGCAAATCACTGCTCGGGACGTCAGCACGAAAATGGACCTCTCCCGGCGGACGCATCTCATTCTTGACATGTCACCTGTAAATCGCATTTGCTGATCGCCTCTTGAGGCGTTATCAGTTCGACTATCGTGACCGACGACGTCTACCCTGTGCTCCACAGCAGGGTGAGGGCGCAGGTGGCTGGCGCGACGAAGACCTGCACCTAGGCGTGCCACCGCACACCCTGGTCCACAACGTGCACTGACCAGGATTCTGTACTACAACAAAAAGTAGGGCGCGGCGAGGGCCTGCACCCAGACGTGCCACAAAACCCCCTGACGTTGACACTTGTCATGGGCGCCTATTCTCGATAACGCCTGCCAGGCTCTGATTTAGCCCCTGTGTTGTTACGGCGCATCTGTCGGGTGGGCCGTTTTAAGGGCACTCTTTAGACGCAGCGTCGTGCCGACACCAGTGGTTGAATCACACCTCGCTCATTCCTCATCAATCTACATCCGTTTGTTTTCTTCCACTTCGCGGAATCATGCTAAATTGAGGAAGTTGACAGACCAGACCGGTGGAGAAATAAGGCGATTGGGCAATGAATAAAGTGAGAAGGTCGAGGAGCCTGGTTTGGGTCGTTAAGGAGTACTTAAAAGAACCGTCTGTTGACTGGGATGGGAATTACTAGCACTAGTCAGCAATAATCCACATTCTATCTGCCCTCTTCCCTGGCTTCAAATAACTTTTCCAGTCCACTTTTGGTTTTTTTATAACCGTTTTGTTGTCGTTAGTGGGCCGAGAACTTGGTGCACAAGACTTGAAAGTTAAACCCGCAGTTGATTTTGATGTTGATGATGAGGCGGCGGCGGCTAACTTAGATTTGCAGCTGATAACGATGGAAAAGGCGTGACTCCAGCACCATCCAGTCATTGCCGAATCCATTTTCTCCGTCCAACTATCATCCTGCCGGACAGGCAAAAATTGGCGGGATATCGCCGGTACGATCGGACGTTTTTTGAGCCCGACCTAAGGCGCCACTTAGTTTTCCTGAACGGACTTTAAGCGTGGCCGCTGGACTTTCTGGGCTATGCCGCGCTCGAAACCTTCGTAGCTGAGCTGCCTAAGGCATCCCAGTTTGGAAAACCGAGTTGGGTGTTGTCTGTAAAAATAGACGGGATATAATTCCAAAAACAGTCGTATCGCGACTCTTTCTCTCCAACTTTCATCCTTTTTTAAACCGCCTTTTTGTGCAAAGCTCGATCTAGACAAAGGTGGCATCGTGGCTGCAATTTTGAGCAAGGATTGAGTATATGCGCGGGGTGAGAGAATGCTCACTGTTGTTTAACAAATTCGCCAACTCCTGCTTTACTGGCAGACGTATACCATTCCACCTGACAATAGTTCGAGTAGTTTTTTACTATCTGACTGCTCCCTGCGCCGAACCTTTTCTTAGAAATGGGCTTTGCTCTTACCAAAGAATTACGTGGGGGGGTTGCAGAACAATTTCAGCAGCGCCTATCCATTGGGGCAATGCGGGTCAGCGAATGTCGTCCTACCGAGGGCAGAGCAACGTAGTTTTTTCTTACCCCGCGCACATACTTAAAGCTTGCCCAATTTTGTTACTAAAAGTGTCATTTTATTTCTGCCGTCTTATCACCAAACCACTACGCGCCATCGTTAATTCGAAACTCCCACTATTTTGCACTTACCTTCTTTCTTGATAAGTGGGTGCGTGGTTCATGCACAAGGGACTGCAGTATTTATAGGATGCAGTCGCCATGCTACCGTGGCTCCCGCCCTCCACTAAGAAACGTTGCACTTGGTGTGATGACTGTTTGATGGCCGATATTCGCGCCGTTAATTGTTGCAATTTCATCACATGTGTTGAACGTTGGTGTGATGATCAAGAGAATCCGAAACGTCAGGCAAATAAAGCCCTTGTTCCAGCGATCACTTCTTCTTCTTCTTCTTCTTCTTCTTCTTCTGATCAACTAGTTCCTGGAACTCGCATCTTCGCTTGCTGGTGTGATGATTGCTCGACCATCCGACTCACCGACCCCGGTGTTAGGAACAGTGTTCGTCTGTGCGCTCCCCGTGTGGCTAATTACTCCGCCTAGGCAAAGTCTCAGCACCGAGTGTGGATGGGGAATGTCGTGAATGACATCATTCACGATGAAGAAAGAGGCATTATCACTGGGACAAGAGCTTTATTCGAACGACTTTTCGGATTCCTGCTTGAACCCATCATCAGAGACAAAGGCAGATATACGTGATTCATTCACAAGTAGCTGCAGCATTTATGGGATGCAGTCGCCATGCTACCGCATACCTATGAACAGTCACGGTTCCCCCTTCATCCGGGATCGTCGCACTTGGCGTGCTAATTTTTTGATGGCCGACATTCGCGTCGTTAATTGCTGCACTTTCATCACGTGTGTTGGATGTTGGTGTGGTAATTGCTCGACCATCTGACCCACCCACCCTGGCGTTAGGCACAGTGTTCACCTGTGCGCTCCCCTCGTGGCTAATTACTCCACCTAGGCGAAGTCTCAGTGCTGAGTATGAAAGAGGAAGGTCGTTGCACTTGTTGATGGACTGGGAACCGAGGAAACACGACTCAAGCAGCTCGCGGCTCACGCGGTTGTCACCTCTAGCGAGAATTTCGGCCGGATCTCGTCGAATGGGCCGTAACTTGAGAGCTGGCTTCATTTCTCCGTACAACTGCACCAGATCCGATAAATGACACCAGATGTTTCTTGCCGTGACAACGGATCGTTCGGTTTCATTACCTGACGCCTGATGGTTGCCTCGGGTCTGCAATCTGCGACTATATCGAGCCACCTTAGATCACAACCCGAACAAATACAAATAAGATGGTCCTAACAGCGCTCTTCGGGCAACAATACAGCGGAAGCTATCCAGAGATTGCGACGAAAAATAATGTGGTGGTTTCGGAAAGAGGACAGTTTTACTAGAAAACCAGTCTCACCAAATGGTGTCTTAGGCAGATTAGAGGGAGGGTTGGGCGACGGGAGAGGAATACGAGTAGCCTACACCAACCTCTGGGTTTGTCAGACTGACTACATAGATCAGCTCAACCCTCTTCTAATTTATCACGACGCGCTAAAGGTCGTGGCACGGAGGGCCGCCAATTTATTGGACGCAGTTGCTCGGTAACCACACACCCACCGCTGGGGGCCGTGTTTGATGCCCGCTTGATTACCCAAGTCGCTAGTGGCCGTGATTTCATCACTGTTGTCGATGCTTGCTCCGCTCTTTGACTCACTGTCACCGGAACAATTTGCCGCCCACGCCTTCCCCGCATGGCTAATTATCTTGCCGAGGCAAAATCGCAGCACAAAATTTTGGAGGCGTAAGACCATTGCGCTTGTTAATTGAATGCGGGCCAGACAACCATGACTTAAGCGGCTTGCGACTTGTCACCGTCGAATGAATGACGAGGCTGAAATTCTCGCAAGAGGTGACAACCGCGTGAGCCGGGAGCTGCTTGAGTCATGGTTTACTGGCCGCCAGTCTATTAACAAGTGCATTGATCTTCCCATTCAATACTCCGTACTGAGACTTCGTCTAGGCGGAGTAATTGGCCACGGGGGGAGCGCACATCTGAACACTTTTCCCAACACCCGGGTCAGCCCGTCAGATAGTCGAGCAATCATCACACCAACATCCAACGCACGTGATGATATTGCAGCAATTAACGACGCGAATGTCGGCCATCACGCCACGTGCAACGATCCCTGATGAAGGGTGGGGGGGAGCCGTGAATATTCATAGGTATGCGGTGGCATGGCTACTGCATCCGCATGTGCATGAACCACCCTTATCAGCTTATGTCTCTGATGATGGATTCGAGCAGGAATCCGAAATGTCAGGCTAATAAAGCTCCTGTCCCGGCGATCGTGTCTTCTTCTTCAAGACCGCTTCCTGGGACTCGTCTCTTCGCTTCTATTGGCATTCCAAGCGTTTTTTGTCATAGCAGTGGGTCTTTCGGCCTCATGACCCGGTGCCTGATGGTTGCCTCCGGTCTGTGTGCAACTCCGCGTGGCGTGAGAAGGCGAATGACGGCTTCCGAGAGATTCTTTATATACGGTAGCGCTCGTCGAAGTGCGGGGCCGGTTTAATTTTTCTTCTCGTAGCGTTTACGCATGCATTGGCTGACGAAGTTGCGCGAGTTGCCATTCGCCCTAAGGACCAGTCGAAGCCTTTTCTTCCGGTTCGCTGCAACACGTCTCTGCACGTCAGTATAGCGCCTACGGTGATGTCTGTCGGGACCTATCTCAATTCAAATCGTCTCCGCCCCCCCCCCCCTCCTCAAAACTTTGGCGGTTTTCATTGAATAAACCATATTTAAGGTTGTTCTCTAATGCCCTAGAGTATACTGAACCTGGTTTCCAGCCTATCGCGGCAACTGCAGTTTGCGGTTAATCACCTAAGCAGTTAGGCGGTCCACTGGAGAATCGAAAGTTCGGACTTACTCCCCAGGAGCGATCTTGTGTGTGCGCACGAGGCCATCAGTTTGCGTTTATGCATGCGCGCCGTCCCGTCTGTCAGCATGTCTCGGTTTGCGCGGTGTCCTCGTCTTATCTCTCTCCCCCCCCCTCACTCCGCCACAATCTATGTTTTTTGACTGTCGCCCTCGTTTTTTGTCGGTTGGCGGGAGGACTGGGTGATTGGCGGTGACCCAGCCGTCTGGACGTCCGAGGCCAGTGTCCGGTGGCGTCAAAAGCAATGCGTGGGCGTTGTCGGCCATTGGTCACACTACGCGGGGGGGGGTGGCGTTATCAGCTGCGGCTTCACGCAACTTATGCACCAAGTGATATGTGAGAGCTGAAATACCTATCGTCAGTCAAACAAGTCTCATTAAAGTCCTCCATGTTGTGCCTGCTAAACTGGAGGGAAACGCATTCCTTTCGCGGACGAGTGTGTATTCCTGCTCGAGATTTACGGCATAGTGACGGCCTTTCTGACAGTACGTCGATGGTCACTGTCGCCCAAAAACCTGAATTCGCGCGCGAGGTCTACATGCATATGCACATACGCATATGAAGATTGAGGGCGTGTCAGAACAAAGTCGACTTGTGCTCGTGAATTTTCGAGTTGGTTACACCAAGGCGAGCTTTTAGGCAAAAAGTGCGGCTCTGATACGTAGATGGTACATTTGTTATCATGAAGACCTGCAAAGTTGAGTGATTGCACTAGAGTCTGAATAGTATTTTCCCAGCTATTCAGTTTACCTGCGAAGAGGCAACAGAAGACATCTTCCCGTTTCTAGACGTTAGTATCCAAACACAGTGATGACGGCCTTTGGACGAGCGTCCAATGCTGACGTTATTCTTAATTATGAAAGCAACCATATTGCGGCTCTTAAAAGAAGCTGTGTCCGAATCCTTTTCCACCGGACCTTTCGTTACTTCGGCAGCGATGATCTACTTAAGAAAGAACTCGCTTTCTTATATCGGGTATTCCGGCTCAACGGATACTCGGTCAGCTTTGTGAACAACTGTCTCAAACATCAGAGACAACCACAAAGCTTTGGTTCAAATGGAGGACCCGGGCTACTGAAATGCTACTCTCCACCCTACATGCAGGGCATTTCCGAAGCGATCGCCCGGCGACTAAACCGGTTTAGCGTCTCCATTGCCCACAAGCCGGCGTCCTCCCTGCGCGCACCACTATCCCTAGTGATAGACCCCATACCCGAAGAGCAGCAAGCTAATGTCATCTGCTGCATTCCGTTTGCTAACTGCTCACTGACTTGCGCCCACGACCTAACAACAGCCGCTAATCCATACTGGGGCCATGCCGAATCTCAATATTTCGCCCCCCCCCCCCAGACGCAGCGAACCGCAACTGAACTGACCTCTCTCCCCATACCGGACCAACGACCACTAAGTCCACTGTCTGCAGTCCCATTGAATCGTCACCCCCCTACCCTCCAACACAGGAAGCCACAACAGTTCCCCTTCCCCGCTCCAAATCCTAGTTTAATTATGTGCCAACCTCTTTCACACACCAGTGGCTTGCCTATCAGTGACTGTCCTGTCGTGCCAACCGATTTAGTCTGAGGATCGGTTGGTGTCACTAGCTTGAAAATTCACGAGTACAACTAGACTTTTCCCGACGAGCCCTCCATCTCCATCATATTATCTCGGAATGCACACTACTTCAGCTATTCAACCAGTCTCAAAAATTTGCACAATAAAGATTATTTTTGCGGATTGGGCTCGAGATAGAGCCGTAAGTCACAACTGGACGAGTGAGTTCCGTAGAAGCGATCGGTGAGTGCCCCTCTACCATTGTACATTCCCGATCGCAACCGACAGGACAACGAGCCCGTGGCTCAGTAGTTAGGAGCGCTGGACTTCTAACTAACAGGTCGCTGGTTCGAGCCCCGGTTGTTCCACACCTTGGGGTTGGGTATGACTGGCTGACGGCGGCCAACGAGCCAGAAATGATCATTCCAGTTTCCCTTGCCTTTGTCGGTAATGCTATTCTGCCTATATTACGCCCGAGAGAGATAGAGCCCCAAGGCACAGAGGGGCGAGTGAGTTCCGTAATACGATCGGTGAGCGCCCCTCTGCCATGTTCGAGACTGTCAGTCTGTACGGTCCCGACCTACGTTCAATCTCCTAATCCCGTTGCGTAATCACTTGCTGAGATCTAATGGCAAACATTCCACTGCAAGTTGGTCTTATCATTGGTACTCATTTGGAAGTGGGATTAGGTATCGGGTACCGGGAAGGACGATCATGTCGTTGTACACAGAGTCCTAGTTATAACAAGCGGAATTCTGCTCCTACGGTTGCCCTTTCTCAAACGCCTCATGTTAACAAAATCCTCATTTTGGGTTAACTATGTTGTGAACTAATAATGTTTTTTGCAGATTTGAGTAATTCATCCGACCCGGTTGTGTATATCCTTGCGACCTCGATAGGATTCGAACCCACGACTACAAGTTTAAGGTCTGTGTGCAACCAACTAGTCCTCATTTGGGTCAGGTGGATTATATCATGAGCATTAAGAACACGTAGTCACTCGACCTCTGTGGCGGCTTGTATTGGAGTGCCTGACCTTCTACCAGGTTTTCATTCTGAGCAGTTGGTAGAAAGTGCTAACAGTACGTATGCATAACAGTCTATCAGCGGCAAGACAATCAAAAATCCCGCTCTGGTTCGTTTTTACCTTGGCATTTCATAGAAATAGAGGTTGGTTTACATCAAATTTAACGACCGCTTTATTAACTGACGCGGACCTTGTACTAAAATTATGCCACAAGATCACCTGCGTAACCTACGTATCTTCAGTTCTAGGGCAGAATGGAAACACCGACCACCGGCCTCTAGTAATGATATATCAAAGGTCTCAAATACTATATGTGCACTACGAGAATATGAAAAGTAGATTCGCAAACGAAGGTCACTTTTACGTATAGACAATGCTAGAAAGTATTTGGACGAGTCTAAATCCGAACTCACTACCAACGAGTGTACGTAAGCGGGTCCTAGGCGCACGGAAAGGCAAATGCGGACGTCAGAGACACCGAGGGTATGTCGCTGCAAAAAGCACAAAAACCATCGTGAGAAAGGAATCTTCTCGACATGAACTTTGGGAATTTGAACGTCGGATTCATAGGCATTTCCGAAGGCATGAGAAAACCCAACGGGCAGCATCGATTCGGGAGACAATGTCGTCCTTACTCTGTCCATTAGGCAGCAGCCTCGCCCCGACGTGTTTAAAACTGTACTTCTTCAAGTTGACAGCCGTCAATCCCGAGGCGTATCATCTGCGCATCCCAGCGATGAACGCTAGTACTGCTAATTATGGTAGACGCGTAGTTGCTTGGCAAGCACAGGCTATAGGTACTGCGCACTTTGTGCTCATCTACTGCTCTTTTCTGTGGCTGTCCCTGATGATGGGTTCGAGTGCGAGTCCGAAACGCCAGGCCAATAGGCTTCTTCTTATCGTTGTCCTCTGTTTGATATTCCTTTTGCCCTCATTATCTAATTTTTCTTGCTCTTCCACCCTGAACTGTAGGGACCCCAAACTGGCAGCGGCAGGAAGACCAATGGAATCCTCTTAAATGCCCGTCGTACTCGTCACAGGCCAGGACGATCATATCAGTCTTCACACCTGTCGAGGGGTTCGGGATCCATGCGTGGACAGGGTGAAACCGCTGATGACGAACGTGAAGATGGGGACACGGAAACGGAAAGGCAGGCTGAAGTCAACAATGCGGATGATGAGGAGTTCGACTTCTCAGCTGAGAGCGGCTACGTCGCCTCCAGCTGTTCCGCCGCCTCGAAGTCGCGGACGCGGTCACCCTCTGAGAGCCGCCGCGGAAGCTTCAAACGTTCTACCTCCCCTTCCATTGTCGCTCCCGTTGCCACTCACCACACTCGCACCACCCGCGTCCGCATCGTGGACAAGCGTGTTGACAGTGACGACTACTCAGCCGGCGCTGCCGCTAACAGCCTGCGTGATGGCGCTCGTCCTCTCTCCCTGGACTGTCTCCTTACCGCCAATGAGGCAGAAGCCACTACCTCTTCTGTCCTCAATGCCACTGGCAACACCTCCGCTAATGGCGGACCGCAAAAACACGTCACCCTACTGTCTGCTTCCTCATCAGAACCCTCACCTCTTACACCGGTATCTTATTCTTCAACTGGCGGCGTACACGCCCTTGCGGAATTTGCGTTTACTGATCAAGACGACGAATGTGGACCGAATGAACGTCTTGATGATGTTGCCGAAAATGACCGGAAGAGGGACACTGGCAGCGGTCATCACTCCGAGCGTCGACACTCCTCCTTCATCCAAGGTTGTCTTACAAACTCGATTTCCTCTACACCCGCGATGGCAGCTGCATCTGGCAGTGGTCGGGCCTCCGCCCTAAAGCGCTGCAATACCTCCGCATCGGTGTATTATGCCTCCGCAACGGCGGCGGCTGCGGCGGAGAACTGTGTTGGTGCCTCCTCCTCCTCCTGCCACCTCCCCTCCTCGCCCCTGCCATCTCGAAAGACCACAATCAAGTCCTCCCATCGACACCGACAACGTTACCGGCCCAGATCTCGTCGCCACGTCTCACCATTCCTACGCCACGAGGCCGAAGGACAGTACACACCAGGCTCGCCAGTGCGCAGTGCCAACGGACATCACCGGGCCTCTCTGCCTAGCGGTGGCAGCCTGCGTCTTTCATCACCCCATCCCTCCTCCTCGAGGCATTCACAGATCGCCAACGGCAGCATTCCCCCCTCCGCCTCCTCCGCTCTGGCCTCCGACTGCGAAGATGAGGCCGTCCTCAGCTACAGCAACAATACTCGCCTTTCCACTCCCATTGAGCCTATCTGTGTGGTTAATCTGGCAAACCCAGAGAGGTAAATTTCAATTTCTCTGGCTCTGACTATGTTTGCCTTCCACCTATGCCCCCCCCTCCCATCGCCTTCGCCTTCTTCCCTCTGAGTGAATGGGGCCGTATTTGTTTCGCAATCGAACTTGAGGTGGACGAATGCTTAGGTCAGCGCTGGACTTCAGTAGTGAAGCCCAGATTCAGATTTCCGAGAAAGTCAGCTAGTGCAGGGCACGGGCCACTAAGTTTGCGAATGAGTTCGCGCTTGAAACCTGCTCTATGAAGGTCATCGCTTCATCCTAGTGGTTTTTGCGACCTTTTATGTCTGCTTTGTCGCCATTGTTGGTGTTTGCGAAAGGAATCGCCTTTGCGGTGCCTCGTTTAACTTGTCCGGTCAAGGCAACGGAGAACTACGGTGAGGACCGCTTGCTACGGCCTCCTCCTTCGACTTCTACAGCAGGACGATACCAAGTGTTTGTGCTTAAAGACTCGACTGTGTTGCGTCGTGATGCCCTGCCAAGACACATTGGATGCGACTGGGAAGTGGACCTTCAGATGTGTACGAGTTATTAGGAGTCTCGGTTCCAGACAACGAACTGCAATCATGAACGCAGATATGAAATCCCGATCTGACTAGAATGCAGTCAATCCGATCGACCATGCGACCATCGAGAGAATAATCGGTCAGCAGGTGTTTGTGGCGGTGCTAGAAATATGTGTTGACGACAGCCAGTCGGTTCTAGTGAGCCGGATTAAACCACCTCTAATCGTTGTCGCACCGAGAAACAGCCAATGAGAGTGAGTGGTCGAAGATCCGCGTGACTCCAGCCCCTGGCAACAGTTAGCAGATCAAAGGAGCCGCATTGATTGCTGTTTTAGAGGGCGCAAAGTGGATGTTGACACCCGGTGCTGTCACCTACCCAAGAGCACGAGTCGGGGATTTGGACTTCAAACAGTCAACAAATATCCACCAGCTACCATTAAAGACTATAAACAATCACATTTTGGATATCACAAGTGCAGGAAGAGCTGCGGTGGGCGTTTCGCGTTAATTCATGATTTCAGGTAGCCCAGAAAACCTGCGCGCATACACCGAGTTTGTACTTAACCTTTTGTTCCATTCGCTCATGAAAAATTTTCTATTTTAACGTAAGAAACGGATGCTTACCCAACTGAAGTAGAGTATTCGTGGTAAGTAACCACTAGGGTCAACCTTCTGTGTCCTCACATCGCTGCAACTAATAAACTTCTCGCGTTAACTGGTCCATTGTTCATCAATGAGGACGTCTGTACTTTTTGCTTGTTTTTGTTTTAGCCGGAGGCTTTGTCGGCCTCAAAGCATAGGCGCGCACTCTTCCCTGGTTGATCTGCCTTGAAACCCGGCAGATTTTTGCCCTAGCACCAGCGTGAAGGAAGCTAGTTTTGACAGCTTTCTACCCCAGACCGACTCCATACGAATTAAGCGCATGCACTAACCACTTCACCCAGGCAAGATTACCGGAAATGAGATTGAAATTGGCCTGTAAATTCGCCGTCCTCCGCTCGCAAGACTTTCCTCACAAAGGAGGCGGGCTATCTAAGTCGCCAGCGCTGGGTTGCCTTGTACGGTGTGCCTTTCAATGGGCACGAGTCATGCGCCGGAACTCTGTCCTCTGACGCCTGCCTCTCTTTCTCGTCCCCACCCACCCCCTCTTTCCGGAATGACTCACACGCTCCAACAGAGAATCGGTTTGCCCACACCATTCCACCTGCTTTTCTCTCCGCGCCCACGCTCTATCTATCATGAATGTCGTCAACTGAGCGCTGCTCTTACGGTTCCATCCATCTCTTTGATCTCTGTGTCCGCCAACCCGTAGTATGCGTGTGCAAGTTTTCGCAACTTTAGTTAGACTGCTGTTTTCCCG
>CACRXP010000044.1:1203742-1226099 GCA_902702965.1 Spirometra erinaceieuropaei | reverse complement strand
TGCCCCTCCTCGCAATGCTGCCTTTGCAGTGACGCGGTGCTTGTGAGAAGGGGGCTGGGAGGGGGAGTTAGCTTCCAGTAGTTTCTCAGTGCAACAACTCTGCGGACCCGAGGTGCGAGTGGGTGGCATGCGTGGGCGGAATGTTTATGCGTCGCCAGCCCTCGCCGCACCCACGTCCATCTCTGCTGAAACGCGTTGGGTGTGGGAAAGAGATCTTGACGTCTCTCTCATCCAAATGACTCGTAGTTTACCTTAACCCCCTAGTCAACGGTGGTTTTCGTCGATTCTGACGGACAAACGGTCTTTCGGCACGCCCCCCGTTTGGCGCCTGGCGGGTTGTCCTAGTCATCTCGATGCCACCGTTGGGTACTTGCTACTGACTCAGCAGTTCACAAGCCACTGACGCTGTGGGCGGGGCGCGTCCGCGTCATTCGTCACGAAACCCGTTTTGCTTTGGCCTTCGACTTACGGGCTTTCTAGTCTTGGAATCGTTTCCGATTCTTATTCTCATATTTTACATCTGATGTATTCCGACTACTTGCCTATACACTAACCTTCCCACCCATTTGGGCTGAAATCTTCATGTGTGTCTAGTATATACTACTACTACTACTACTGCTACTACTCCTACTACTACCACTACTACTACTACTGCCACCACCACCGTTAATACTACTACTCCTACTACTACCACTTCTATTACTACCGCTGACAATACTACCACTACTACTGCTACTACCACCGCTAATCCTACCACTAATACCAATACTACTACTTCTACTACCACCACTTCTATTACTGCCACTGACAATACTACTACTACTACCACCACTAATCCTACCACTAATACCAATACTACTACTACCACTTCTATTACTGCCACTGGCAATAAACTACTATTACTACTACTACCACCAACACTACTATTGCTATTACTACTGCTACTGCTGCTCCCCTTACGACTCTCAGCACCACTACTCATGCTATCACTACTACTGTTACTACCACTGCCCGCCACTACTGCTATTATTGCCACTACTACGACGACTACTTATGCCCCCATTACGACTGTCAGCACGAATACTCATGCTATCGCCACTACTACTACTACTGCCAATGTCACCACTGCTATGACTAGAATTGTGCAAGTATTTACCGTGCTGACGATACAAGTGCAAGATAAAAGCCCAGACACGTGTGTTTCGCCGATCTTATGCTGCTGCATGACGCGGGTGCGAGGGGTTCGGCTCGCCAGTTGGTCCTCTAGCCTTCCATGTGTGTTTTCTGGGGTATGAACTCCAGTCTTACATTGCCTTGTTTAATTTCCGGGGGAAATAATGCGCGAACTTGGAGTAAATCCTTCGGAACAGACCTTTTCAGGCACGGTTCGAGGTTTGATATGAATATTTGAGGTGAAATCCATCAGCTGCTGCGGAGCAACCGCGTACTATTTGGCTTCTACCTGTGTTGTCAGTATGGTAAACGATTCTGGATTACTGGCTGTTTGCGGTTATTCACGGACCGTGTCGAAAGAGGGTCTGTTCCGAAGGATTTACTCCAAGTTCGCGCATTAAGTTCCTCGGAAATTAAACAAGGCACTACTGGGACTGTCGTTAGACGTTAATTTTTCCACTCACCTTTGATGATAGTTGGGTCAATATGAATTATTCAAAATCTGCCAAAATATCAATGAATTACGCGAGCCTGGTAGTCATCTGGTGGATTCTAGGTGAATACTTAGGAAATCCTGCTTGGGCAGTCAACTTACTATACCAGATTTGGTGGATTCCAGACGTTGCAGTAGGTTGGGCGGGTAACTTGACCCAAATGTGATTAAATTCGCGTCGTCCGGCGGGGCCTCGTAGCTCAGGTGGTTAGAGCGTTGGCTGCGCTAAAGCCTTCCCCTTACTGCGTGGGTTCGAATCCCACCGAGGCGCCGAGTTTTTCACAGTTGGGTCAATATGAATTATTCAAAATCTGCCAAAATATCAATGAACTGTCTGGAAGACTGTGACTGTTGTCGTGAATTATAATTTTGACAACCACTACCTCGGCCATTGATTATGCCGACTCCTAGGTGTGTGTGTGACTCCATTCCTCTGTGCTCTTTTAGCCAAAACTCTGGTCTCCTTGATGGCTGTGATGATGCCGCCCTCCTGTCATCCGCGGCAGCCCCTCAAAAGAGGGTAAACCTCGTAGTGGATGGAGTGCGTTTTGTCGTCGACGTTGCCGCCCTCCAGGCTCACCCCAACACCATGCTTGGCCGCATGTTCTGCTCCTCCTTCTACGAGGCCTCCACGTTGGCGCTTGGAGGCGGTGTCGCCGCCGCCGGTGAGGGCTGGACTTCCTCCGCCCGACGACGCCCCAGTACCTGTGAGAGTCGCACCAGCACCGGCGTAGGGGTCTGCGGACCCAGCACCGCCAACTCCATCGTCGGCAGCAGCGGCGGCGGCGGCGGCAGCATGTGCGCCAGCAGCAGCAGCAGCGGAGCCAGCAGCAGTCGCAACAGCATCTGCAGCTCCACCCGAGCCCACGTGGACAATTGGGCCAACGAGGCGGACTGTGCGGCCTTCACCTCGGCCGTGCTGATGCTCTCCAAGCACACAACCTGCTGCTCCACCCGGTCGGCGCCCGCCTGCTGTCTCACCAGTGGCTGCAGCAGTGGCTGTCTGGGTCGACTAACCAGTCCCTACACACGCACCGTGGATATTCCCGTGGCTGTGGGGGCCGACATCTCGGCCACTGTGTTTCGTGTCATCCTCGACTACTACCTCACCGGCAAGATGTCCTGTCCGCCGGGGGTGTCCGTACGGGAACTGAAGCGGGCTTGTGAATACTTTCTGGTGCCTTTCACTTACGAGACTGTCATCTGCAACAACTTGCGTAAGTACGGAGCGGAGAGAGCGGTATAGCAAAAGTGCACACCTACTAACTACTACTACTATCATCAATACTACTACTACTACTACTGCTACTATTACCGCTACTACTACTACTACTACTACTACTACTACTACTATTATTATTATTGCTGCTACTACTACTACCACCACTACAACTACTATTGCTACTTCTGCTACTATTACCACTGCTATTGCTGCTGCCGCTGCTGCTGCTATTACTACCGCCACTATCGTCACTACTACTATTATTATTACTACTACTACCACCAATACCACTACTACTGCTGCTGCTACTACTACTACCGCTACTACTATTACTACTACCACAACTACTACTACAGTAAGTGACCGATCTCATGAAATGTTGGCCAAAATTCTGAAATGCGTCTTCGATTAGAAAAGATTATTTAGATGGGGTTGTAATACTAATTATCTTACGGCATAATCCTTTATTATTTCGGACTCGGCAGTATGTCAGTTTTTAAATACACGTCTTTTCAATCTCCCATAGGAACCGTACTCGGTAAAAAGAGGCTACTTAAGTAGCATGCATTTTTTGCACGTACTTTCGGTGGTCTTATAAATTAAAATATATTTTTAAAAAAGCATAGGCAGAAATATTCTTTCTTTCACTACTTTGATAGAAAATCACGTCAACTTCATTTTTTATACTCGAAAAATGAGTCGAAGTAGGTTCTAAAAAGTGTTCTAATTCCCGAATAATTTGGAGCCCGATCAGCCGTTGCATTAGCGGCTAGTGATTTCAGTCTACAAGGTGCATGCGTTCCGCGTAGGCAAAATCATATATTCTTCTATGCCTTCAAAAAGATGCCATATTGAATCCATACAATTTTGCAATGGATGCGGAATATTTTGTGCATTTCATGAGGAGCAGTGGTAATCGCAAAGGCACGATGCCGTATGAGTAGACATTGCACGGTCTTAAACACTCATAATTAGAAATTAAAAAGGCAATTTGGCGAGCATACGTCTGTTTTCGATAAATTCTCTTCAGGCCTGTACATTTATATGGCTATTGAAGTAATGAATTAAAAGATACGGGCGAGTAGATAATTAAGCTGTAGCTCCGTTTTGGAGAGGGGAGGGGGAGAGTGAAACACCAAAATTCCAGTCAGCGCCAGGGAGAAGGTGGGTCCCGGCGAAGGTAATTACATGCGGGTGGCTTTGACCCATGGTAACGGTGGGACCTGTATGAAGTTCTTCTGTGCGCATAGGACCGGTCGGCGTAGCCTGATTGCAACCGCCTCTGCCGTAGCCAACAAGTGCTGCCCAAGCAGTTTTGGATAGCTTGATGGGACCTTGTAGATCACTCTGAAGGCCCCTCTGGCGTCTACACGGTGGTCTGTGTCTACCATGTGCGCGAGGATCGAGCTGTTGATGTTCTTAATTTGTCCCTTTCCTAACCATGCTGGGAGATGTTCTTTCATTCTTTTGGATAAACGCCGGCTCGTGCGACCAATATATTCTGCCCCACAGGAGCAGGTGAAGGAGTAAATACACATAGAGGTGGTCTGAGCTGTTAGTTTGTCCTTGCCCTCTCCGTATAGGATGAGACTGGTGGAGAACAATACACGGGTATCAGCTGCTGGAAAGGTCTGTGATACAGCTTGTGTTAGACAGGTTAAAAGTGAAGTGCATTTAAAAGTGCATCTTGCCGAGTCCGAAATGTCATAGGATTATGCCGAAAGATAATCGTTATTACAACCCCACCTAAGTAACCCTTCCTAATCGAAGACGCATTTAAGAATTTTGGCCAACACTGCATAAGATCGGTCACTCACTGTACTACTACTACTACTACTACTACTACTACTACTACTACTACTACTACTACTACTACTACTACTACTACTACTACTACTACTACTACTACTACTACTACTACTACTACTACTACCACTGCTACCACTACTACTCCTACCGCGACTGATAGTTGTTGAGTCTCCCGGAAAACGTGGTCAAGAACTAGATTATGGTATTGAGAAACTTATGATTCTGCCTCATTCGCTATTTTAAACCCTGAAAGTCCGTTTGACTTTCTTACATTTGTCCGCCGGTTTTACCATCTGAAAGTGAAATACGTATTTAGGATGATAACATCTAACTCAACTGCAAGCTGTCCACTCCATTTAGCATGCTTTTCCCCCGTAACTACTCCCCTGATGGACTGTCTGGTCTGAAAGTAAGCACAAAGACTAAACCTCACGATGCCACCTTTTCGTTTAAAGACACTGTTGCACCCTGGAGTCTTTCGAGGAGAGCTGCCATGGCGGCGAGCGTACATTCTGAACCCTGCACAGATTTTTTTTAATTACCTCCAGACTCACATGACTCATTCCTGTGTATAGACCTGTCTCTGCCTGTGACAATGAATGAAAAAGTCAAGTTCGGCTTAGGTATCTAGGGTAAATCATCTCGTTTTCCACCCTGGTTTTTCAGTGGATTCAGACTCGCGCCTATTTTGCACTTTGAGGTTTTCAAAGCATCCGAACCGATGGTTTTGTAGACTTTGTTGTCGTTTGTTCCGACTCTTATTTTGCCGCTTAAATGTTTATATAGTACTACTGCGCACGGGTTTCTCAATCCTGTTTACTAGCCATGCGAATTGCTGCAGACACGTCTTAGTGCATCTGGAATTTTCGGAGGCCCCAGCCCCTAGCTTAAGTCACAGAGAGATGCGCGTACGAAAGATCAAAATCCTAGATAGTCATTTATGGGCCATATAAGTCGGGACTCTATTTTCTGACGCGAAGTTGCCGGAAATGGCGGACAACTTGATGCACAGTTACCATAAAGGACGATTTTATTGCAGGGACATGGTGAAGACTACTTGACGTTATTCTTAGTAGTTTGATTAGGCCCATTAGTTGTGACTAGACTGTTATGGAGAGTACAAACAGCGTAATGCCACGGCCTAAGGCGCTGAACAGGGGACCAAGCCGGCGGCATGAGACACGCGTGAAGTTAGACGGCCGACCGGCATGCACTGCAGCGCCGAGCACGTGTGGTGGCTTTGCTCACGTGCGCGGCCCAATCGATGGCTGGTCGAACATTCAAGACGTTACCACCGGGGGGGGGGCTATCGCGCACACGCCATTGGACGGAATGTTCTAGAACTCACAGAAGCCACTATAAATAGCGCACCTTTCTCGTGTCCGCAAGTTTCCAATAAAGTGCTCGTCGTCCGAACCGGCTCTCTTCCTTTCCTACCTTCTTTCCGGGCTATGACATAGACTGTGACTAGGATTGCAGCGAGGCAGGCTTTCGAGGTATCTTCCTCGCCCTCTCGCACCGAATACGTTCAACTAGCCGACTGTCGATGGGGACGGATGCCAGTGTCGGTTTCGGCACGTCACACGGGCGTTGACCGTCCCGTGACCGCTAAGGTCATCCCCAGAGCGACGCCCTTGTAACCGGGAGGGGGGGTGAATTATCTGGTGAATTGTTGGTTGCCTTTGTACAAATGATTGAGTTTGACGCTGACCTGGGGAACACCGATGTCAAAGATTAGCCAATAATGTTCTTATTTTTCTCAAAGTTCCAACTGGCATTTAGCTACATTTTGGATGCCTGGCTTCAAACACATATCCGTATGATTAGGATAGATGGTTCATCGGAAATAGTCAAGTGCTACCCATCGTCTGACGAAATAAGCAGACTAAATTAGTTGGCGGGGCAGGGCAGTCACTGACGGGCAAGCAACTAATGTGTGAAAGAGGTGGGCACATAATTAGGCTAGAATCTGTAGAGGGGGAGGGAAGGGGGAACAGCTGCGGCCTCCTGTGTTGGAGAGTAGGGGGATGACGATTCAATGAGGCTGCAGACAGCGGAATTAGTGGTCGTCGGTCCGACATGGGGGCAGAGGTCAGTTCATTTGCGGTTCGCCTTGTCTGAGGGGGGGGGGAGTGGCGAAATACTGAGATGGATTAGCGGCTAGGTCGTGGGCGCAAGTCGGTGAGCAGTTAGCAAACGGAATGCGGTTGATGACATTAGCCTGCTGCTCTTTGGGCATGAGGTCTTTCACCCAGGATAGTGTTGCGCGCAGGGAGAACGCCGGTTTGTGGGTAATGAAGATACCAAACCGGTTTAGTTGTCGGGCGATCGCTTCGGAAATGCCCTGCATGTAGGGTAGAGATTACGATTTCCGTAGTCCTGGTCCCTCATTAGAGCCAACGCTTTGTGGTTGTCTCTGATATTTGAGACAGTTTTTCACAAAGCCGACCGTCAGGGTAAGATGTGGTATCCTTTGAGCCGGAATAACCGATACAATAAAGCGAGTCCTTTCTTACGTAGGCCATCACTGCTGCAGTAACGATAAGCTCGGTGGAAAAGGGTTCGGGGTCAGATGTGGTTATGTAGTCCCACCTGAAGTAAACGAAGCCCAGCCACCTGTAATACGGGACCGGGGATAATAGGGGTATTTACAGGTGGGGCCGGGGAACGCACAGGCGACGAGGTTAAGTAATTGTACGTAAAAGGAAAATCTATTGGGAATGCGCGGGTTACTTTGAGTGGTTGAGAAATAGTTGCCCCAACCTTTACTAACCCTTAACTGTAGCCCTAGACCCTAACCTTGAAACATCCAACGCGAAGTTCGAAGGAGGCGACAGCCGAAAGTCATGGAGGACCACCGGTATTGGGCCGAAAAAGGTAGACACGACAACAAAGAAACAAGCCCATCAACAGAACACACACCGCAACGCGCAGCAACACCGTACCAACGTAATCACACCAACTCAAAATAGCTAAGTAGGTCAACAGTATTGAGTCCATCAGGTGCGGCTACATAGCCAAATCTTACCGACAAAAAATCGCCCGAAACGACCTACTACTCGTGCGCTGTCTCGTTTGAGGTAGTCGCCGTAGGTCGTTGACAAAGTTTATCCAGCACTAGTCGGCATACTGCGATGTATACGTTAGCTTGGGATTGCCCTGCATTGGTTTCACTATCGTCACCGGGTCCCAGGAGTCTGGACGGGAGTAAAATTAAAGCAACAGTAGGTGACTCACATTAGCTGAAATGTTGACCGAAATTCTTCAGTGTGCATTCGATGATAAAGGATTGCTTTTGTGAGATAATGATATCGATTGTCGTGCAGAATAATCCCAAGATATTGAAGAAGGAGACACGATCGCCGGGACAAGAGCTTTTTAGCCTGACGTGTCGGACTCCTACTCGAATCCATCATCAGAGACAAAAAAGCAGAAACGGGTGGTTGTTGCACAAGGGGCTGCGGTATTTATAGGATGCAGTAGCCATGCTACCGCATACCTATGAACATTCACGGCTCCCCCCTCCATCCCGGATCGTCGAACTTGGTGTGATCATTGCTTGATGGCAGACATTCGACTCGATAATTGCTGCAATTTCATCACGTGCGTTGGATGTTGGCGTGACGACTGCTCGACCATCTGACGCACCGAGCCCGGTGTTGGGAAAAGTGTTCACCTCTGCGCTCCCCGCATGGCTTGTTACTCCGCCTAGGCGAAGTTTTAGCACGGAGTATGGAGTCGGAAGATCGTTGCACTTGTTGATGGACTGGTGGTCAGTAAACCATGATTCCTGTAGCTCCCGGCTCACGCGGTTGTCACCTCTTGCGAGAATTTCGGCCTCATCGAATTTAAATGTGTGGCCGGATCTTGCCGAATGAGCCGCAACTTGAAAGCTGGCGTCATCTCTGCGCACCGCTGCCGCGTTTTCGGCCATTCTCGTTCGGAGCTGCCTTCCGGTTTTGCCGACGTAGTTGCTTTGTCCGCAACTGCATCAGATCCGATAAGCGACTCCATACGTTTCTTGGCGTGACAGTGGGTCTTTTGGTTTCATCAACTGACGCCTGATGGTTGCCTCCGGTCTGTGTGTGTCTGTCATGCAGAATAATCCCAAGATATTTCAGTCACGCTGGGATGCTTCCCCTCGGGAAGTACTTGTTTTTTGATAGTGAATCATGTCTTTTTCAACTACTACACCTGAAGGAAGGGTAACTTTCCGTCTCGGTAAAGTTTATAGCAATGATATTTTGTAGGACTATGACATACTGACTCAAACAGCGACGTATCTGGTCACTTAATGCTCCTTATGCAAGGTCGTAAAGATACTGACGTACCAGACGCAGACAGCTGTTTTACGTCATAGGCCTGTCTTGTACTTTATAAAGTGAGATATATAAACTTGTCAAGTGAGCGCGCGTGACCCTTACTTGCTCGATCCAACTCTCCGTCCACCTGTCAGTTGGGAAGCTGGCGATAACGAACTCACGTGCCACCCGTAGAAGGTTTATTAGGTTTTAACCATGCCGGATGGACGCAAAATGTCTACGATCTTTTTATGATATCTTAATGGCATGCAGGAGGCTATTGTCTCTCTTACATGAAAGTTTGTAGTTAGTGCATGTATGAAAGAAGGCCAGGTGTGAAATTATTCGGGAATTGTAAAACCCCCCTACTTTTCTAAAAGTTAGGGTAAGATGTGGTTTGTTAGCCCAACCTGATGGGAATAATACTGTTGGGGTTAAGGGTTAGGGTTAAGGACTGTGATTAGGGGTTAGGGTTAGGGTTTAGGATTGGGGGTTAGAGATAGGGCCTAGAGCGAACCATTCAAAGTACAACCGCGCATTCCCAACAGCTTTTCTTTTGCATACAAGTACTTGACCTCGTCGCCTGTGCGTTCCCCAGCCCCACCTGTAAAAAACCCATATTACCACCGGTCCCGTATTAGAGGTGACTGGAGTTTTCTTACTTCAGGTGAGGTTACCAAACCACATCCGACCAAGATTTGACGGAGACGTAATTCCTTACGAAATAAGCGCACAAGAGAGAATATTTTTGTGCATGTTTTCTACAAAATATATTTGGATTTGTTAAAGTGCGGAAAAAATGTAGAAAAATTGCAATGCTTAAGTAGTACTTTTTACCGAGTGTGGTTTATTTTCGGCGACCGGGAAGAAACACGTTTAAAAGCGGGCATCCTGACGCGACTCAAATTTCTTCAAATTATGCCTCACGATAATCAATAGTACAACCCCACCTAAACAAACCCTGCACTAGTCAAAAATACATTGTTTCCTTCGGAAAGATATTATTTCTCCAGCGTACGATAATCAGCACCTACGAGACGACAGTTCTTAAACGTCTTTTCCTGTTCTGCCGACTTCTCGAACGTTCTGTTTTGCTTCAACTGGCGACTTAGGTCATAGCTGTGAAGTCTGCAATTAATAGTGTCCTGAACAAACGCAAAAGCCTTATGTTGTTTTTTTTCGCGCATGGACTGCTTCCCTCCTTTGTCTTTGTTTAAAGTCAAGAGGACGACCAAGACATCCTGCCCGTCGATGCACTTTTTGTTATCTTCTGTTGGTTCCAGCCTCCTTCCTATAACTGTATGCGCAGTGTGGAGTGGTCGTATAGATACTCCTAACGTTGTGCCAGTTCCGTTTTTAGCTTACATATTATCTGAAAGTAAATCGGTAAAAAAGTGTCCAACTGCCTACGCTAAAATTTAATCGATTGACATATATCCAGCCGATTCGCGACTGCCACCCGTCGCGTGGTGGGATAAAGAATTGCCTGTTGTCGACGCTACCACTGTGTTTCAGGCCACAGAATTCCACACATTCACAAATCCTACTTCTTTAAGATATACTTAACAACCCACTGAAATAGATGTGCTTATTCGTGAGATGTTGACTGGAATCCTGAAATACGTTTTCCACTTAAAAAAGATTACTTAAGTAAGGTTGTATTAGTAGTCACTGTGCAGCATAATTTAATTACTTCAGGATGCCAACTTTTGATTGAACTTATTTCCGGCCGCCTGCAAAAATTACACTGAAAAAGTGGCCACTAATGTAGCATGAATTTTTATCATTGATTTTCGACGCCCCTATAAATTCAAATATATATTATATAAAATTATGCATACAAATAGGTAACAATCGGGAGATGGCATCCAAGAAAATCTGCCCAACCAAAACAGCCTGTCTAGAATAGTTTATGTCGCAAATGCACCATAGCGGTCGGTCCCCAGCTGCGTATCCGGATGTCAATGGTATTAATAGTAGTGTTGGTCCACAGATATTGTTTCGCAACTATCCTAGACTATGCAGGTTTAGATGTGAACGCTAACATATCAAAGGTATGTTGCCGTAGAATAAGCCGGATACTGACAAATGCGGTTGCTCCCCACCTCAGGTCAAGAATGGTAGTGCTAGTGTAGGTCTACAGCGATCGTTTCTCTAATCTCCATAGGTATATGGTTAGATTTAGCCGCAACCCCATTACTGCTGTCACTCGTCAGTCGTGTAAGCCTAGGTCAAGGTTGATTAACCATGGCTGGGTCTACAGCATCTCAACTGTTGGATAATCTAAGTGAGGCAGCATGTGGACTGAAGGTCAGATGGAACTGAGGTCGGATGAAACAACATATATGTAGGGCTATAACCTACGCAAATAGATATAGTAGGTATTGTTTCTATTGGGTGCCATCTCCCGATTGTTACCTACAAATATTCATTCTTTTGCTCATTTAGTGATAAATTACGTCTTTTAAAAATGTTGACATACCAAGTCAAACAACGACGTATCCGGCCGTTTAATGCAGCATAGTCCACCTCGAAAGTTCGTCAAGACGCGGACGTGCCAGACGCAGTCAGCTGTTTTACGTCACAGGCCTGTCTTGTACTTTCTAAAGTGATATATATAAACTTGGCAAGTGAGCGCGCGTGACCCCCTTACTTGCTCGATCCAGTTCTCCGTCCACCTACTTGCGATAACTAACACACATGCCACCTGTAGAAAGTTCATTAGGTTTTAACCATGCCGGATGGGCGCAACGTGTTTACGATCTCTTTATGATATTTTAATGGCATGCAGGAGGCTATTGTCTTTATTACATAAAAGTTCAGTTTGTAGTTCGGCGACTTTAAGGGCAAGTATAAAAGAAGGTCAGGTGTAAAATTATTCGGGAATTAAAAAACCTCCCTCCTAGTATAAAATTTGGGTAAGATGTGGTTTGTTAGCCCCACCTGTAAAAAAAACCTGTTTCTACTGGTCCCGTATAAGAGGTGACTGGAGTTTTCTTACCAAACCACATCCGACCAAGATTTGACGGAGACGTAATTCCCTGCCAAATAAGCGCACAAGAGCGAATATTTTTATGCATGTTTTCTACAAAATGTATTTAGATTTGTAAAAGCATGGAGAAGAATTGCTATACTTAAGTAATACTTTTTACCGTGTGTGCTTTTCCTCGGCAACCGGGAAGAAGCACGTTTAAAAACCGGCATCCTGGCGTTACTCAAATTTATTCAAATCATGTCGCAAGATAATCAGTAGTACAACCCCACCTAAAGAAGCCCTGCGCTAGTCAAAAACACATTTCCGAATTTCGGTTAACATTTCATGAGAAGGGCCAGCTACCGTGTACAAGCCCAAACAATCTGTTAGAAAAGGAGCCTTCTTCAGGTATATATGAGAAGTCAGGGGACTTGTAGAAAGTTGAAAGTGACACTTCTTTACAACGAAAGTTAAAATGTCGGAAATGTGCAAGTTCATGCCGAATGAGTAAGTGATGCCAGCCTGCTGACGCGAGCACGTGAATTAAAACAATGCATCACGAGCACAGAAAGGTATGAAAGGCACCTCTTTCGACAAATTTTGGGCTGGATATTCTCTAAGAAGAATTACTGTACGTCAGTTTGGTAGCCTGTGAAATTAATTGGCGGCAGCTTGGATGAAGGTTTTCTCTATTCGCCCTTGCCGAGGACTACCGTACCCAACTAGGATTGCACTGTTCCCTCTGGCAACGATGGAGTGAGTGCTCGGAGTCTCATTATGTGTGTTTTGATGTGTTTTTAAGCACGCCCAGTGCGCACATCCCTCAGAGCGATTTTATTTCGCCAGCGTGCGACTATCAGCACCTACAAGAAGACAGTTCTTAAAGGCCTTTTCCTGTTCTGCCGACTTCTCGAACGCTCTGTTTTGCTTCAGCTGGCGGCCTAGTTCATAGATGTGAAGTCTGCAATTAATAGTGTCCTGAACAAACACAAAAGCCTTATGTTGTTTTTTTTTCGCGCATGACTGCTGCCCTCCTTTGTCTTTGTTTAAAGTAAAGTCAAGAGGACTACCCTTCGATGCACTTTTTGTTATCTTCTGTTGGTTCCAGACTCCATCCTATAATTGTGTGCGCTGTGTGGAGTGGTCGCATAGAGACTCCTAACGTTGTGCCAGTTGAAAGTAAATCGGTTAAAGTGTCCTACTGCCTACGCTAAAATTTAATCGATTTACGTATAGCCAGCCGCTTCGAGACTGCTACCCGTTGTGTATATATGCCTAGAAAGCGTGGTGGGATAAAGAATTACCTGTTGTCGACGTTAACACTGTGTTTCAGGCCACAGAAATGCACATATTCACAGTTTCTACTTCTTTAAGAAGGACTTATCTTGGGATTTTGCTGCACGGGAATTAATGTTACAACCCAATTTAAGTAATCTTTTCTAGTCGAAAACGCATTTCAGAATTTTCGGTTAACATTTCATGAGTTAGCACATCTACTGCGCTCTCCTTAATTGTTTCAACCCTATCTGGGCATCAGATGGCTGACCAGGTCAGACAGCGGACTGGTTGGGCCGACTCTGCGGAACCAATTCCCACTGCACTCCAGCGCGTTGCCCACTGTAACCAATCCGGTACGCTTTGAAGCTACCACAATGCGCTAAATGTCGTGACTTAGAAGGCTGCCAACTGACGAGGCGGCCAGTCAGGCTGCAGTGACTCCTTCATAGTGTGGGCCTATGCCATGCAGTCAGCTCGGATCCGAACCACCCCTTCCCTCGTTCCTGTGAGAGCGTGTGTGGCACGCGTAGACGGGTTGTTTGTCATTGTAAGCTGCTACACCTGATCCTGCCGCCTGTCCTCTTGACCCTGCAGACCTAGCTGGGTGAGGGAGGGGGCAAATGCTGCGCAAGTCACCGTTCTGCGGCCGCCATGCTGTGAGGCGGACGATCCGAGCGTCAGTGTGAGCAAGTTATCGCGCGCCTTCGAAGTTGTAGCTTGGACGACTGTCAATCGGCGCTGTAAATCGATCCCTTTACCCTGGAGTCGGACCGTAATAGTTTCCTGATGTGTCTTCGATGACAACTCGCGAATGCTACAGCTACTCCCCTGTATTGTATTTTGGGGTGGAAGCAGGTCACTGCGGCTAATTACGTCAACAGTCGTCGAATCCCTGGTTCGACTTTCACTTCCTCGAGTCAAAAGTTGCACTGCATACCTTGTTTCACCCCCCTCCCATCTGTCTCCAAATCCTCATCTTTAGGTGCATGAAACTGCCCCTAGCTCAACTGTCCCACCCTCGTAATTAATTTGACCGGTAACTGGTTTGTCCCCACATCTGGTCTGGTCACTAAGTCGGACCCAGCCATGTTGTGGTCCGCGTAGACCCGCCACCGGTTGTCACTGCCACCGAGCTGCGATGGGTTTTGGAAGAACGAGTATGATCAATGCTCTGTGCGTCTTGCTCTCTGTAAACTGCATCACATACTGGTAAACTGCTGTCGATCAAGTTGGCCATCGTCGTTTACTGTGAGCGAATCATCGTAAACACTCAGAAGGCACGTCTAACCAGCATCTGTTCCCTAAAAAGTGGTATCGGAAGACTAAGTCGTAATCCCGTTTCCTCTATAATACTCGAGTAACGGCAGTACGACGACGGGGTTTGCTTGGATGTCTAACTAACGAGACATCTACTTGTTCTGTCTCAGCAAGCCGTAGCACCGACTGGCCTTAACCGAACCCTACCGTTGCCCTAATGTACTGTCCTCTTAATTGCCTTCCATTCCAGGGTGGCGCAGTCTGCGCGGTCGCTCCAGAAGCTCGTGACGCCAGAACGCCTCCGTGTGTGTGTGTGTGCAGAACTGCAAATCTGTTCTGGCCTTAGTGCCGACCATCAGTGCTGCACAGTGCCTAGAAACCTGTGACTAAGTCTGTAGTTTGGGGGCTGGGCTGGGTGGTAAGTTGTTTGTGCAATCCGCGCAAAACGTCCTTAGTCCCGGGGGGGGGAGGGGGGGGTAGTGTTTTTTGCTCTTTCATGCCATGTTCCATAATGGGCTTTGCCATTGCTGAGCTGAGAATTGGATATAAGGTGACCGACGCGAAGCATACATATAAATAGCATCTCCTGCATTACATCACGTGCGGGAACTCTGCCGCATCAACTAAGTTAGCAGCGATTGCTCTAGGGATCACTGTTCCTGTTGTGTCGCTTGAAGATCTGGTCCCTCCCTCCCCCCCCCCCCCAAATGGTTTGAATCTCGAGGTTGAAGGTGCGAATCCCTGGATTGATATCAGTCGACCCCCTGTGTCTTCCTTGCTTTCAGAGTGAATTTTTCTTGGCAGACATTGGTCCACAGTTAAGTTGCCGTTCATTCAGCTGTTGACGAACACAACAACGTTGTCTGTCTCGGCTTGGTGTTACCTGTATGTTGCTTGTTTCTGCCCCTTTGCCATGTAGGGGAGTTTCTGCACGAGGTCTCCAACGACGGCGCGTACACCATCTTCGAGCACTTCCTGGAGGAGAGCATTCTGCCGAAACTCATGGAGTGCGCTCGACTGGGTGAACGCGAGTGTCATGTGGTCATCCTAACGGACGATGAGCAGGTCCACTGGGACGCAGAGTATCCGCCTCAAATGCCGGAGGCTGAACTCACCTCACACAGTAAGTCCTGCTGGAATTGGACTTCGCTCGGTGTTCCCTACATTCCCCTTTTTGAACATTTTACCTCTTGAATACCTCCCCCCACCCTCTGTGAAGAAAAGCTGAGTCCCATTTCTCGAATTCACCTCTCCAACACCGACCAGTCACCATAGGTATAGCTTTCGACGCACTGCGTAAGCAGAATGTTATTGCCAACAAAGAGCGCCCCTCTACTATTGTACTGCGTAAACCCCCCGTTGTGTGAAATCCTGGTATTTGTGTGTGTGGAGGTCCAGGTCGTGCTGTGGCGTGCGCATTCATGGTCCGTCAACCATGACAGCCACCGCGTCCATTTCCCACTCCAGTCTGCTGACCGGCTCGGACAGCGGCTGGGGTGTGGGAGTGGGAAGGGAGATTGAGGTCGACGACTCAGCGCACTTTCTCCTCACTATAAACAATCTGACGCGCTTGAAGCTATCACGGTGCGCTAAAAGCCGTGGCTTGGAAGGTTGCCAACTGACGGGGTAACTTGGACCTCTTCCTTGACTGGTGGTGGTCTGAGAGTCAGGCTGCAATGGCTCCTTTTTAATGTGGCCTTTATGGCATTCCCACTACAGTGTGGGATCCGAGCCAGGCGTTGGCGGCACGCCTAGGTGCGGCTTCGGTGGCGCCAGCTTCCAAATCTCTGTTGTGTTGGTTGAAATCCTGGTCATTTGTTGTGTGGACCAGGGGGTGTGATGGAACGCCAAGGTGAGAATCCGTCCGTGCCATCCACCTGCGGCTTCCCTCGTCTCCGGTCTTCTTGACTCAGTCTTGACACCGGGCTCGGGCGGGGGAGGAGGAGAGAGTGTAGGTAGATGCTACGCAAGTCTACTGGCACTATAAACCCCTGAGTAAGTCACCGTCCCTGCTCCCGCCGCTGCTGCAGCAGCTGTGGGGCACACGGTGGACATAATCGAAACCGATGGTCGAACTGTCGTACTGTTTAAGCCTTACCGCAGATAGCGCCGCCTAATTCAACTGCTCTTTTCAGGCATTGAGCATTCATTGCTAGGATAGCTGTCCATGACTGATGAGAGAATCCGTCCCTCTGGCCACTTCCACCTATGCAGTGTATTTGAGGAGAAAATAGGCTTGTATATTCTACCTAAGTAATCTCTGTTAGAAGCGAACAGACGAGTTCCAGTTTGCAGTTCAGAAGACGAAGATGCGATCACTAGAACAGCAACCCATCAACAAGCGTCATGACCTCCCGGTACCGTATTCCGTGCCGAGATTTTCCCTGGGCAGGGAAACCAGTCACGTGAGGAGGGCGCGGGCGAGCAATTTTTCCAGTGACAGCGAGCTAAATTGCCGAGTAGTCCTTACGCCAACATCAAACACGGAGGATAAAATTGCGGCAAGTAACGACTCGGGCGCGAACTGACAAGCCACCACCGCATCAATTACGACCCCAGCGGTGATTGCGAGAGCTGATAATTACAGCGCGCACATGGTCCTACGGCAGCAACATGCTATAAATACTGCACTCCTTGTGCCACCATTACCTTTATCTGCGAATGTTTCTGATGATGGATTCGAGTGAGAATCCGAAACGTCAGACCAATAAATTTCTTGTTCCAGTGATCGCATCTTCGTCGTCTAAGTAATCTCTGTCGTAGGAGACGCGTCCTGCCTGTCCTCTGGGGGTCGGTTAGATCACGAGTACAGGTTATAGAGCCTTCGGATGCTAGTTATTGCGTTATCCTCGTCAACTATATGTGTGCAGTACATGTCTACTTCTGCTTCAACAAAAAGTTGTTTGTGCACGCCCCTTCTTGGTATTCGCCTCTCAACAACTAGTCGCTGCTGATAGGAAAACATCCCTGCAAACTGCCCAAACTGGTGATTGGCGGATGTGAGCCACCTTCGTACTTTTTTTCGTCGTTCTGGGGTTTAGCCACGCAAGGTGACCGCAGCCTGCGTTTTACGCCCTTATTTGGGTTTCGGGAGGGGGGGGGGTGGGAACGCGACGGGCGGAAGTTTCGGTCAGTTTTGTACTTTTATGCTGAAGTCCGACTTTCGCAAACAGTCCTAATGCCCTACGATCTCCACCCCACCCCCCCTTTCCGTTTTTATCGCCGCCGTGCCACGTGTTCTAATCTCGCTGCCTGTGTGGCCACCGCCCCCTCCCTTCAGAGGATCACATGACTCTCATTTGCGTTGATGGGACCGCCTTTGTTCAACAAAACGGATCCCATGACCCCTTCTTCCGGGTTTGGTGGCCATGTCAGACTCAACACTCTTTGAGGATTACTTTACCGCGATGTCCGGCTTTCAGTTCGCACTAACTGAGCCTTGTGGCATGGCTGGCCGATGGCCTTTTCAAGTCTTTTTGACAACGGTAGAGTGTTGGACCCCCAACTAATTTCGGTTAGCCTGCGGACCGTGTCATACGTTGAATGGTGGTAGAGGGGATTTTACGGGTGGGGCAACAAACAGGACGGAGAGCAAGAAGAAACAGAAAATAGGTCAATTTCTGCCGAAAGTCTTATCGAATACTGTCATTTGGCAGAGAAAGTGAGCGCGATAATAAAAAAATCGACAAAAAAGCAATTTTCCAAAAATAACGAACTTTGAATAAGACGCCGATGGTAAGTTTACACTTGCAGTGAGTGACCGATCTCATGAAATGTTGGCTGAAATTCTGAAATGCGTTTTCGATTAGGAAGGATTACTTGGTCGCGGTTGTAATACTGATTATCTTGCGGCATACTCTTATAACATTTCGGACTCGGCAGGATGTCGGCTTTTAAATGCACATCTTTTCAATCTCCTGTAGAAAGCGTGCTCGGTAAAAAATGACTACCTAAATAGCATGCATTTTTCCCATTGATTTTCGATGGTCTTGGAAATTCAAATATATTTTATAGAAACCATAAACTAAACTGTGTTTTTAGTCAGTCAATAGAGAATCACGTCTTCTTTATATTTTATACTTAAGGAAGGAGTATAATTAGGTTTTAAAAAAGTTTCTAATTATGAGACTTTTTAAGACCGTGATATGTCCATTCACATATCATCGTACCTGGCCGTTTACCACTGCTCCTCATGAAATGTACAACATGGTCCGCATCCATTGCAAAATTTTATGGACCCTGTAGGATATATCTTTAATGACATAGAAAAAGATGGGATTTTCTTTACGCGGAACGCATGCTCCTTGTTGAGTGTAATCACTAGGCGCTAATGCAACGAATGATCAGGCTCCATTTTTTTCGGCAATTGGAAAACTTTTTAAAACCTATTTATATTCCTTCCTTAAGTATAAAATATAAAGAAGACGTGATTCTCTATTGATTGACTAAAAGAAAGCACCTTTTTGTTTATGGTTTTCATAAAGTATATTTGAATTTGCATAACCATCATAAAGCAATGGGAAAAATGCATGCTACTTAAGTCGTCATTTTTTACCGAGCACGCTTTCTACAAAACATTGAAAAGAAGTGCATTTTAAAGCCGACATCCTGCCGAGTCCAAAATGTTATAAGAGTATGCCTTAAGATAATCAGTATCACAACCGCGACCAAGTAATCCTTCCTAATAGAAAGCGCATTTCAGAATTTCAGCCAACATTTCATGAGATAGGTCACGCACTGTAGTCAGGAAGGGAATGGAATTTCATACAATCGGAACGGTGATTAATAAGTGATGTTTACAGTCACACTGAACTGTTGGGTACACTTTTGTAGTTGCAATGTTCTCGGGGGTCCTACACCCTATCGCTATCATTTTTTCGATATTATTTCTGCTGACGATGTAATCTTCCTGAACTATTCCACTCGGATTTTACCCAAGTAGAACCGCCAAGAGTAGCCGGAAATGTGGTTTCAAAGGGATGCCACCGGCGTTTATCCATTTTGACTTGTCGCAGTTAACCGTACACCGCCCTTGATAGGACACGTTTTATGTTTTACTGGACGTTCTCCAGGCACAGTACTAAAAACGACAGCTTCGACCAGACGCAGATTCGTATGGTGGGAATGGTTAGATAACTATTTTTGTACATGCCTCATACGTTCGACGGCGAGCTGGGGAGCCAGTCTGGAAAATTTACGCAACAGGCGTTACTTCATCCCCAAAATACTTCGGAAGGACTGCCGACAAAGACCAAGGGGGGGAGGAATGGGGTGGCTATTTCTGGCCTATTAGCCTTTTACTCATTTAGTAGCAAAATATGTCTTCTTTAAATTATCTTTCGGTTTTAAAAAGCCTTTTAATTTTGAGATTTTCCAAGACCCTGAAATATCTATTTTTACAGCATTGAATTAGCTGTCTATAAAATGAGCGACGTGGTCCAAATCCATTTCAAAGTTTTCTGTGCCCAATATGTTCTCTTCATTAGAATATTTAGGAATGTATGATTTTACCTTCACAAAAAGCATACATCTTGTAGTTCTCGGAAACCCTGAATGTGAGTGTAACAACTAGTCGGGTTCAAGATTACTCAGAAATTTGGGAACTGCTTCAAAACTGAAATGTACTCTTTCTTCAGGTACGGAAATTAAAGAAGACGTTGTTTGCCACCAAATGAGTAAAGAATTGTCTTGTGCATGTTTATAAAATATATTTAATTCCATAAGGACATCGAAAATCAATGAGGACACTTCATACCGTTCAGGTAGTCATTCTTTTCGGAATGTTGTTTATGCAGACAGTCGATAAGGAGTTCGTTTGGATGCCGGCATTCTGACGTGACTGGGATATCTTAGCACTGTGCGACAACCCTGTCTAAGTAATCTTTTCGAATTAAAAGTACATTTCAGAACTTCAGTCAAAATTTCATGCGATAGCACATCTATTGTGTGTGTTTGTGTTGGCAAAACAATAGAGGTTAAATCCTGCCAGAAAGCCGAAAGAATTCATCTTCATTTATTCATTTCAAAGTTTTGTGCCCAATATGTTCTCTTCATTAGAATGTTTAGGAGTGTATGATTTTACCTTCACAAAAAGCATACATCTTGTAGTTCTCGGAAACCCTGAATGTGAGTGTAACAACTAGTCGGGTTCAAGATTACTCAGAAATTTGGGAACTGCTTCAAAACTGAAATGTACCCTTTCTTCAGGTACGGAAATTAAAGAAGACGTTGTTTGCCACCAAATGAATAAAGTAAAGAATTGTCTTGTTAATGTTTATAAAATATATTTAATTCCATAAGGGCATCGAAAATCAATGAGGACACTTCATACTGCTCAGGTAGTCATTTTTACGGAATGTTGTTTATGCAGGCAGTCGATAAGGAGTTCGTTTGGATGCCGGCATTCTGACGTGACTGGAATATTCATATTCATATTGACCCAACTGTGAAAAACTCGGCGCCTCGGTGGGATTCGAACCCACGCAGTAAGGGGAAGGCTTTAGCGCAGCCAACGCTCTAACCACCTGAGCTACGAGGCCCCGCCGGACGACGACTGGAATATCTTAGCACTGTGCGACAACCCTGTCTAAGTAATCTTTTCAAATTAAAAGTACATTTCAGAATTTCAGTCAAAATTTCATGAGACAGCACATCTATTGTATGTGTTTGTGTTGGCAAAACAATAGAGGTTAAATCCTGCCAGAAAGCCGTAAGAATTCATCTTCATTTATTCGGGGAAGAATGCCTGGTCGGTCAGAGGGAATTTTTTCTTGTTCATCGCGAAGACACCTGCCGACCGTTGACGCTGTTGACGCCCCTCATATTGAAAGAACCGGAAACGGAAGACCTGTCTCGCCCACCGTATTGCCAAGTTTCATTACCAAAGACGGCGACGACGACCAAAAACGACACTTGTAACCAATTTCTCGCCCTCAGTCGATCATGTCCCTCCACTGCGCCAAACCTGGATACGATTGCTCGTCGAGGTGAATCTCGTAGGTTGAACCACGAAACCACACTCGTAGGGTAAGATTAGAGGCTCAAATCTCGGCTTCAAAGAGTAGACTACTTCCAAAGAATGTGATCTCACACATCAGGGCAGGGTTTGTTCTGAGCCTGAATTTACGATCGAACGATAAAATGTGTTTTTCTTATGCGCGCCGCGACCGACTATCCCCACGGCTCTTGCTTCCTCGGGTTCGCTGTCTGTCTCGGTGGCAGCTTACCGCGTGCAAGCGGGAGTCCTGTATCATTATCATCATCCTCGTCGCCACGACCATCACCGCCCAGTCTTGTGTCATTTTCGTGCTCCCGTTGGTTTTTTGTATGTTGTTGTTTTCCCGTGACTCATGTGACTGCCCTTTTTTCCACAATCGCCCTTGGCTCTTTGGCTAATTTAGGCTCCAGTTGGCCCGTTTTATTTGGTTGATGGAAGCCTGGCTTGGTCTCCGTCGCCTTTCTGTGAGTCTGCTGGAAATTGTCCTCGGTCACACACATTTCACTCCGCCTGCCTGCTTCGTTGACCTTTGGGGCGTCTGTCACGCGATTACTTGGAGGAGGGGGCGGTAAAGTTAGTCCCGAGAAAAGCTCGCCAACAAGTTGAAGACTCTTCAGACTCTAAGCGTCCCTCCTATTGATGTTAAATATCCTCCGAAATTGCCAAACGTTATTTGGTGGGGAGGAGGGAGGAGGACGGGGCAAATAGTATCCATTAAAGACAGCCTGCTAAAGCTGGTAGATGAGTTGCGAAACTAACCTTGTCCTTAGTGAATACCCTTTTAAATATCAGCTAGGCGCAGCCTCTTCTCGTCTCGCCGTATTCCTTCCAATATTGCATCATGAAGTATTTG
>CACRXP010000044.1:1176606-1187438 GCA_902702965.1 Spirometra erinaceieuropaei | reverse complement strand
GTGTAAACGACCATTACCTGAAGGAAAAGTTGGCGTCCTTTTGTTAGTCTCAGCTACGCCGTAAACATCATGATGATGGTTCGACCGTCACGTCCTCTAATGTCCACTGTGGGCTTCACAGCAAGGTGGAGCAGGCACGATGACGTTCGTGTGAATTAGTGTGGACTTGCGCAGAATCTACCACACCCCTCCCTGTCTGCACCCTGTGTTAAGACAGAGTCAAGAAGACCGGAGGTGGATGACGCGGCCGGACCCGCATCTTGGCGTCCCACTCCACATCCCCTGGTCTACAACAGGATTTTGACCAAAAACAACTTACTGTATCAGGTTTGCTAGATTCCAGACGTTGCAGTAGGTTGGGCTGGTAACTGGACCCAAATGTGATTAAACTCGCGTCATCCGACGGGGGCTCGTAACTCAAGTGGTTAGAGCGTTGGCTGTACTAAAGCATTCCCTTTACTGCGTGGTTTCGAATCCCACCGAGGCGTGGAGTTTTTCACAGTTGGGTTAATGCGAATTATTTAAAATCTGCCAAAACATCTATAAACTCCAGTTCCGTTGGCAAAACCTTGACGTTTTTAAGCCCAACACTACCACTGAGCCACAGACTCCTTGTTCTGCAAATTATGTTCGTGGATATTAACCATGGTAGAGCTGCGCCCAGTGGGTAGGTCGTAGTACGTAGCCCTCCCGTTGGGCCTTGAGATGCAATGCAGAATCCACTCGGGCAGTCACATAACCAATCAAAACCAAGGGAGTCTTTGAGGTAGGGCAGAGATATGTAGACCCCTCACACTGCAGATGCCCTTGCGTCAAATCCCAGGGGGAGGTTAGAGGTAGGGACAGGAGGATCGAGGCTAGGGTTGGGGCTAAGACAGTGAGTGTTGTAGGGTTAGATGCAGGAGTGTTAGAATTGGGGGAGTCAGTGCCAGGAGAGTTGGAGTTAGTGAGGTTAGGGTCACGGTTGGGGCTAGAGGAGCTGGTGTTGGAATTAGGGTTGGCTAGGGTAGTTCAACTGTCGCATCCGACAACGTCCACCGTGTACTCCACAGCAAGGCGAAGCAGGCACGGTAACTTACGCAAGGATTAGTGTATGGTGAGAGCATACTTGCGCCGCATATACCGCACCTCCTCCACACCTGAGCCCGGTACCAAGACAGAGTGAAGAAGACCGGAGGCTGGTGCGGCTGAACCCGCCCCTGGAGGCTCCATTCCACATCCCCTGGTCTACAACAAACACCTGACCAGGATGTTGACCAACAACAACAACAGAAAGGGCGTGGACGACTGCACACACGACCTGTACAAGCCCATCTACGCCAGAGAACCGAAGAACTGCCAACGCACACCAGGCTACAAGAGCCACGGCTTGCAGATCATGGCACATCAGGCGCTAACAAACCCTGGGACCGAGAAGGGTGACGCACAGTCCTGCATTTGCCTGGATCATCACGGGTTAAAGGCTGTGTAACCAGTCAGTCAGCGACTGAAAGGCACTACCCATTAAGTGGCACTCACTCCTCACATGCTCGAGAGTGCTAGAGGTCACTTTAACAAAGATCCGTGACAGCCTGGCTCTCGGCCCACCAATCCGCCACTCCACGTAAACACATTCAACTGGGCAGACTGCGTGGATTGGGTTGAGGCGTGCGTCGGCAGTCTTCCAAGCCACGGTGCTTGACGCACCGTGATAGTCTCAGACTTGGATCACGCATACAGCAGAGCAGCTGCCGTAAACCTGACCAATTAGCATCCACCTTTGGTCCCAAAGACGAACAGTACCTTGCAGATTGCTGGGTAACAACCGGGAGATGGCACCCAAAAAATCCGTTACCTAGAAATAATACCTTTTACAGTGAACTTAAACGCCTTTGGGCTATATCAGCGGTTGCAGGCCTACTTTCACGCACTGCTTGGACTTTCCGCGTCGGCCTAACATGGTCTGGTTGAACGAACATCGCAGAAGGTTACATGGATGATGGTCGCTGTTACCCAACCTTCCCCATCGTTACACACGTACACCTGAATATACGGCATACATTCGCAATATGGCAGTTTATTACATAACAAAAACACTTTTAAATATGATAAGTCTACACAACATGGGACAGGAACAGTTCCCAGGCATCTGTCAAAGACATGGCATTGAGGCCAAACCAAAGACTATACTGTACTTCGTATATGTGAGTCCACACAGCTCGACCACATACAGGGCCTCCCTCGTGGAGTTTCCTTTTCAGTCTACCCCAGTATGGCATTGGTGTGCCGTCCGGTGGTAGGGTCCTTGAAGTTCTTTGAGTGGTTAACAGAGAAATGTAGATAACCTTCTGAGGGAAGACGATTATACGCCTTCCACTCGTCCGTTACCACTATAATGCCTTTGGCGACCCATTTTGTAATAACGGGACGGAGAGCGGGCCAGCTTCGATCATTCACCTGTTCAACTAAGGCTTTCTGTCGGCTAGTATCGTACATCCCGACCCCTATTACCACCTGTCCCGTAAGACAGGCTGCTTTGTTTAGGCGGATTTTTTGGGTGCCATCTCCCGATTGTTACCGATTACCTTTCAACTCCTGCATTCGGGCAGGGCTGCCTTGACTGGATCTCGGAAATGGAGCAGAGCATATGCGCAGCACCTCGATCGCCATCTGCGATTAAATCTGAACTTAACTTCTCGACGCAACGGCACACCAAAACGACCACCAACGAGTCAGGACTGCGAGCAAAAGATGGCATTTGCGGAGCCGAGGGAGGGATGGATAGAGAAAATGCCCGTCTTCTGACTTGCTCCTCTTATTTTTCGCTGGTGTGAGCTGAAGTCTTCTGACTCATCGACCGTGGCGTAGAAAGGAACCACCAACAGTTGCTCTTCTAAACCACCCAGGAGCTGTGAAACCTTTGATTGCCGGCGTAGACCATCTTATTTCGAACACGGAGAAGTAGGCATCACGTCATCCAGTTTTCGCCGCATCAGTAGTCAGTTACTTTCGAAGCCACGCATCCTGCTAAGTTCCAGATTGGCAGATTTGAACATGAAACATGTGAGAAGCATCACAAGTTTGGTGACATTTTACATGGTCTACTGACAATCAGTCCACTAATAGATGTGGTCGTCTGTTACGTGACTGGCCTTCTGCACCGAACACTATTCAGGTGGGATCAGTCAGATTACTTGCGGAAAAACTTGGTGGCTGGGCTCCTAGGACTGTCTTCTCTCCGGGAGGCACCAACTTCCCTGTATCTTCCTGTTTCAAGGCCCCAACTTTCGTAAAAGCGCTGTATTTTGTCTACTTTCAGATGCTTTAAGAAGCTGGGAGTCAGACTCAGAAGTACCAGGTGATGGAATTCAAGTTTATTCCTACCAGTAAAGCCCTAACGCTTTTTAGTAAACGTATCTCAAACACATAGTGAGTGCATTCAGATCGATTTTATCTCCTTTGTGGAGGTTTGGGCAGTGCTGTGGGCCGAGCCCTGGCTGTGTTATCCTATTCCTTTCTTATCAGTTCAATAATCGTAATTTCGGATTTAGCTGTCCCACCCTGGCAATGTCGACTTTCCAGCAGGTAACCCACCCCCCCCCCCTTGTAATCACTCTCGTGCGACACGATATACTCCTTATCGCAGGCGATAGGGCACGAGCTAGGTGGCCCAGATGTTAAAAAAGTTTTTTTAAGTGCTCAATGGTCCACTGTATCCGGGCTCATGCATCGGGTATGACAGCGCCTGGCGTAGCATTGACTGACTGCCTGAAGTCACCTAGGAATTACCATTCTAGTCGGTAACACCCCTCGACCAATGAGTGTGTTCCTTCGGTACGCGTTTGAACCAATCACTGAGGAGGCAGTTATCGATTAGGCACCAGACACTTGCATTGTATAAACGGTCTCTGCGCTATCAACAGAAGTACGTAGATTTCAGAAAGCTTGAGGATGGTGCGTAGAAAGAAGGAGATTCCAAAACTATCGAAATGGCGTGGTTTTTAAAGAATTACTGATCAATAGTAATTTTCAGCGGCTCATCTTACCTGGCCCGCCCGCTCGACTGGGCTTGGCAAGTTAGAATAAATTCTACTTAAAAATGCATCAGGAATCGACATCGAAAAATCCCTTCCTGGTGGTGTATTAAGCAAAGGTTTGTGCAGTCCGTTCAGTTGCTGAAAGTTAATTTGCAAAAAGTTGAGTAGTAATTAAGTTAGATGTAGTTGTAATCCCTGTCTGTGCCGTCCAGTTTCACATTAATTCACACAGTCATATACCCCACAGTTTCGTATACAATAAAATTCTCTCGGAAGTGCGGCCTGTTATTCTTCATTGTCGTTTGCGTTTGGAAAAAAAACTCCTAGCTAACAACCGTCTTGTTCTGATAAAGGGGTTTGAGGGATGCAATTTAGGTTTTAATCAGTCTCGAAAACACACCGTATCGCAGTGCACGTTGGTTTAAACAAACACCTCAGACGGTCCCGTAACCGCTTCTAGTTTTATCTACAGTTCTGTGGTTTTAAGTGCGATTTTCAATCCACTGCACGTAAGGGAACTTTTCATGTACTACTGACGTCTCGCGACTAATGCAACCAGCAGAGAGGACTGCAGTTTGGGGCTCTAGGTCAAACCAAACGGAACCGAAAGAGAAGGAGCACTTCTCGGATCCATACTCGAACAAATAATCAGAAACAGTGTCAGCGATCGGGTCTTTTTCTTTACTGCTGCGTCCCGGAACACGCATTTTCGTTCGTATCCAACAGGACTTCTTCGTTTTTGCGATCGGGTCGCCGAACCACCACCTTTAAATGGTCAGAATAGCGGTTGAGATGATGTGAGCTTAAGGCTCAAGTGGTACAGCCTTCAACCCGAGTGCCTCATGCTCAGCGGGACGTCGGGTTATCTAAGCCGTACCGAACTGGGTCAGGGAATGGCTAGCTGACGACCCCGTCCGGCCAATCACTGAAAAGGGCGCCAGCAGAGACAAGGGTGACCAGAGTGGCAATTTTTGGCTTATTAGCCGCCACCAGTCAGTCATACCCAACCACAGGTTCGAAGCACTATCATCCATGACTGAAACGTTTTGGACGCTACCTCTAGTTCCTCCAGTATGGTGAACTTTGCTCACAGAGGCCAGTCTGCACTTTAAGTTTGAGCTGTGCGTCCAGGCGCGAAGAGGGTGCTTGCATCTTTGCTTTGTGCGTCTGCGATTAATCAATGGAGGACGAAATATCGATCGGTATCGGTGGACCGGATGTTGAGCTACGCGCGCGTAAGCAGTGGTTGAGAGGCGTGCTAGGCAGACCGTAGGCAGCGTGGATAAGCTGCCGCACTGAACACCACAGGAGCGGCCCACTGCAAGTTCAGTCTCGAGAGCCCCCGATAGTCAACACCGACCCACTACCGCAGTAAACGGCCCCAATGACAGTCCGCTTAATTGTCATACGTCTTCAGTCGCGTTTGCAATTGGTATATTGCAGGAGCCTAGGCCGAGAGTGAGACCCCGGTTATCATGATATTTAGGTCCGGTCGCGAATAGAAGGAGAAGAAGTGGGACCCCAGTTTGCACGGATCGTATATTCTGTACAGAACAACGGTATAAGGGCTTGGAGAGAGCTGGCAGCCAGAGGAGGGTATCCCCGGCGCCGGGAGAGCGACGTCCCATGTGTCAGCTAGAGAATGCGTCAAAGCGTCTTAGGCCAGGCACGTCTGACTCGACCGTGAATCTGATTGGTCAGTTGGAAGGCCGCATGGGCGAACACCAGACAGCCTTGGCGTGTAGACACTCGCGAGAGCCCCAGCTTTGCGACAGGCGTGCGGGGTAGGACCACTACGCGGTGACTCGGAGCAACATAACCGAAAAGTACTTGCTAACGTTCTGGCTTTCTCGACACCACACGGGTGCATAGGACTAACCGCGGTTCATGCTCTGACTTCTGGCTGGTTGACTGTTTTTCGGCCCTTCTGAACGAGGCGCGTCGATGACGAATTTGTCGAAATAAGAGAGACCCTAAAAGCAATGCTAAACTCCACTCTCTTGGTGTGCGAATTATAAAGATGACAGGCGGAAGATAAGTACGGCGGTCTACCGTTAGGTGGTCGGATGTGGTTATGTAGCCGCTCCTGAAGTCTTAAAAAAACCAGCCGCCTGTAATTCGGGACCGGTGGTGATGAACGTTTTTATTAATTGGGCCGGGGAAGACACAGGCGACGGGGTCAAGTAGTTGTATGCAAAAGAAAGCTTTTGGGAATGCGCGGTTGCACTTTGAGAGGATGAGAATTAGTTGCCCTAACCCCTAGCCTTAGTCCCTAAATCCTAACCCTAACCGCTAACAGTATTGTGTCCATCAGGTGCGACTGCATAATCACAACTCACCCGTTAGGCATCTGCGAATGCAAAACTCTGTTCGTCCCAAATGCAGCCATGCCAGAACCCCCTTCCGACGCGTTCAATCACATTTTAGGGACAACAGTGAGAGGGAGGATGTGCAGTTCTTGCACTCATTGCCAAACCGAGGTCCTTCATACGAAATTGCTAGGATATGCATGCTTATGGACGGTCGTTTGGTGAACAGTTTTCAGTTTTCGCAAAGAAAATGTCCCTACGCCAGCAAGCATCCTGAATCCCTCTGATATTGACGCGGTGCACAGACTAGAATCTTTCTTCAGACGGCGAACAATGAGGCCGAAACGCCCCCTGATGGCTACAGACCAATCACCCAGTGGTATACAGCACGCTATGGCGAAATTTCAATTCAAGGTTTGCTAGTGAATCTAGTCAAGGCCCCACCTCAAGATTGTCCAATCACCAGTCCGCAGTCAACAGCGTGGATAAACCGTCTATGACCACGTACAACACATCAGAAATATGGTTTTGTCCCTGAGGATGCGACAGGCATCAGCCGAGCTAATGAGAATATAGTCAGATTGCTGCCCAAAATCTGTTTCTCGACTGCCTCACTGAATTGTGCCATGAACCTGCCTTTTGCCCGACAAGCGTTGCACACAAGATCCAAGTCAGCTCAGACAGCGCCAACCAGGACAAACGAACAGAGTCACGCGGGTACAACGGCTGACGCCCTCTGTGAAGATGGAGAATACCGGTCACTGGTCACGTGGCCAGCACTGGACATCAGATCATCGTCACACCCAAGTTCCCGAATTGTATCCTCACGTGCGTTGACGACCGAGCAGTCCGCCCCGGCGCCGAGGGCAGCGTCGACAGGCACTCTGATTTTGCTGAAATTACGACGGCCGCCAGTCGGCCAGTGAGAAGCCAGAGCCAATAATCGCCGCACTAAACGCGACCATCGGCGATGAAGTTGGAAGTCCCCAACTGTAATAAGTTTGTGGTTGTTTAGCCACCACACATGAGTACACCACCTTCAGCTGTCGCTACCTCCGATTATGGGTTCAAGTTTGAGTCAGAAACGCCAGACCTAAAAAATTATGTCCCGAACACGTAACTCCATGTCCTGTACCCTGTGATTTTTTGAATTATTGGTTTGATATTCTCTGGAGTTGGCATACCAGAAAACACATAGAGGACGCTGGCAGACATGTCGAGGAGCCGAAATCCTCACAGCTGTGTCATGTAGCATCAAAATTGGCCAAAAATATGTCTGGGCTCTTAACTACAGTAGGTGGGTTAACTCATGAAATGTCAACCGAAATTCCGAAATACGTTTTCGTTTCCAAAAGATTAATTAAGTAGGGTTCTAAAACTTATCAGCGTGCAACATAATTCTAAAATAATTCAGCTACCTCGGGATGCCGGCTTTCGAACGAACGTCTTACCGGCTTCATGCAAGAGGCATACTCTGCAAAAAATGAATACTTAAGTGGCATGCATTTTTCTCACTGATTTTTGATGCCTTTAAAAATTCAATTATATTTCATAGAAAAAAATTCATTATTTTGATCATTCGGTAGAAAATTACGTCTTCTTTAAACTTTCTACTTAAAGGAAAGCTATAATTCAGTTTCAAAAAAGTTTCTCATCATGAGATTTTTCAATACCGTGAAATGCCCGTTTATAAGACATCTAGTAGCTGCATTTACTAATGTGGCTTGTGCAGTTCACAGTATGGCTCAAATCCACTGCTCAATTTTATGAACTCCATAGGGTCTCTTCCTAATGCTGTAGAGAATTGTATGCTTTCTGTACGCGAAAAGTATACGGCTTCTGGTTTGCAAACCCTGAATGCAAGACTAACGTCAGGTCGGGCTTAAGATTAGACAGGAATTGGAAAAGTTTTTGGAAACCGAATTATAACATTTTTCGAGCATAAAACTGTAAAAAGACGTAAATGTCTACTAACTGAGCCAACTAATGAATTTTTTATACATGTTTTCCATGAAATGTAATCCAATTTTAAAGACATCGAAAATCAATGAGAAAAGTGCATGCTAATTAAGTAGTCATTTTCATATAGTATAGCTTTTGTATGCAGCCGGAAAGAAGTTCGTTCGAAAGCCGGCCTCCTGGGGGAACTGAATTATTATAGAATTATGTTGCCTGTTGATTAGTTTTACAACCCCACTTAGTTAATATTTTCGAGTAGAAAACGTATTTCGGAATTTCGGTTGACATTTCATGATTTAACCCACCTACTGCACGTAGGGACTACGGCTAACCATCTTTCATGGCATTACCAACAAAGACTAGGGGGACTGGGATGGCCATTTCAGGCCTATCAACCGTCGTTAGTCAGATCTTTCAAACCCCGAGGCTCGACCTCGACAGGACAACACGCCTTTGGCTCAGTGGTTAGGGTGTCGGACATCTAGCCAACAGGTCGCGGCATAGAGTCCTAGGGATTGCACACCTCGGAGTTGGTATGGCGGACTGATAACGGTTTACAGGTAAGGAATGACCACTCCAGTTTCCCTTGTCCCTGTCAGTTATGTCATTCTGCCGACCGGTGAGCGACATCATTAGCCAGTCACGCTTGACCTCAAGTTTTCTACAGGACCTTAGAGTCAAGCCTGTATTTTATTGGTCACTGAACGCAGAGCAGAGCGCTCAACAGCTGAGCCACGGACCAATGTCCCATCGGTTGCGATCGGAAGTACTGCGTTCACGAATCAGATCATGAAACGGGTTCTTTCCTTCCTGCCCTGGGATTCAATCTCCAGACTTTGCAGGTGGTGTTTTCGTCGCCGTCAGGCTGAGTAAACTGAAAGTCCAACCAGGAGAATCTGAAAATAAAGTTATTTCTTTGAAAAAAGTGTTTGATTAGTTCGCCAGTACTTCCACCACACTTCTCCGGCAGTACCTGCCAAATGCACTGACATTTGCCGCTTCCTGGCAGCTCACATGGTTTGCATGTGACACCGAATGAAGCGATTTTAACCAGGTGTGGCACGAATGACTTCTGCATGTTAATTTCTTGCGACACCTGGCGGTGATAAAAGCTCCCCCTAGGGCAGAGCGAATGCTGTATATGCGCACAGCGAGGGTACATGTGACAGTTGATTGTATCAAATTGTTGGAGAACTACACCATCTGCAGGGTCTACTACCTCCCACGAGGCCTCAACCAAACGAAGGACGCTAAAATCAAACGTCGCAAATTTTTCCAGAATTGTGTGTATTGGCGCTTTTCTACTACTACTACTACTACTACTACTACTACTACTACTACTACTACTACTACTACTACTACTACTACTACTACTACTACTACTACTACTACTACTACTACTACTACTACTACTACTACTACTACTACTACTAATAATAATAATAATAATAATAATAATAATAATAATAATAATAATAATAATTGCATTAACGCAATTTTTAAATGGCACTTCACCATAAAAATTTGTCCAGTTGGCCGACAGCACCTTCGCCCTTTATATTTCTTGTGGATTTTCATTCCCTCGACTACGACGTCTGATGTTTAGTTGAGTCATCAAATGTCACTCAGATGATCCTCCATTCAAATTTAATAGTCACTGACCGGTTTATCAAACTTTCATTCCTGCAAAGTCTCCATCAGCGAAGTCGATCGAGCTCCTCTTTGCTTTAATCGAACATCGATACCGACCAAAAAACCATGAAACATATGACGACGTCAGGCTCGTGGCTAAGATGTGGTTATATAGCCCCACCCAATGGACACAACATTGTTGGGGTTGGAATTAGTGGTTAGGGTAAGGGCTCAGGGCTAGGGGTTGGAGTTAGGGTTATGGGTTAGGGCAACTATTTTTCGGCCAGTCAAAGTTCAATCGCGCTTTTCCAATAGCTTTGCCTTTTAAATACGACTATTTGACCTCGTCGCCTATGCGTTTCCCGGCCGCACCTGTAAAAAACCCTATTATCACCGGTCTCGTATTACCGGTGGCTGGGGTTTGTTTACTTCAGGTGGGGCTACCAAGCCACAGGTGACCGGCTCTTGACTTTGTGCTGACGTCATACAGAATATGAAAAATAATTCTTAAACGTAACCGTACCAATGCTGTTTGATTTAATGGGATTTTGCATGGGCAAACATTATATATTTTCAGAAGCGAAGTCTACTCAAATGACAGGCACGTTTGCTTTCTCGACATTTCCACATGCAGTGCAACTGGTCTCTCATAACGATCAAGCATCCGATTACTTTTTCATTTTTCTGTGTCCCAAAAACCGGCTACGCGGTAGATGCACTGGACTAACACAGGCGGCTAGATCGAAATCCCACAGGCGTTATCGGGGATGCACAACCGTAACAAATGCGCACATTTGGGTGTGGCGGCACGCCCAGTTGTCAGCTGACGTCCTGCCAACTGGGATCTAGGCCATACGCCACTTTGTCGTTGTTTAAAATCCTAGTCGAGTGTTTTTTGTGGACCAGGAGGTGTGGT
>CACRXP010000044.1:1121294-1176423 GCA_902702965.1 Spirometra erinaceieuropaei | reverse complement strand
CTTCGTTGTCGTCGTCTAACCCGCAAGCGCGGAAACCTTGTCACATCAGCCACTTCTAACAGTGTCACCATCAGCCTACCTAATACAGACTTGCCAGCGATTAATGTTTTACGAGGCTGCGTAGGCTACTAGCTCGTTGCAGATCTGAATTGGTTGTTGTTGAGTGGAAAACATCGAGGCATGTTAGACAGTAGGTTTAAAACGTCTAGTATGCAAGGAGCACGTTCTCCTCAATCTAATCGAAGAAAGCCTTAATAGGAAACATAAACATTCAATAAGGAGACGGAAAGAAGATAAACGCTCAGTTGCCAGAACAATTAATTCAGGTAAAGTTGCTTTATGCAGTTTCGAATGCGAGGCGAGGAAGGTTTAAAGTAAAGTAAAATTCATCTTACGCGTCACTGGCAATACAGGATGGCAAATTAATACTCTCGAACAAAGCAACTATGCGACTTTATAGCAAAATCACATGCATATCGAAAGTAGGAATGGAGGTCAACTTCCTTTTCAGATGTAAACAGTCAATTACCATATTAAAGGTGAATGACAGAAGACCTTAGAACTCCAATTAAACGGTACATTTGTGAGTGATAAAGGTTAATTAGAAAATATTATATGTCATTCTGGCGTACAGAGTTCGAAAATCCAACGTTTGGAGATAGTTTTTGTGAAAAAAATTGGAATTGGAGAAATGTCTGCAAAATAATTGGTTCACTACATTCGCCCGCAAAACTGTTATCTGAATCATGTTTAATGCATAAAAGTTGATCTGTTGAATTTGTGCTAGTAGTATTTTGACAGTTACTTCGGTAATCCGCTAGAGCGGGCTTGGAGAGTTCGGGTTGCCTTTCAAAATGTGATTATTCAGTTGTATCTTGAAGAAATTTTCCAAATTTGAGCAAAGTCCTTGAGTCATTTAGCTATATAGACGAATCAAATACTAGAAGAAGAAAATTGGCTCTCCGGAACAGGTTTATTTAACTGCTGACGTTTCAAAGAGCTGGGTCGGCTCTTCATTGTCAAAGCGTAAACTGCACCTAATCGATTAGAAATTTAGTTTAAAGTGGCAAGTTGTATTGGCCGGCCTCATGCTGATCGATTTTTCCCTCCTCTCGCTGCCTCGGCCTCTCGGGAGATGGTTGACGGGCGTTTTGCCTGTGCGCTTTATGAGTCACCACTCCGTTGAGGGGAACTGATTGGACTTTAGTCGGGCGGTCGGTCTGGCGGTTCTTGTTCTTCCTCACAGAGTAAACTCAGCGTCGGGCTATCTCCGTGCAGCCTTCTTAAGTCCGGTGTGGTTGTTTGGTCCTGAGCTCTACGACTGTGATGAAGTGGGACTTTGTAAGCTGCAAAAAGGTCCAGATGCCTGTTGATGGAGTGGTCATCAGAGTACCACGACTCGAGAGTTAGCCGTTCTGTTTTTGTGTTGTCTCGGCCTAAGATGGTAGCCCTCTGGAGGTCAAAAGTATGCCCCGTTTCTCCAACGTGTGTTGCTAGTTGAGAGTTAGGGTCTAACCTCCGAGTGGCCGATTTGTGTTCTTGTAGGCGAGTTTGCAATTCCCGCCCGGTTTCGCCCACATAGTTGCAGTCGCCCTCATTGCAATTTATTTTGTAGATGACTGCTGAGGTTTCAGCGGGTGGCAATGGGTCTTTAGGTTGCATCAGGCGACGTCGAATTGTTGCTTGTGGTCGATGGGCTATGCCTACTCTGGTGGGTTGTAACAGTCGCGAGACCGCTTCAGAGACCCCTTTAACGTAAGGAATGGCCCTCCAGACTTCGGGTTGCTGCTCATTTGGCCGTTGTCTGGGCGCCCAACGTCTGCTTCTCTCGATGAAATGCCTGGGATAACCATTGGCTGCAAATAGGTCCACAAGGTACAATCGTTCGGCCCTTTTATCTTCTGGTGTGCTGCAGTGTGTTTCGACTCTTTGGAATAGAGTGCGGACACAACCACGTTTGTGAGACAGAAGATAGTTGCTGTTGAAGTGTAGGATCTGTCTCGTGTCGGTGGATTTTCGGAATACTGTAGTTTGCAGCTGTCCAGTGGTACACCGGTGCACAAGTACGTCAAGGAAAGGCAGTTGGTTGTTTGTTTCTGCTTCCATCGTTAATTGGATATCCTGGTCAACCGAGTTCAGTAGTTCCATTAGGTGTTCAATGTCAGTGCATTTTACGCTTTGACAATGAAGAGCCGACCCAGCTCTTTGAAACGTCAGCACTTAAATAAACCTCTTCCGGAGAGCCTGTCTTCGTCTTCGATTAATCAACCCGGATATCTCAACTTTGCCAATCTGAAGAGATTATTCTGTAGCTTGGGAGGGTCTGGGTGGGGGAGGTGACAAACAAAATTATTGTTCGTGTCAGGGGGGAGAAGGGGATGGTGAGCACTGAGACGTTGGCATGTTGGCTTTGGCCTATCGTAACTGTGGGCCTGTACGAAGTTCTTTTGTGCGCATAGAACTGGTTTGTGTTGCCTGATTGCAGCCGCTTCTGCTGTTGCCAACAGACGCTGTCCAAGGGCTTTTGGGTAGTTTGACGAGACCTTGTAAATCACTAGGAATGCCTGTCCGGCATCTGCACAGTGATCTGTGTTTACCATGTGGGCGAGGATAGAGCTGTTGACGTTCTTTATTTGGCCCCATCCTAACCATGCTGGAAGGTGTTCCCCTATTCTTTTGGACAAACGCCGATTCGTGCGACCAATATATTCTGCATCACAGGAGCAGGTGCAGGAGCACACAAACATAGAAGTGGTGTGGGCTGGCAGTTTGTCCTTACCCTCTCCGTGTAGGATGGGGCTAGTGGAGAGGAGTACACGGGCGTCAGCTGGTGGAAAGGTGCGTGATACAGCTTGAGGTCAAAATCCTGGTCATTTGTGTGTGGACCAGGGGGTGCGGAGTGGAGCGCCAAAGCGAGGATCCGTCCGAGCCATCCACCTGCGGCCTCCCCCGTCTCCGGTCTTCTTGACTCTGTCTTGACACCGGGCTCAGGCGGGGAGGAGGAGAGAGTGTAGGTAGATGCTACGCAAGTCTACCGGCACTATAAACCCCTGCGTAAGTCACCGTCCCTGCTCCACAATGCAGTCTGTGGGGCATACGGTGGACATCATCGAAATCGATGGTCGAACTGCCGATACAGCTTGAGTTATGTGCCTTCTTAGAAGTTCATTTGGCGCGTCCCCTTGAAACGGGACCCTGATGAAAAGCCTTATCTTTTCTGCCGTCAGCTTTAAGGGCTTTAGTGGTCTTTCTGTCATGTGCTTGGCAATGAATCGATCGGGGTACCCGTTCTGGCGAAAGAAACTTCCGAAATCTTAGGTTCTTCCCTTTTTTGTTGGTAGTGTTATTCTGCTTGGTGCTACCCAAATATTCAGTTCATTAGTAAAAGAAAAGATCATTTTTAGAAAAAAATGGTCGGCACGGAGAACGGTCAGGTAAAAAAATACTCGAAATATCTCAAAGATGTTTTGGCAGGTTTTGAATTATTCATATTGACCCAATTGTGAAAACCTCGACGCCTCGGTGGGATTCGAACCCACGCAGTAAGGGGAAGGCTTTAGTACAGCCCACGCTCTAACCACTTAAGCTACGAGGCCTCGTCGGATGACGCGAGTTTAATCACATCTGGGTCGAGTTACTCGCCGAACCTACTGCAAGGTCTGAAATCCACCAAATCTGCTACAGTAATTTGACTGGCCAAGCAGGATTTCCTAGGTAATTCCACCCGTATAATCCACCAGATGTCTACCAGGGTCACGTCCGGCGGGGCCTCGTAGCTCAGGTGGTTAGAGCGTTGGCTGTACTAAAGTCTTCCCCTTTCAGTGTGGGTTCGAATCCCACCGTGGCGCCGAGTTATTCACAGTTGGGTCAATATGAATTATACAAAATCTCCCAAAACATCTATGAATTACGTGTGCCTGGTAGTCATCATGTGGATTCTAGGCTTATAAGTCGTCGTCAGTCGGCCATACCCGACAGCGGTGTCGTTTTAGTTTATTTTAGCTTTAGAAGATCCCATACTAACAGCACAGGTACTAGCTAAAAGACCAAGCTACTTTAGTACCTAAATTTTCTCAAAACAGAGGATACATTCAGCTCCAAGCACTTCAGAATGATCTCTCTCGTATATTTCTCACAGTTTCTAAAGCCATAGGTAGACCCAAGTCACTACGACCTTCAGGTCCGGTTTCGAATAGAAAGAGAGGTTGTTGAATGCCAGCTGAGATGATACAGTATTCTCTACAGAGAGACTGGAGAACCGGTTGGAATTGGTTTGCTGTCGAACGAGAGAACACGTCTGAAGCCGTGGGGACGGCACCCCGTATGACAGTGGAGAATGTGTCACAGCGCCCTGAGCGAGCGTATGCCTAATTCGACCTTGAAGATGATTGGCCAATTTGCGCAGCCGTGATTGGTCGAGAGCCAGACTGCCACTAGCACGCATGTGTAAGTCCCCGCGAGAGGCGCAGAGTTGTACCAGGCGTCCGGAGTAGCGTCGCTCCATATTAACTAGGGCTCAATTTCTCACACAAGACATCCTGAGAACTACCTATGGGCGGAAGACTAGGAGAATTTTCGATTCATCTTTAACGCTTTCAGCCAACCCATAATCGTAACATCGCTAAGCAATGCTCTCCGCGACCTTCAGCACGACGCCGATTAGGCAAAGTGGACGGAGACTATTATCTGGCAGAGTAGGAGTGAAACGAAGATCTCACACTAGCACCTAGGACAACTGACTAATCCAGGGCCGAAGATGGGAAAGTTTCGAGACGGAACAGGTCAGGAAAGCCGACTATGTCGAGGTTGAAGGGGTGTAGTCATCACGCGGCTTAACTTTATTCGATTAATTATAGCTGACACGCTAACCTCTGACCGTGTAAATCTTGCTACCCAAGTAGCGTTACAGGCTGGTGTAAAGTACTCTGGCGCTGCCGTAGCGCACCGCCGCATTTTTGCTACGTCACTATGTGCTTGACAGTCAGTGTTAGATTGTCACGCATCCTTGTGCTTAATGATCCATCTAACGAAAAAAATCAGTCGGGTAGCCTGCTGTCAGAAATGAAGAAGGCATGCAGTGGGAAGTAGCGGAAAATTCAGCCCCGTGACTTGAAGAAGAGTAAATGCTGAGCAGTTGGAAAACATTGCTTCAAATGTTCGAGGCACCTAACCATCACTAGACAGACGTAAGGTCGGTTCAGAAAACACCAGAGATTGGATTGGTTTGTAGTAGTATAACAATCCGAAAAGCTAACAGGATGTGTACCGCCTATGGTTTGCAAGAGAAAGATAATTGTGAGAGTGCAGGAGGGTAAGGAGGGGCAAATGAGGCATAAGATGAAACGTTAGATTAGATTCTGAAACCCGTGCACGAATAAGAAGGATAACTTAGATGGGGTTGTAATACTGACTATTATAAAACACGATCTCGCGATATTTCGGGTCTGTGGAGATGTTGACTTTTTAATGTGATTTTTTAAATCTCCCGCAAAATTCATGGTTGGTGAAAAAGCGACTACTTAAGTATTGTGAACCTTCTCTAAAGATTTTTGAGGTCCTTATAAATCCAAATGTATTTTGCAGAAAACGTGCACACGTATATTCCATCTTGTACTCATTCGGTAGCAAATTGTGCTTTATTAAAATTTTATTCGCGAAGGAAGAATGTCTTTCGCTTTTGAAGGAGTTTTTAATTGTCAGATCTGTTGAGACCGTTTATTAATGCCCCTCATGGGCGCCGACGCATATCCGTGACTGCAACACGCTGTCCGATATGAGTATCGCAATGGTGATGTGAAAGCTCAGTTTTAACACAGGACTGGGAATGCACACGGTGATTTCTGTAGCCAATGCAGCTGCACTCTTCTCCGTCGCGGGCATACATTAGCACTGATACTCGTACGTGACCTATCTCATGAAACCTGATGGCAGAAACTGATGTAATAATTTTTGGACGTTTGTACTGTTGTGTATTTTGCTCGTTCGTCCAGCTCTTTCAATGAGATGCCCACTTCTTGTGCGGAGAGTGTGTTCGCGCAATTTTATCCATCAATGTGTTCATAAATTTGAGCGCAAATGGGCGTCGCGATATATTCAGGCAATTGCCTATGCTAACACCCGTCCCAGACCTAGGTCCCGCGCCTGAGTGTCTCGAGAACTTTACCAAATTGCGCTTGCAACAATTTAAAATTCATTTTTGCACGGTGCTAACAGTGAGAATCAGTTTGCTAACACGCGGGTTATCTTAAGATAACCAGACGTCTTATCGATTTTTAAAAGTCGGAATAGCAAATAGGTGCGATTTCGTACCCCAAAGTGTGGTTGCAACGCAGACAGGCATACCTTCGTTTAAATGAACCACAGTTGTTTCACTGTTCGAGTAATTCAATGTTTTGGCACCAAAGTGACTACCAAATAATAGTCATTTTCAGTTTTGCACATACGGAACATTACTTTTCATGCGGTCTGGCTTCTGTAGATACGTAATCTAGAAATGGGACGAGCAATGCATTAACAGTTCTAGCAAAATATCAATGATATTCACCCAACGGAACGAATTAGGAGAAGAGATTTCTCCAGCTGTTTGTGGACAGCGTCAAATCCCTTCTTGGCTATATCGTGTAAAAATGCACAGTACACAGAAATCTGTCAATTGACGAAGGATATGCAGTATGAAAGCACTCCCTAAAAGCTGACGTAGTAGAGAAAGTCCTCTAATTTATTGAAAGTATATTCGTTGCTAATTTTTATTGTGGACGTTTATTTTATTTGACGGTGATGTTTTTTGTTTGGGTGAGTCTTTAGATGCGACCCAAGCGACCTGCATAGAAAAGATCGCCCAAACACTCGCTCCTTCGGGAAATGCCTTCAATAAATATCTTATTTTAAATGTCTTAATAAACGCATAACACAGAATTTGTATTTTTGGTCAGTCGGTTGGAAACTGTAAAAATCACGAAAAAAGGCGATATTTCGAGTTCCAGGTGTATGCATAAGTGAAGAAGAAGAGTCGAGAACGGGAACACTTCGTTTATTATTCTAAGCTTTCAGACTCGTATAGGAGTTGGAATTGCACACTGCCCCAAAGCCACCATGCGCAGCAGGGTCATGAAAATCAAAGACCGGTTAAAATCTGAAGAGCAATCTGGAGTAGTTTATCACATTCCTTGTCAAATTTGTCCTTGTAGCTACACAGGACAGACTGGTCACATGCTCGGATAGCGCATACACGAATATAAGCTGGCTATGCGACAAGGCGACGCATTATCACATGTGGCCGCCCACACCTACGAATTGGGTCACGAGTTTAACTTCGGAGCCACCAAAATAGTCGTCCACGCCGGAAACAAAACAGGCCGAGAATTGATTGAAGCCTGGACCTCGGATGAGAATTTGGGGAATCGATTTATCGATCTGGCGCCGGCGTACAGAGCCCTGCGTAGTCAACTCCAGTCGTGCGAGGTCGGTCGATGAGAGGGCCTACGTGCCTTATAACTGCCGATTGTCTTGTTTCTGTCACTACCTCTGGCGATGGACTCCCGTACGAGTCTGAAAGCTCAGGATAATAAACGAAGTGTTCCGGTGCTCGTTTCTTCTTCACTGCGAAATCATGGACTGCTCAGCGATATTTCAATGTGGACCTCAAACTCAACGTAATCCAGAATAAGTCAACATGCGCAATGCTCGAATCACGTGACCTATCCATCCAACATAAATTAGTGGAATATTTTGTGGGTCAGCGGAACCAGGTATTTGAAACCCACGCTTTTCCAGCCGAATGGCAGAATAAAATAAGAAGGGGAATTTCAGAAGGATCTGGTCGATTATACGAGAACATCGCTTAAGCCATCGCCGAAGAGCTCAAAAATGGTCGGGTCCTCAGTATCAGCCCTCTATTTGGTCAAGCGGACTTCATCCACTCTTGATGAAAACTTGTTTATTAAAGTCCCCGGAACCTTTTTTGGCCGCAGATTGAGTTCGCCACCTAAGGCTGAGGATCTTGGATGGCCAAAGACGAGGACTCCCCCGAAAAGCGTTAAAGGCATCTAGGAAATTAGTCAGGGATCAGCACTCTCGACACTATGAAACATGTTTGTGTGAACTCGACCTTCTTCTCTGAGGTACAGACGATCGTAAAGTGACCTGATATAGACATCATATGCAGTAAAAATCACTGTTTTGTACCTGGTGACTTCTGCAAGTTGGCAGCCACAGCGGACCTGCGGGGCCTTCGACTCCGTATATTTGTGACTGAGACTGGGCTGGACATAAGGCAGCCCTTGCTTTCCAGCAAATCGCCGAAGCGTGGGATGCTCTGCTTTTGGATGCCGTTATGTCCACATCTATAGGTGTTTTTAGGGGGAAACTGGACCGATATGCAATTACGTATTATAACACCTCGACGTATGAAAATGTGGATTACTTTGCAGCAGAGGCTGTGGTGATATCTACTAACAATTTGTTGTCCTTTGACATGCTATTGCCTATGCTTCAGTACTGCACGTGTGTCAAACTCACTTACTGCCTACTCCTTGACGTACAAAAAGCATTGACATTTGACAGCAGCTGAAATGGTACTCTATCCTCAACGTCATACTTATACTTACAATGACTGTTCATCTGACAGTGCTGTCGTCGGTACCGGAGATGTTCACCATGTGCTCCCCAGCCGGGTTAGAGCAGGGACGGTGACTGGGGCGTGAATTAGTTCATGGCGTTAATAGGCTTTCTTAGCACCTACCGCACACTCATTCTCCCCTACATGGACCCGCTAACAAGAGAGAGTCAGAAAGACCGGAGACGGTACAAAACGCCGGCGGCTGGCACGGCGTAAACTCGTACCGTACACGCGTACACTGACCAGGATCTAACACACAAGTCAAGAGTGGGCCAGCTCGGATCTCACAGAGGGGATATGTAACAGAGACCACATTAAGAAGGAACCATTACAGCTCGACTCTCAGTTCAGACTGTTAATATGGATACATTGATGTCTGGCATAAATGGAATTCTGTAAGTTTTACTGATTTTGTACGTGTTTCGGGTGTCTTTTTTAAAATCTTTTGGGTATATATTCATCAAATGTAACAACTGGAAAGTTTAGGATCATACTCCTAATATAGGTGTTTTACTCGTATCCCGGTCCCACATACTAATTGTATTGACCCGACAAGAAGTTGTCGAAAGCACACGCATGCTCGCCAAATGTTTGTTTGAACCTTATATTCCATCAAATAAATTGAAATAAACGGAATAATGCCAAGGGCAGCCAGGGTTGCAGATGCTTTGAACTTTGTAGTGATGTATATAAGTGTTCAAATCCCGCTATCCAAATTGGATAAACAAAGCAGTTCCCAGCCCTATACGTCTCTAGACACCGTAGCTATAACCAAATGTCCTCTGATTATACATGTCTGTGACTGCAAAGTAGTCTCCTCTCGGTTCCTTATAGTTAGGAATAGTCTATGCATGAGTCCACATGGTGTAATGCACATTTAAATAATCGAATTCGGCCATGACTCGAAGAATCACTAGGTCTATCTGTACTGTAGAAGCCCTATGGTTAAACATCAAGATCTGTGTTTCCCGCTCTTATGGGACTTTCCACCAGATCGAAAACTGACATTTTTCTAATCATTGCCAGGATAATTTTCCAATTGACCTAGTGTAGTGGCCCCGAGTGCGTCGAAAGTGTTGGGAGTCCCGCAAACACAATTCTTGAAGTCAGGGCATTCCCCCTGTGCCCCGCGATGAGTATAATACGAATCTGTTGAATTTCGCTCACACAGGGACTTTACACGATATCGCCTAGGCAGTTTTCTTCCATATATTCTAAAGAAACAATCAAATTACCCCACATTCTTAGTTTTCACACATTATGTCAAATGACTCAATATCTAATGAGGTGAATTCAGCTATACTTGAACCGAGCTTCTCGGTCGCTGTTTGAATGCCATTTTTAATGTCAGTGTGAATGAACTTCTTTTCGAAGACTGGTCTACCTCCAGCACGCTACCAGAACTCGGCTTATTATTGTCTGACAATGCAAGAGGCTTGGAGGACCGAACGAAAATTTCGAAATGAAATAAACAGAAAGCATGCTATGGAACACCGCTTCAGCAATAACCAATTATCTTTTTCGCTAATCAGAAGACCGAAAAAAACAAATTCAGAGTCTCGATAAAAAACGTCGATGGAAATTTGAACCAAAATCGTCTTTACAAGAACTTGATGCCCCTTGAACATTGAAGAGCTGTCTTTAAAGAAATAGAAAATCACGGAAATCTCATTACGTCAATAAACCTCCACGAGGGAAGGTTGAACACACTGAGGAATCTGAAGGTCTACTTCACTAGAACTCCGAGGTCATTCGCACACCGGGGTTCCTGTTTGCTTCGATTAAATAGAATACCCCTTTACGCTTCGGACTCTCGCCCGGACCCATCATCAGAACCACCCGTATCTGTCACTGTCGCAGATTATGGATACGAGCGAGAATAACCCCTTTTCCGAATATGTGATATGAGGAAATTACATCGAGTAAAAAATTAAAGTAATCTTGCTTGGAGAAGATCTAATCAAAACTAACCAAGGATTTCTTGGTAATCTAATTTTTTCAGCCTCGATTGCTCGTGGACTTTCCTTCAGGTTGGAAACGGCCGAATGTTCCTGTTTTCTATGAATGTGGCAGTCGGGCATCGACGACAACCAACAGGCCTATGGACTTCATGTTCATTGTTTGTAGGCTCGCAGATAAAATAGGCCAAATGACATCCTGCAGATTCACCATCCATCCTTATACGGTTACTCGAAAATCAAATGGCATGTAACCAATCCGATTTACTCGGTGGAAAATTGGAACTGAGAGTTTGAGATATGTGTGTGGGCCATGCCACTTTTAACGACGTTTAAAAGGATGTTGTTGATTTGCTTCCTGACAAACCTAACATAACTATACGTCACTGGGGACCGTAAAAACTGCCTTAATTGAATAAGCATCTTTCTCGGCGATCATATTGATTTTGGAATGCACCTGTAATTTTGTGATTTTCGGTAACTCAGTCTAAGGGACCTCGGTTTCTTGATTTCAACTCTCGTCTGCAGACAAAGACGACATGAGAATTCTGACTGTGGAAAGTTCGTGTTTATAAATTACTCGTAAGCGTGTGTTTACGTATCCGGGGATTAAAGCTAAAACTCATAGTGACCATATAAAAGTCACTTCCCTTGGGTTTCCGTCGCCAATTCGGTCTCTTGAGCCGTTAACGATGTAACTTCCATGGCCTTTTTCGAACTTCTAGTAGTCCCAAACTTAAAACCTGACAACTATCCTCAGAGATGTTCAGTCCTTCTAGATGTTCCGACATCGCGCCATCGGAGACTCTGAACGGACTAGTTTATTACAGCAGTCACTCGCCAAATACTCCGGCCCCAACCATTTCAAGTTCAACGATCAGTCCAGCGCACGAAATGACCTAGCGCATTTACACAACCGAACCTCCAGTTATTCATGGCTTTACGTCTCATGCCCTTGTTCCAAGCTCTCACAAGGCCAGATTAAAATGCACGCTAAAGATGGACATTGTCCGTCAGTCAAAGAGACCTTAGACTTCGCGCAAAGGCATGACTCCCAAGGTCATCAGCAGTGATTGCTGCTCCATCAGCGACTATCGATTTTTTATGCAGCGCTACTACCCCTGACCACAAACTCATCCCTCTTCTCTCAAAATTTATAAATGTCCTATTCTGTATCTTCCCTAAGGCCAACCCGGTGGGGGCCCTCTGTCAGGTCCTAGTTCCCGTGGAGGTCGTTTTTAGAACGGCATTCATCAGTACTTTGGTCACTTAAAATTTCTGTAGGTGTTTTTCGGACTCCTCATCGTCAGGCAAACATGTCTCACATTCATGTTCAGAATACTCGATTACCCGCACTGTTTATATGCATAAGTGGGTTAGTTCGTGGTGGTCAGTATTGTCTCCACAGAAGACAGAGATGATATTGCAACGACGATTAACTGCCTTCAACCATTTGTTTATGCGTATGTATTTGAGTGTTAGGTGTGGAGCCCTTAATGATTGTATTGGTGTGTAGTTGAGATTACAAATGCGATTATTAACAGCCGTCCGAAAAATATGACCATTTGGCAAATTAACGAAATAATCTTACATCGAACGCGTTGTGGCACGTCACATATGAAATGAAATCGAGAAACGAATTTCACGGCACTCCGCAGTAAGAGTCATCGGCTATAAAAAATCTAATAAGCGAACTGCCTTGTCATCACGATCACGTTATCAAATGTCACTGTTTTGAACGTAAAATTGAGTTCTACAATTGAAATGTCCGCTGGCTGAAAGAAGTCCGTGTGCATTCGGACTTGACCTTGTACGGATATCTGCTCAGGTGACTCATCTTTGTAAACTCGCAGCAATTTTCAGATTTGAGCGAACAATTATATGCTCGAATAATGCTGAATGTTCACAGTAGGTTTCATTTAGTTTGCCTATATGATAAGAGAAACAAATCCAGCTTCACCAGTCTTTCACGATATGACAGTCCCAACACTTTCCTCCGTTTGTGTCGCCGCCCTTTTCACTTTCTCGATTGGGTCAATGTCTTTCTTCATCCAGGGCATCCATGCTGACATTTCATATTCCGAATGCAGTCTAGCAAACGTGCCAAAGATCCATGCAAAGGGTTTGCGAGGAAAAACTGTGTAAGCATGTCCGGTCCAGTACATTATGCCCATTGCCCTTCGGAAGACTCTTTTGCAGAATTTGGAATGCAGCGAGTTCGAAGTTCCTTAGATATCTGCGTCTTTGTACGTACCCACTTCTGTTTCTGGAGTCCCATCTATTTAGCGCTGGTGATTTGGGAAACGCCTTCGGCCAGTTTCTGATCGTATGACTACACATTTGCATACATTTAACGTTAGAAGCCACTTGGTGGACCACTCCGTGAGATTATCAGCGTTTTATTACAGATTTGCGCTCCGATAGCACATCTTATTATTTATCAAATCTTATATAATCAGCAAAGGTGACGGCATCTCAGCCACAATTTTCACTAAAGTCGACTATTTAGACGAGAAAGAGGAGCGGATCTAAGACTATATCCTTGCAATGCCGCTTTCTACTTGTACCCATTCGGGTGCGACGGTGCCCACAATCACTCTTTTCAGCCCTCACTACAGAAAACCTTTAACCTTCCTGGAAATATTCTCCCAGACGCCGCACTGCATAAATTTTTAAAGGAATTGCCGATGGGCACGCCACCAAACCCCTTTTTGAAACATCCCGATGACATTCCAGGGCTGCCCTGGTCTGGGGCTTTTATCATTTTTTGTACAAATAAAGACTACCTGTAACATATGAATACCCACGGCAAAATCCGCTCTAGACAGCGTATGTTTGGTTCCTCTGCCCCAGCTGCGTCCTTAAATGCTCATTAATAAGTCTTTTCATGACTTTTCATAAGACGGAGGTCAAACAAACGGGACGGCACGTTTCAGGCTACAGCCTGGACCCTCCTTTGTAAATAGGGGAGATAAAAGCAGCCGCCCATCCTTCCGGAAGTTCGGCTTCTTCCATGGACGTTTGAGGTATTATCGACATGGGCTCGCACGATACGTCGGTCAGTTTTCCCATGGCGAGTACGGTAACTCGAGTATAGGCCATGTGAATGGACAGACTTCATGTGGAGGGATTCTAACCTTACTGATATAAGCAGGGAGCGGAGATCATCTTCTAGTGCAAACGATGCAGAATTCGGTTTCACTTCAGGATAGGGTGGAGAAGGAGAATTCGTATCATGAGTGAAGACAGACAATAGGAAGTTAGAGAGGACTGATGTTTTCGTTCGGTCGTCCGTCTCCATTACTATGTTTTGAGACCACAGCATCGGAATCAAGTCACGGTTTCTTTCGTCCTCATCCATGCGATCGTAAATTATCGTAAAATGGTGCAAATAGCTCTGCAGTATCTTAGCTTGTGGCTCATTTGGATTCTATTGGTCTCGCAACTACTTAAATCGCGCTGTGGTTTGTATTCCTTAAAACGTTTAGTGTTCCTCGTTAGTGGAGGGCGCTTCGACGTCTTTTTCTTCCTATAAACGCGATTTGAGGCTCTCAGATTATTCACGGCGGACCGTCCCTAGTTTTCGTTCTTCCGACTGAACAATTTAGACAAATCATTTTTTACCCAGTGAAATAAACATGTTCCGGAATTGGTTAAGCCTTCTCGCAATGTGGTTGTCCAGTGTATAGCTGCAACTTGTGTTCAGTTCAGTTCAGTTTTATTAAGGGAAAGATGGGCAAACGCCATTGAAGTCCCTTTTGTCTGCAAATTTTCTGAGAGAAAGCACCGATAAGTGGAAAGTTGAGAGGACGGTTGTGCACATAATCGCATGCGAAAAGCAAGCAGCTCTCTGCTAGTCGAAAAAGGGTAAACATGATCGGCTCCTCACTCATTGTATGTGGCGTTGATGTATGTATGTTGGGTAGTAGGTTATGTGAGTGCATGTGTGGCTGGTAAATGGGAAGCCTGATACGCGTCCAGTATACACTTAAATGAATCCAAACAGGAGGAGAGCAAAACATCAGTAGGCATTTCCCAATTCAAATTATGTACCTCCTCCCGCATTCTTCTGAATTTATAAAAGAACATAAATATCCCGTATAATTGTTCTCGTGGGTGGAATCTGTAAAGGTTGTCAGGCTTTTTTGTCCGTTTAGCAGGATGTGAACTGATAACGGAATATCGCAATTTACAGTAAATTTGGCAAAATCTGATGATTTATAAGTTATGCTTAATCGCCCTATTGCTGTCCGAAGCTGGTGAGGGACACTTGCTTATATCTTTTCGCTTATGTTTGTGTGTTCCAGGCGAGTTCGTGACGGTGATTTTTCACTATTTCCGAACGTCTAAGATATGTCCAAGTTTATATTTGGTTCTTCATATCTGGAAATTTTCTAACAAATCTGACAATTCCCATGTACATCGGCATATTATCCCCCTATTTTCATCGCTCTGTCCAATGCTAAGAAAGTATAGAATTCACACTGCTTGCGCTCTTACAGACCGCTCGTGGAAGAGACAGTGAGAAATAATCTAAATAAGGTACCAGTAGGAAGAGACGAATAAAAGGACGGACAGCTTGACAAATATTGAGAGGATCAGGGGGAATTGGTAAAGGTAGTGATATTTGCAAGCAGAATGTTGCTGAGCTAAAAGTTGAGAGGAAAACCGGATGGGATAGGCCATACAGAATATCACAGCTAGCCAAGGGACGGAACAAGGCAGATACGCAGCCGCAATGTCAAAGACGATGACGGGAGCAGTGTTAGGAAACGAAAACAGAGGGAAATCTAACAAACAGTAGAAATAAAGAGATAAAAAAGCCTGCTTGAAAATGAGGAAATAACTCGTATAATGACAGAAGTTAAAACTCACTAATTATGATAGTCCCCGTTAAACAAGTCCTTGTCTCCATAATGAGTGATCATTCGCCTCATTGTTTCCTGGTTTTAATGTTAACTCCAGTCATTAAACAAACTGTACCACGAATCCTAACACTAAAATTTATCAGTAACCTCACCCCAACCGACACTAAACGTTACACTTGCCGTATCATAACTCAAATCGTGATGAAGAAGAAGAAGAAGAGTCGAGCACCGGAGCACTTCGTTGGTTATCCTGAGCTTTCAGACTCGTACAGGAGTCTATCGTCAGAGGTAGTGGCAGAAACAGGACAAGCGGCAGTTATAAGGCCTTTATTCATAACTCAAATCATAATTCTAACTCCACCCCTGTCCCTAACCCTTACAATGACCCCAACGTTAAAAGATTAGAAAACATGTGTGAATTATACGATTTGAAATTGCAACCGCCAACAGCATTAAAATGAACCACAAGTATTCTGATAACTCCGAAAAATCTAACCAATAACCGAACAGGTATTGATGACCAATCGGGAGTGCGTGGGTACCGCCGACCCTACAAGATCTGCCCCGCGCTTAGGACAGGCCGTCCGTCCCTTGTTATATTAGTTCTCGTCGTTCAAATGGTTAACGTTCATAAGGGTATATTGATAAAATGGTAATTGATTACGTCTTTTACTTTCTTCCTCAAAAGTGATCCGGCTATGAAACAGTTTCTAATCCACTTGTCAGAAAATCTGATTCTTGGAACTCAGTTTCTTTACAATGATCTGGATGAGTGCCATATCTTCATTGACCCCGAAGTTCTTCCAAGGCTTCAAGAACAAGTTGATAACCTGATGGAGAAATTGTCCTTTCCCCTTGCTGCTGACGCGGATTAACTGCCCTACGAGTGTAATTACGGACTTTAAGAATCTTGAGTTGGTAATGTGACCATGAGACCTACTATTCCGTGGTCAAAACAATTGACTTGTCATTAAGCCACGCATGGGTGTTTGTCGGACTTATCACATTGACTAAGACTTGTCCGTTTATAACGAAATAAAATTTTCAGAACCCTTGCCCGCTTCGTCACCCTTTTTCCAGCCACCATAACCTTCAATTACGCAAGCGTATGGCAGAAGACCCGTGAAGATGTTTCTCTTATCAGTTTTACTGGTATCGTGTGACGAATTCGAAAGTACAGTTGTTTGGTATCCTAAGACGCAGAGAAAGATTATCCGGCGCTTTGATCACTTCGCGCTCCAACAAAGAGTATTACCTACCCTTTGTTCTCTTCCATCCAGCGAACTTGTCCCCATTTTGGCTTTTCAGCCTTGGGAAATCCCTATATTCTTTTTAGGAACGCCTCGGTTTTCTGATTCCACATGCTGCATGAACTGGGCGGTTACCTTTACTTCTGAGTAATCATTCATTTTTAAGTATGGCTGACAAAGAGGACGACTGTCAAAACTGACAGTTAAGGCGTATTCGTGCGGTCATCAGCCGGTAATATCGCAGACCAGCGCCTGTGACTAATCAAACCATTGTACGACCATTCCAGTACTATAAAAGCCCAGTATACCTCTGGTAAAAACAGCCTGATGAGGATCTTCTGTTCGGAGTCCGGTTTTTTGAATATTGCCGACTCTCTACAAAACCCTCTATTTGTCATACGCGCAGTATGTTTCCTGACGTTCCGGAGACTTCGTCGTTTCTATCGTCTTAGTGGTGTGGTTGCTGTTCCTGCCGGTGTTGATTCATTGGCCTCGCCACCCGCCTCGTGCTACAGCCGTACGCGCCGCGCGAATTCTCACCAGCCCGTTTTTGGCTGACTTGCCTTGATCTCTCTAAGGCTGACAGCTTGCGGGCCTTTTGGCCTCCCTCACATCAGTCAGCTGACTGGTTAGTAGTTGGTGCCCGTGCAATTTGCTTTTAGCCTCGTTGACGCGTCGGTGTCCGGCGTTGGTCACGTGATCCCCGATCGCCCTCCCCCTCCTTTCCCTGAGCGTCGGCTCCGAGTGCTCGCTTGCCCTATTAGTCCCGTCCGAAACTATCCTACTTTTGTGCGTAGCGCCTGGTAGGCGGGTTGCAGGTCTAAGAGAGAGCTTGTCGAGTACCAACTTTCGTGCACCAGTCTGTCTATCCCCTTATTGGCGCGGTCCACCGCATTTGTCTTCTCAAGGGCGAAACTGTGGTTCGGCTGCTGCATGTGTAGCCATATGCCAGTGATTGATTGCTAGTTAGTGTTCGTGCAGTCTTGTGCTAAGGCGTTTGCCCGTTTCACCAAAAAACCCCGCATCAAAATTTGGCTTGGTATGCTGCCGACCACTGCTGATTAGTGGTACTGGTAGCGGGCCTTGTAATTTAATGTTTGGTTGTGCATTCTGGTTCATGAGCCGCGTCAATCCCATAAGGTCTTAGGATTCTTGCCGCCGCATCTGAAATGTTCTTCACATAGGGGATCTCGAGCCAGAATTCCGGCTTCTCCCCGTTCGACCGCTCAAAATGAGGCTTTCTGGAGCATGCGTATGAAGGACTTCGGGCAGCCGCTGGCCTTAACTAGAGTTTTCAAGTACTTTATACTCTCCTCCTTCCAATTGTCGTCGCTACAGTGTATTAAACGCATTAGAAGAGGTTTCTGCGTTTGCGACCAACAGGGTGATTGCTTCGGAAGTGGAGGATTCACCTAGTGCTAGTCGCCTTGCAGTAGACCTTTGCACTTATCCTCTCGTCTGTCATATTTGTAACTTGTAGGTTAAGGAGGGCAATTGACTATTGACCTCTCCCTCTATGGTAAACTGAATGCCGGGAAAGATTAAATTCAATAGTGCCTCGGAAGCCTGCACGTCGCTCCTCTTGAGTATGACGAACGTGTTGTCGACGTATCGGCACCCCATCCTTTTGCCCGTAGACGGCCGTTGAATGTGAAAAAGGCTTTAGACTTGATTATATGCACTTGTTTGAGATGCTAGTCAGCCACATCATAATTCTCTCGGAGACAGCCATCGATAACCTCGATACCCAGTGCGAGTTGAATAACGAGATCACGTCAAAGTGCACCACCATCTCGTCAGCCGACTTCGCTGTCTACTCCGAAATCTTGGTAAGGAAACGAAGTCACTGGTAGAGCCACTCTGACAGCCTAAAGGCTGTGGTACCAAGGCGACGATGGGACTTAGTGTACAGTCGCAGGTATCTGTGCGTGATACTGCCGCCTGGTGAATGCCTGGGTAAACCCGAAACGTTATCTCTGCTAGTTGCGTCAGTGTTTGGACAATTAGTCGCCTCTCCACGTGACAGGTTGTTGTAGTTCCCAGATACCCATCGGATCGATACGCGCCTATTAACGTACTAGCACTTTCGCGGAGGCCTACATAAACACGTCCTACATAAGCACACGACCAACAGCTCGGGCATGCCCGCGTCCGCACAGCCGCAGCTGCCAATGGGGCCACTTGAACGCACCTCCCCCCTGCAACCGCACCCTAAGCCACTGGGACACCACCCCTCGGCAAATGCAACACACGCTGACTGGACACCATTTGAGCTTGACTCACGAGCCTACAAAAGCGGCTGTCACCACTATCTCAAGGACTTTCAGGCATGACTGAACGCAGTCAACACCAGCCCCGGTTTCGCCAGTGGCCGCTGCCGCCCGAGAGGACAACTCCGGGTTCTGTATGCATTAAACCCCCATTCTGGGGTCCTTCTGTCTCTCTCCTTCCAACTTGGGATCTGACCTGATGACGCTAGCGCACAGACCACCCACTCATTGCCGCGACAGATTCATCAACAGTAATGCGGACACGAGCAGGACAGTATCCGCCGGCCTTCAGCAATGACATGACTTTTGAAGACAAGATCGCCACTAACTTCCCAGTTGTATGGTGTAGAGTAAGCCAAAAGTTCGGTACTTGCTCGGCGACATCCGCTGGCGTGACCCATACTCCGTCGCCTCCCTTCGCTGACCGCCGTCAGAGTCCACCCGGTAGGCGGAAGGAGTCTCTATTCTGTGATCTGGTTCAGGCCATCTGTGCAAAATATTACGCAACTACTGAGCCTATCCAGTTATTGCACCGCCGGCAGGTGGGCCTAACTGCACTTTCAGGTAACCCACTGGTTAGAGGATTCATCTATGAGCACTCGCTTTTGCATTGCAAGGCCCAATTTCATTTTTGGGAAACTAGCATACGCGTGACTGTCGTAATTATGCGATATGTAAGTGTTTGACACGCGGTCTCTCGAGCGAGATTTAGGGTAAGCCTCCAGGGTGCACGAACGCGGACATGTGACTTATGAGTTGTGCTCATCCTGACATTACGCATCAATATTCATAGCTGTTTTGGCAGATTTTGAATAATTCATACTGACCCAGCTGTGAAAAACTCGGCGCCTCGGTGGGATTCGAACCCACGCAGTAAGGGGAAGGCTTTAGCGCAGCCAACGCTCTAACCACCTGAGCTACGAGGCCCCGCCGGACGACGCGAGTTTAATCAAATTTGGGTCAAGTTACCCGCCCAACCTACTGCAACGTCTGGAATCCACCAAATCTGATACAGTAAGTTGACTACCCAAGCAGGATTTTCTTAGTAGGTTGGGCGGGTAACTTGACCCAAATGCGATTAAACTCGCGTCGTCCGGCGGGGTCTCGTAGCTCAGGTGGTTAGAGCGTTGGCTGTACTAAAGCCTTCCCCTTACTGCATGGCTTCGAATCCCACCGAGTTTTTCACAGTTGGGTCAATATGAATGCATCAGTATTCTGCAACGTGCGCGGCTGCACCACCTGATCAGAGATCTAGCTCTGGAATATCGGGTCAGCGGTCGCGGGGCCATATGTTTGAAGTCAGTGGGTCGTCCTTGTTACAAGGTTGGGTATTGCGATTTTGGTCAAGTGCATTGCTTTGCACGAATATTACCCGGCGCAGCCGCCCAATTGACCGCTTCGATGCGGCGAGGGAGAATGAATATTGGAGTTTGTTGACTAGAACTGGCTGGCAATTATAAACACGTACTCCCCAAACCAAATGATGGCTAATCAGACTGACTCCACTCTGGTCATTCCAGGGTTTCTTAGGTGCACTTTTTTGGCAGATCGATACGTGGCGTCGAAGCTGGCGGAACCTACCGGCCAGACCATATTCTCCTTCACACACGCCCGAAAGTAAATTGATTCGCACCCAAATTGACACATGCAAGAAACCTTGGTGCCGCACAACTACGAGAGCCCAATATAGCACAGACACTCTCTTGCTTTGCAACCCGCGTTAAGGAAGTAGTGGCTACCGATCATCATTGAGGTAACTCTTAAATCTACCCAGCGGTGCTGGACTGCACAGGAAGATCGGGCGAGGTGCCACAACAGCGAATCTTTCGCAAACTTTGGAAAATAGCAACAGCAGTCGTGGCAAAGGTCACAGAAGTTACTACGTCGAAATGCCAACCCCGGTGGATCGAGTCCTCAACGTCGACAGAACCCCCAAAACTGACTAATTATTCTCCGAACTCGCACGAATGTCCGCAGTACAGCTTATGAAAGAATGGGTAATTCAAGGATGCTGGGAGTTTAAATCGCCGATCTACGGCGAAGACTTGTGTCGGTAAAATACTATCTTTAAGAAACTAAGTGGATCAGATCTAATAAAGGATCTAGTGAAGGCCCCCAGAAATTACGGCGTACAGAGGGTGTCTACTACACGTGTTTAAGTAAATCCTGAATGGTTCATACTTAAACGCGGTTTCCCACCTGTTCTCGGCCTTCACCTAATTTATGCATAATGTAATTCCCACCGCTTGCTATCCTTCCACTTCTGATGCTTTGCGGGACTGTGTGCGGTTACCGAAGCCTAAGCCGCCATAAGGCCAATACCGGCCGGGGTTACCATTCAATACATTCACCTAGACAAACGATGCATGCAAGTTTCCACGTCCTTACTAGGCAGCGCGGGTGATAGCTTAGATTGGACCCGCTGATAGCAACTGGTGCAGCCAGTTCAACAGACAGAAGGTAGTAAGGAATGACTTCAATAAACGCATGATAAGAAAAAACTACATTCCCGAGGTCAAACTGGTGATACCCCTCGCGGTTCGGGGGAGAGGGAGCGCGGTGCCAGAGGAAATGAAGTGCTTTTTGAGGCAACGGCAGCAGCAACTGGTCATGGGTCTGCAAGGCGGTGCTCACACAGTCCCGAAGTAGAGATGTTCAAAGTGCCACGGGACGACTGAGTGAATCTCCGAGGTGACTATTGTCAGAGCGGGATTCCGGTCGAGCACGTTCCGCAGACCTTTGGGAACAACAGGGGGACATGCGTCGTGAGAATGGAACGTTTTACACCTTAACAAAAACAGTGCACGGGATGTTCTTCACTGAAGTCCCCTCTCTCCGTCAGTAAATAAAGCGTGGAAGTGTAACCGCATCTCTTTAAATAAAGGCAGAGGTTGCGTCGGTAAAAATGGGGTGAACGTCGCAACCAAAAGTGTGAGTAAGATCTTATTTCGTAGTCAAACCTGTTAGGTGTTGGAGATTAGCGTTAAACCGCCTATTACCGCCGGTCCCTTATGACAGGCGTCTGGGGCTTGTCTACTGGAGGTGCGTCAACAAAATGGGATCCGACCCTGTTACGCATGTTTATTCCCCGTGCTAATCGGCACTGCAGCCCTTGCAATTAATATCCATTTATAAGAAATATATTTGAACATTTTGACCAGGTTGCGGTAGATTTAGCACGTACTAGTGGTTGAAGAGGTCTTCCCCATCCCCTATAGAATCGGTTTTTCGATAAAGTTATATTTTGCGGGATCCCTTACCGTTTCCTTGACCGCTCTCATGGCCTGGCACTGCAAGTAAAAAGTGTTCTCTTAATAAATGCCGAGCTTCACTAGATCCCTGATCTTTAGGAATGCTCACTCTTCGCTAAACTGCACGCCCAGTTTAGTGGGATATGGGGCGAATTCCGAGATCACATCGAATCAGAGCATAGCTAGGTTAGATCTGCGAAAAAGCGGAGGATGCAGTAATAGATGTCCTTGTGTCCTCCTGGTGGAATTTCAAATTTTAACAGTCAACTTGGCTAGGGCGAAAAGAGGGCTGTCTCGGAGGACAAGGACTAACCGCCTATTAGGTTTAAGAAGGCAAGCCCGGCAAACGTACGCTTACGATCAGGCCTGTACAGTTATATAAGGGAGGGTAGATTAGTAAGAGGTGAATAGCCAAAAAAGCATGAGAGAAAGGGATGAGGGCGTCCAGAGATCAGGGGTCAAATTCAAGTCCCGTCAGGGGTTAGGCAGAGGGAGAGGGAAGGTGTATGACAGTTTACGTCGTAACGCGATCAGGCAGGAAGTGTGAACGCACTTGCTGGTTCAGGGGGAGCCTTAGCGCCTGCATAAACGCTTTATGCGAGCACAAGTTTGGATTGACTAACCGTATGGCCAATGCCTCTGCCGTCTCAAGTATTCGCTTATGCGGGAACTTGGAGTGTCTCGCTGGCAGTTTATAGATGACTTGGAATGTTTGCTTGACGTCTACCTGGTGGCCGCTGTCAACCAAGTGAGCCACGGTTGGACTGGAGATTGACTTTTCCAGATCTTGATAGGCGGCTGGGGGTTGTCTACCGCAGGTGCGGCTACGAAATAAGATCCGATCAAAGTGTGCATCTGCGAATCCTACCCTTTCAGGCCTTATACAATACTTTGACCAAAACGATGTCTTCCTAGAAAACAGTTGTCATGTAAACGATTCCCCTATCTGGATGCGACTTTCGACGGCCAAGCTCGACTTCCGTGGGGAAGCATACCCGTTCGCTTTGGCTGGGTGGTCGCATACAGACGAGAGGTCTAACAGCGAAAACCAAAAAAGGAGATCTCAACAGACAATCCTGACACACTTGCAGTCACCAGCAAGTCACGTCTCAATGCCAGCTCCGGAAGGCGTGGAATCTTAACCCGCGTTCAGTAGGTGCACCGTGGCCGACTGACACGTCATCGGCCAGGACTCGATAAGTTTCAGTCAGAAATTACTGACTAGAGTGACGAGTCGAGCTGACCTCACTTACCGCCCTCTCTGTTAGCTTTGAACCGAAGTCCATTGAGAAGCAGAAACGCCGCAAGTGACCCCACTTTGAAAAAGCGATCAGGTTGTGTCCTTGATGCCCGAGATGCGTGGTACGAACACCTTGGTAACAGACTAGCAGTATGCTGTTGATAATAATCACAGATCACCGGGAAACTTTGTTTTGTTTATCGCCCCCCCCCCCCTCAAGAACCTCCGCAGACAAAAGGCCGCAGTGTTTGCGAAAGCAGGCAGTTGCGCAGACGCATGGAAACCTCCCGAGTTATCCGGGCGTAAGGATCCCGGCTTGACAATAAGAATATCAACATGACAGTTCGACCGACATGTTCGACGACGTCCACAGTGTGCCCCAAAGTAGGATGAGAGCAGGCGCGATGGTTTGTGCGTGAGTTTGTTTATAGTGAAAGTAGACTTGCGCAGCATCTACCGCACCTTCTCCTCCAGATGTCAACATGGCGACTGCACAAATGAGCAGCCAGACTGTGAGCAGTAGTCACAGCGTGGCGCCAGTAACAAGCGCAATACTGACCAGATCAAAGCGACGGCGAAGACCGGCGAGCAAAGCTGATTTCAGCATGAACTAGATTGCAGTGGGCGGAAGCTTGCGTTGCGTCGACCTCACTCTTGTAATACCCACTACAATCTCCTGGAGGCAGACTTGAGCGCAGTCGCTGACCTGGTATGAAAGCCGCTCGTGTCAAAGACCCTATCTAAATAATTATCACCAGCTTTCACCCGCCGGGCGTATCGGCTACTGGCGCAAGTTTGTCGAGCCATAATTGGGGCCACTTGGTACGACTGTTACGTCATCGAAGCGGTACCCTAAGAACCTGATGCATCGCATCCCGACCAATTAACAGGCAGTCAACTGTAAATATGGCGGTCTCACTGACAACCCTCGTAAGGACTAGTGGCAGTGTTTCCCCAATCGATGAACTCTACTCTTCGAGAGACAGTGTGAAGAAGACTCGGATTAAATTATATTTCATGGAAAACATGCATAAAAATGTCCATTCTTTTGCTCATTCAGTAGAAAATTACGTCTTCTTTTAATTTTACGCTCGAAAGAAGGGTATAATTTGGTTTGCGAGAACTTTTTCAATTCCTGAAAAATTTTGAACCCAACACGTGTCTACTACACGTGTTTAAGTAAGTCGTGCCTTATAAAGTAAATCATGAGTGGTTTATATTTAAACGCGGTTTCCCACCCGTTCTCAGCCGTCACCTAATCTATGCATAATGTAATTCCCACCACTTGCTATCTTTCCACTTCTGACGCTTTGCGGGACTGTGTGCGGTTCTCGAAGCCTGAGCCGCCACAAGGCCAATACCGGCCGGGGTTACCATTCAATACATTCGCCAACGATGCATGCAGCATCGTGCGGGTGATAGCTTAGATTGGACCCGCTGATAGCAACTGGTGCAGCCAGTTCAACAGACAGAAGGTAGTAAGGAATGACTTCAATAAACGCATGATAAGAAAAAACTACATTCCCGGGGCCAAACTGGTGATGCTCCTCGCGGTTGGGGGGAGAGAGAGCGAGGTGCCAAAGGAAATGGAGGGCTTTTTGAGGCAACGGCAGCAGCAACTGGTCATGGGTCTGCAAGGCGACGCTCACACAGTTCCGAAGTAGAGATGTTCAAAGTGCCACGGGACGACCGAGTGAATCTCCGAGGTGACTATTGTCAGAGCGGGGTTCCGATCGAGCACGTTCCGCAGACCTTTGGGAACAACAGGGGGGCATGTGTCGTGAGAATGGACGGTTTTACACCTTAACAAAAACAGTGTGCGAGATGTTCTTCACTGAAACCCGTCTCTCTCCGTCAGTAAATAAAGCGTGGGAGTGTAACCGCATCTCTTTAAATAAAGGCAGAGGTTGCGTCGGTAAAAATGGGGTGAACGTCGCAAACAAAAGTGTGAGTAAGATCTTATTTCGTAGTCAAACCTGTTAGGTGTTGGAGATTAGCGTTAAACCGCCTATTACCGCCGGTCCCTTATGACAGGCGTCTGGGGCTTGTCTACTGGAGGTGCGTCAACAAAATGGGATCCGACCCTGTTGCGCATGCTTGCGCCCCGTGCTAATCGGCACTGCAGCCCTTGCAATTAATATCCATTTATAAAAAATATATTTGAACATTTTGACCAGGTTGCGGTAGATTTAGCACGTACTAGTGGTTGAAGAGGTCTTCCCCATCCCCTATAGAATCGGTTTTTCGATAAAGTTATATTTTGCAGGATCCCTTACCGTTTCCTTGACCGCTCTCATGGCCTGGCACTGCAAGTAAAAAGTGTTCTCTTAATAAATGCCGAGCTTCACTAGATTCCTGATCTTTAGGAATGCTCACTCCTCGCTAAACTGCACGCCCAGTTTAGTGGGATATGGGGCGAATGCCGAGATCACATCGAATCACAGCATAGCTAGGTTAGGTCTGCGAAAAAGCGGAGGATGCAGTAATAGATGTCCGTGTGTCCTCCTGGCGGAATTTCAAATTTTAACAGTCAACTTGGCTAGGTCGAAAACAGGGCTGTCTCGGAGGACACGGACTCTTCGCCTATTAGGTTTAAGAAGGCAAGCCCGGTAAACGTACGCTTACGATCAGGCCTGTACAGTTATATAAGGGAGGGTAGATTAGTAAGAGGTGAATAGCCAAAAAAGCATGAGAGAAAGGGATGAGGGCGTCCAGAGATCAGGGGTCAAATTCAAGTCCCGTCAGGGGTTAGGCAGAGGGAGAGGGAAGGTGTATGACAGTTTGCGTCGTAACGCGATCAGGCAGGAAGTGTGAACACACTCGCTGGTTCGGGGGAGCCTTAGCGCCTCTATAAACGCTTTATGCGAGCACAAGTTTGGATTGGCTAACCGTATGGCCAATGCCTCTGCCGTCTCAAGTATTCGCTTATGCAGGAACTTGGAGTGTCTCGCTGGCACTTTCTAGATAACTTGGAATGTTTGCTTGACGTCTACCTGGTGGCCGCTGTCAACCAAGTGAGCCACGGTTGGGCTAGAGATTGACTTTTCCAGATCTTGATAGGCGGCTGGTGCGGCTACGAAGTAAGATCCGACCAAAGTGTGCATCTGCGAATTCTACCCTTTCAGGCCTTATACAATACTTTGACCAAAACGATGTCTTCCTAGAAAAACAGTTGTCATGTAGACGATTCCCCCATCTGGATGCGACCTTGGACGGCCAAGCTCGACTTCCATGGGGAAGCATACCCGTTCGCTTTGGCTGGGTGGTCGCATACAGACGAGAGGTCTAACGGCGAAAACCAAAAAATGGAGATCTCAACAGACAATCCCGACATACTTGCAATCACCAGCAAGTCACGTCTCAATGCCAGCTCCGGAAGGCGTGGAATCTTAACCCGCGTTCAGTAGGAGCATAGTGACCGACCGACAAGTTTCAGTCAGAAATTACTGACTAGAGTGAAGAGTCGAGATGACCTCCCTTACTGCCCTCTCTGTTAGCTTTGAACCGAAGTCCATTGAGAAGAAGAAACGCCGCAAGTGACCCCACTTTGAAAAAGCGATCAGGTTGTGTCCTTGATGCCCGAGATGCCTGGTACGAACACCTTGGTAAAAGACTAGCAGTATGCTGTTGAGAATTTGAAGAAGAAAATAGACTCTCCGGAACAGGTTTATTTAACTGCTGACGTTTCAGAGAACTGGGTCGGCTCTTCATTGTCAAAGCGAAAAATGCACTTAATCAATCAGAAATTTAAAGTGGTATCTTGTGTTGGTCGACCTTATGCTGATCGATTTTTCTCTCCTCGCGCTGCCTCAGCCTCTCGGGAGATGGTGGACAGGCGTTTTGCCTGTGTGCTTTGTGAGTCACCACTCCGTCGAGGGGTGCTGAGTGAACCTCTGTCGGGCGGGCGATCGGTCTGGCGGTTCTTATTCTTCCTCACCGAGTAGACTCAGCGTCGGGCTATCTCCGTGCGGCCTTCTTAAGTCCGGTGTGGTTGTTTGGTCCTGAGCTCTACGATTGTGATGACGTAGGACTTTGTAAGCTGTAGGAAGGTCCAGATGCCTGTTGATAGAGTGGGCATCGGAGAACCACGCCTCAAGAGTTAGCCGTTCTGCTTTTGCGTTGCCTTGGCCTAAGATGGTAACCCTCTGGAGGTCAAAAGTATGCCCTGTTTCTCCAACGTGTGTTGCTAGTTGGAAGTTAGGGTCTAACCTCCGAGTGGCCGAGTTGTGTTCTTGTAGGCGAGTTTGCAATTCCCGCCCGGTTTCGTCCACATAGTTGCAGTCGCCTCATTGCAGTTTATTTTGTAGATGACTGCTGACTTTTCAGCGGGTGGCAATGGGTCCTTAGGTTGCATCAGGCGACGTCGAATTGTCGCTTATGGTCGATGGGCTATGCCTACTCTGGTGGGTTGTAACAGTCGCGAGACCGCTTCAGAGACCTCTTTGACGTAGGGAATGGCCCTCCAGACTTCGGGTTGCTGCTCATTTGGCCGTTGTCTGGGCGCACAACGTCTGCTTCTCTCAATGAAATGTCTGGGATAACCATTGTCTGTAAATAGGTTCACAAGTTACAATCGCTCGGCCATTCCTGCAGCTTACAAAGTCCTACGTCATCACAATCGTAGAGCTCGGGACCAAACAACCACACCGGACTTAAGAAGGCCGCACGGAGATAGCCTGACGCTGAGTTTACTCGGTGAGGAAGAACAAGAACCGCCCGACCGACCACCTGACAGAGGTTCACTCAGCTCCCCTCGACGGAGTGGTGACTCACAAAGCACACAGGCAAAACGTCCGTCCACCATCTCCCAAGAGACTGAGGCAGCGCGAGGAGAGAAAAATCGATCAGCATAAGGCCGACCAACACAAGATACCACTTTAAATAAAATTTCTCATTGATTAAGTGCATTTTTCGCTTTGACAATGAAGAGCCGACCCAGCTCTTTGAAACGTCAGCAGTTAGATAAACCTGTTCCGGAGAGTCTATTTTCTTCTTCAATTAATCTTCCCGGATCTCTCAACTTTGTAATGCTGTTGATAATAATCACAGATCACCGGGAAACTTTGTCTGTTTTGTTTATCGGGCGGACAAAAGGCCGCAGTGTTTACGAAAGAAGGCTGTTGCGCAGACGCGTGGAAACCTCCCGGGTAATCGGGCGTCGGGATCCCGGCTTGACAATACGAATATCAACATGACAGTCCGACCGTCATGCCCGACGGCGTCCACAGTGTGCTCCAAAGTAGAGTGAGAGAGAGAGCAGGCACGGTGGCTTGTGCGTGAGTTTGCTTATAGTGAAGGTAGACTTGCGCAGCATCTACCACACTTTCTCCTCCAAATGTCAACGTGACAATTGCACAAATGAGCAGTCAGACTGTGAGCAGTAGTCACAGCGTGGCGCCAGTAACAAGCGCAATGCTGACCAGATCGAAGCGACGGTGAAGACCGGCGTGCAAAGCTGATTTCGGCAGTGGGCGGGAGCTTACGTAGCGTCGACCTCACTCTTGTACTACCCGGAGGCAGACTTGAGCGCAGTGGCTGATCTGGAGTGAAGGTCGCTCGCGTAAAAGACCCTATCTAAATAATTATCACCAACTTACACCCGCCGGGCGTATCGGCCACTGGCACAAGTTTGTCGAGCCATAGTTGAGTACGACTGTTACGTCATCGGAGCGGCACCCTAAGAACCTGATGCATCGCATTCCGACCAGTTTACAGGCATTCAACTGTAAATACGGCGACCTTGCTGAAAACCCTCGTAAGGACTAGTGGCAATATTTCCCCAACCGATTGACTCTTCTCTTCGAGAGACAGCAAGGCGCCGCCTTTTGGTGAAACTTATGAAATATAGTAAGTGAGCTAACTCATGAAATCTCAACAAAATTTCCGAAATGCGTTTCCGTTTAGAAAAGATTAATTGAGTATGGTTGTAAAACCATTTATCGTGCAGCATAATTCTATAATAATTAAGTTACCCCAGGCCGCCGACTTTCGATCAAACTTTTTTTCGGCAGCATCCAAAAACCATGCTCCGTAAAAATGACAACTTACGTGGAATGCATTTTTTCGGTGATTTTGGATGCCCCTAAAGATCTAGTTATATTTCAGGGAAAACATGCATAAAAACATTCATTCTTTTGCTCGCTCAGTAAAAATTACGTCTTCTTTTAATTCTACACTCGAAGGAATGGCATGATTTGGTTTTATAAAGCTTTTCCAATTCCCTAATAATTTTGAACCCAACCTGCCGTTACACTTGCATTCAGGGTTCCCAAACTACAAGCCGTATGATTTCCGCGCACGGAAAATCCTGCATTTCTCTACCATAATAAAAAAGGGCCTTATAGGGTTCTAAAATTAAGCAGTAGATTTGAGCAACATTTTTAACTTAACAAGCCACATTGGTAAATGCAGAAACATGACATTTTACGAAGAGCCATTTCACGGTATTAAAGAATCTCACAATTAGAAACTTTTTTAAAACCGGATTATATCCTTCCTTCGAGTGTAAAATTGAAAAAAAACATAATTTTCTACTGGATGAGCAAGAATGAATATTTTCATGCATGTTTTCCATGAAATTTAATTAAATCTTTAAGGGCACCGAAAATCAATAAAAAATGCATGCTACTTAAGTAGTCATTTTATACGGAGTGTGGCTTTTGGATGCAGTCGGAAGGAAGTTCATTCGAAAGCTGGCATTCTGATGTAACTGAATTATTATAGAATGACGCTGCAAGATGATTGGTCTTACAACTCTACTTAATTGATCTTTTCGAAACGAAAACGCATTTCAGAATTTCTGTTGGCATTTCCTGAGTTAGCCCACCTACTGTATCCTTCGTATAGGAGGAAACCGCACAATTGAGGCTGCAAGACTAAATGTAACGGAAGAGGCCCCTAAGATACAGCAGATAACCTAACTTATGAAATGTCAAGAGTCGGATTGGGTGCAAATGGCTGACAGGGCTAAAAATCCCGTCTACGCGTGCCATACACGAACCGGCTCCCATGCAACACCGGGTTTCGACATAAGGGGGCGGGCCGATGTACATACGAGGAGTAAGAAGTGTCAAGTGCACCACGCAAAATGTGTTCGGGACAGGCAAGTGCTCAAACGTACCAGAAGGCGACGCAAACAGTGTCTCCAGGATTATATTCTCTGCCGAGACGTTAAAGGACCGCAGGAGATCAATGGCCTTTAGGACTGTTGTTCCGGTGTCTAATTTGTAGTAAAAAAAGGGAAAGGAGTCCAAAAGACGGCTCTGCACCTCCAGGGGGTTCAGAGTGAATATCAAAAAATAATCACATCGCAGTGGCACTGGTTTATCCTTATACAACTGAAGGTGCTCTTTTGCCAAGCGGCTTTTTTAGACTTATAAAGTGTTTACTCCAAACATCTGATTGTTTCGAATACATAAGAATGATTTTTTGAGATTAAACAAATTTAGGAAAAAAAGTCTAAAAGCACCCATCTCGGGCTGGTCATTAATACAGACAAAACGGTGGCCATGCATCAAGAGTCGCCTAACACTGTATGCAATATCGCGCTGACCAACGTCAACGGTGCCAAAATGAAAACCGCGGACAGCTTCGCTCTCCGGCAACATTAAAATCGACGATGAAGTGGCATACCGGATCTCCAGAGTCAACCAGACCTTCGGCCGGCTGCAGAACTCCGTATGGATTCGCTACAGTCTTCACCTCAACGATAAACTCAAGATGGACAAAACTGACAACGCTCTTGTATGTAGCGGACACCCGGACTGTCGATAAGAAACAAGCGAGTCACTCCCACCCCAGCCGTCGTCGGAGGATTCCAAAACTGCGGCAACAGGGCAGGATCCTGGAAACGGACATTTCGACACGGACCGAAGCCTTAGCATCCACGCCATGTTAAGGCAACCGCTGCCACCTCATGAGGGTAGACGATGTGCGACTACCAAAACGACTCTTCCGTGGAGATGACGCTACGGAGCTCGCCGACAAGGAAGTCAAACACTCCGCTACAAGGACATCCTAAAGAATTAGTTGAAGCGTTTTCAAATTGATCCGTAAACATGGGAAGGTCTCGCACGGAACTGAAAAAAAAGCAGTGAAAACTGGACGACGACCGGATCGCCGCTCCCAAAACCAAAATGACGGCACGCAAATCTCATGCGCATCCGATCTACAATACACACACCCGAACTCTCTCAGCTATGTCCACGCTGCCGACGAACATTCCGCGTGGGGATCGGCCTCGTCGGACATGTCCGGACCCAGTGCTGCCTTCCCAATCCTACCTGTTCCAACCTGCACGGGGTCCACGATGAAGACCTAACACACTCCCGATGTCTCGTTGTCGTTGATCATCGCCACCTCTATCATCCCAGCCACAACCTCCATAAGGACGGCTACGACTACCAGATCTTACGCTCTCGCCATTGTCAAAAACACTCCCGACGCCTCGTCAACTATCGCCAATGATGTGGGCTTGGTCCCAACCTGTACTCATTGCGATCGTACATTCACTTCACGCTTCGGCCCGGTCGGTCACTTGCGAATGCATCGCGGTGGGACCAGCGCACCGGTGCCAGGAGTCCTCACACACACTCACCGCATTCGGTCTCATGGGTATCCACAACAGCGGAATTCATCGTGATGTCGGCACCGCCAACAACCATCCCATCCCCAGCCCTTCCGACTCCACATCCACCAGCGCGGCCACCAATACATCAATGCAGACAAAACGGTGGCCATGCATCAACAGTAGCCTAACACTGTATGCAATATCGCGCTGACCAACTTCAACGGCGCCAAAATGAAAACTGCGGACTGTTTCGCCCAGTTAGCTCTCCCGCAACAGTAAAATCGACGATTATGTGGCATACCGGATCTCCAGAGTCAACCAGACCTCGGCCGGCTGCAGAACTCCGTATGGATTCGCTACAGTCTTCATCTCAACGATCAACTCATGATGTACAAAACTATCAGCCTTACAACGCTCCTGCATGTAGCGGACACCCGGACAGTCGATAAGAAACAAGCGAGTCACTCCCACCCCAGTCGTCTCCGGAGGCAACAGGAAACGGCAATTTCGGAATAGACCAAAGCCTTAGCATCCACGCCATGTTAAGGCAACCGCAGCCACCTTATGAGGGCAAACGATGTGCGACTACCAAAACGATTCTTCCGTGGAGATGACGCTACGGAGCTCGCCCACAAGGGAGTCAAACACTCCGCTAAAGAATTCTTTGACGCGTTTGCAAATTGATTCGTTAACATGGGATGGTCTCGCACGGGACTGACCGGACTGAAAAAGAACAGCGAAAACTGGAAGACGATCGGATCACCGCTCCCAAAGCCAAAATAGCGGCACGTAAATCTCAAAAGCACCTGATCTACAATGCGAACACCCGAACTCTCCCAGCTATGCCGACGCTGCCAACGAACATTCCGTGAGAGAATCGGCCTCGTAGGACATGTCCGGGCCAAGTGCTGCCTTCCCAATTCTAACTGTTTCAACCCCCACGGGGTCCACGACGAAGACCTAACTCAGCACCGACGTCTCGTCGCCATCGATCACCGCTCCCAATATCAGCACCAGTTGGCTGACCAGTTCAGACAGTTGACTGGTGCCTGGAAGAGAGAATGAGGTCGACGGTTTTAGCGCATACGTCACACTATAAACAACCCGACGCGCTTGAGACTATCACGGCGCGCTAAAAGCCGTGGCTTGGAAGGCTGCCAAATAAGAACATCACTCGGAGGAAGAGGCTGAACTAACTCCTTCTTAATCTGGCCCTTATGGGATACGAGCCACCCGAGTAGCTCCCTTTTTTCTTGTGGTGTGAAATCCTGGCCAGTCGTAGGTAACGGACCCGGAGGTGTGATAGCACGCCTAGGTGTGGGTTTCGCCATGCCAGCCACCTGCGCCCTCCCCCGCCTCCGGTCGTCTTGACTCAGTCTTGACATCCGACCCAGGTGAGGGGGGGGAGGGAAGAGTGTGGTAGACGCTGCGCAAGCCCGCTACCACTAAACGAATTCACACGCAAGCCTCCCATCCTGCTGCGGAGCACACGGTGGACATCGTCGGGAACGACGGTAGTAGAACTTGAAGAAGGAGACGCGATCGTTGGGACAAGAGCTTTATTGGCCTGACGTTTCCGATTCCTGCTCGCACCCATCTTCAGAGACAAAAGCAGATACGGGTGGTTGCAGTATTTATAGGATGCAGTCACTGTGCCACGGCATACCTAGTGGGGTTACACAACCTATCCTTACCGTTCCTATTTGCGTATCCAACCCCTAACTCTAGCCCTAATCCAATCCTTTGACACAACCCTTATCTGGACCCCAACAATACCCTAAACCCCACCCCTGACCCTAATTCTCGCCCTTGACTACAAGCCTGATTCCCCTGGAGTATAGCGCAAGGTCACATACGCGGGTTTCCTATTATCGTGTCCTGCCAGAGGGAGGCTACAAGACCTCACCGGCCGCTATAAAGCACGAGCAGGAACCTTGAACTGGTGTATAGGGGGAGGGGAAGTGAATGGAAATGCAGACTTTCGAACGCAGGACCTATCGCAAACCAACTGCTGCATCAAGCTGTTCCAAGCAACCACTGCCTAATGAGCATCAGACCTTTCGACTGCTTGAATTATGGTCCGCACTGTTTAGCTGATCTTGCCAAGGGCCAACTGTACTAAGAATGGCAATGTGGACAGCGGATCAAGGTACAGGTACATATGTTCCAAAATGTACGACGTCAGGCGGTTGTAAAAGTGTTCTGCGCAGTTTGGTAGACGCTCAAATCAAAGACAAACAGCGGAAAAAGTGGCCGGACACACGAAAGCTACTTAAAGGACACAGTCAGGCCGCAGACGGACGAGGCGGCCTCTATTAGGCGTGTTTGTAAGTCGCACAATAAAAAGAAATTTGACTATTTTTGCAGGAAGACAGCTAATAGCACGTTGACTAGAGGTCGGGAGCGGGCGCCACGAAGGATGTACTTAACTCTAAATCCCTGAATACTCTCATTCCGAGAGTAGTTGGGAATTTGGAGAAATCAATAACACCGTCAACAAGTGAGGGATGGTCTCTTTCGCCCAATTTTTCGAACGGTTGGCGATATCCCGTGAAGGCCTATAAACTGTTTGGCGGAAGAGGGGTGCAGCGGCGTACCTATGAAGTACTGATGGAGATCAGCAGGTGTTTTAAACAGAATATTCTACTTAAAAGGTCGCACAATCCTGATACGCACAAAACAGGATCTTAAGTCTGTTTTACGCCTTATGGTGTTCCGATACTCTTCTATCGACTCTACTCAGTATAGACATACAATTGGTGGGTTAACTCATGAAATGTCGGCCGAAATTTTGAAATGCGTTCTCGTTTCGAAAAGATTAATTATGGTTGTAAAAATAAACATCGTCCAGCATAATTCTATAATGATCCAGTTACCTCAGGGTGCCTTCTTTCGAACGAACTTATTTGCGACCGCATGCAAAAACTACACTCTGTAAAAAATGACTACTTAAGTAGCAAGCAATTCCTCCGTTGATTTTGGATGCCCTTAAAAGTTCAATTATATTTCATGGAAAGCATGCACAAAATATTCATTCTTTCACCTATTCGATAAAAAATCACGTCTTCTTCCAATTTTATGCTCGAAGAAAGAGTATAACTCGGAGTGGACGCGGCACCGGTGGGGCACGCCTGCGCAGCATCTATCGCACTTTACCTTATAGCGAGGCAACGTCCTGAAAACCGGAGGTCAACTTTGGTTGGACGACACATCTACGCGTGCTATACACCGCCTGCTTCCTCTTACATGTACCAGGCTTCTCTAATGGATTTAAATTGGGACTACTTCATTCTCACGCACTGAAGTACAAAGCGGCGTGGGGCGGCCCCGGCTGCAGCCCCATGAGGAATAACAATGCACATCCGAAGTGGGGGGCTACACTTACGGAGGATGGGGGAGTCGCGTGAAGCTTAAAACAAAAGTGTACAAGCGGAATTTTTATATTTACCGAAAGGAGGAAGGGTGGTCCGACCGTCGCAAGTGGCTATATCCACCGTGGAGCACGATTGCGCAGCATCTATCGCACTCTATCTTCCCCGCCCACCCTGCCCTGATAGTAAGACAACGTCTGGACAACCGGGGGTCGACGCTGGCGCGACAGCTGGCAGAGTAAAACGGCCCGTCTACGCGTGCCACACACAACCTGCTTCCTGTTACAAGGGGCTACTGCACCCGCACGCACTGAAGCATAAAACAGCGCCACGCGGTGCCGGTTACAGGCCTGAGGTAGATACGCATGTACATCCATAGAGGGAGCTACACTTACGGAGGATAGGAGAGTCGCGTGAAGCCTAAAATAGAAGTGTACAAGCGGAATTTTTATATTTCCCGAAAGGAGGAAGGGTGGTCCGACCGTCACAAGTGACTATATCCACCGTGGGGCACGCTTGCGCAGCATCTATCGCACTCTATCTTCCCCGCCCACCCTGCCCTGATAGTAAGACAACGTCTGGACAACCGGGGGTCGACGCTGGCGCGACAGCTGGCAGAGTAAAACGGCCCGTCTACGCGTGCCACACACAACCTGCTTCCTGTTACATGTACCAGGAACTACTGCACCCGCACGCACTGAAGCACAAAACAGCGCCACGCGGTGCCGGTTACAGGCCTGAGGTAGATACGCATATACATCCAAGAAGGGAGCTACACTATATATATATATGTATATGGTAGGGGGGCGCTCACCGATCGTTCATACGGAACTCACTCGTTCCGTTGTGCCTTATGGACTCTCTCTCGAGCCCAACCAGCAGCCGCACAGCGGCGCATGATATACAGGCAGAATAGCATTACCGACAAAGACAAGGGAGACTGGAATGGCCATTTCTGGCTTATTAGCCGTCGTCAGCCAGCCATACCCAAGCCCGAAGTGTGGAACACCCGAGTAGAGGCGTTGACTTCTAAACCAACAGGTCGCGAGTTCGAGGCTCGGGTGTTCCACACTTCGGGCTTGGGTATGGCTGGCTGACGACGGCTAATAAGCCAGAAATGGCCATTCCAGTCTCCCTTGTCTTTGTCGGTAATGCTATTCTGCCTGTATATATGTATATATATATATATATATATATATATATGCATATATATGTATAGCAATAGCGAGACAACGTCTAGAAAACCGGAGGTTGAACGACCTATCTACGTGTGCCACACACCGCCTGTTACATTTACCAGGCTTCTGTAATGGAGTTAAATTGGGACCACTTCATTTGCGCGCACTGAAGCACAAAGCAGCGTCACGCGGCCCCGGCTGCAGCCCCAGGCGGAATAACTATGCACATCCAAGAAGGGAGCTACACTTACGGAGGATGGGATACATGAGAAAGACCTTGCGCTGATGCACATCCGGCGGCAGTTTGGCGTAGACAACCTGCGCTTCCGAGGGCGGACACTCCTCGGGAGTGTGGACGAGGATCTTGCCGATGCGCATTGCACGGCAGCAGTCCCGCAGTCCTCGCTCCATGGCCTCGCCGCTGCGTACAACGGAGACGCCGCAGTTGCCCTTTAGGAACTTTAATCCGTTGTACTTGTGGCCTGGTAGAGGGGGGGGGAGTGGCAAGTTTGAGGATAAGGCGAATAACAAATGTAACTTACAAAGAAAAAGGACATTTGGCGATCCATCTCACAACAGCTGTACCCCGGGAATAACGGAAAAGGCGGGAGATAGGTGCTAGACGGCTGGCGAGCTACAAGACGAGGGGCCGGCCGATGAGATATAAACTCGACGGCCAAGTGTCCCAGCGTTGACTGTCCAGCAGCTGTACTGAACGAACTCGATTAGGCAAAAGTTACATCCTGTAAGTGCCAGAAGACGGATATCGAACTCAGTTCTTCTGAGTAGCCTAATATGGTAACAACATGGAATGCTTGGTGGAGCCAGAGGACGCGCATAAGGAGAAACTGATCACCAGGAAAGTCTTCACCCCAAACGACGCGCGACGAATAAACTTTACTTCCACTCCCCATCTCCCCTGCTATTGCACTTTATCACTAAAGATAACCAACAGCCTACACTGACGACCTTCAGACTATTGATTGGTCGACAGTCCGTTTTCAGAATTTTAATTTTAATTTACTGCCAATTAATGTCATACAAAACACTTGGACCTCGCAGTCGGCCCAGTGTTGTGTGTTTGTGTGGAGCGGCCGATTGGTGGTATAAGAGTCAGGCAGCAATGGCTCCATGTCAATGTGGCGTTTATAGCATCCCCACTCCGTGCGGTCCGAGCAGGGTGTGACGGCACGCCTAGATGCGGCTTCGGCCGCGCCGGCCCACCTTTTTGTTGCTGGTTAAGAGCTTTATCACTTGCTGTGAGCCAGGGGGTGTGGAGTAGAACAGCAAGGTGCGGGTTTGACCATGCCATCCACCTGCTTCCTCCCTCGCCCCCGGTCTTCTTGACTCTGTCTCGACACCGGGTCCAGGTGGTGTTAGAATTGCTGTAATTCGCTGCAGACGAGTTCTTTATTGTATTCTCAGCGGAAAGGAAAACTGGAACGACATTCTTTGGCCTACCTCAGGTCTGCGGACATAAAATACGTGGTATATTTATAAGACAATAACCCGCAGTTTGACTGAAGTCGACACTTCCCACTCCAACAACGCGAGATACTTTGTAAGGGCTGAGTTATATAAGTTGCAGAACACCTTCCCATCTCGTGAAGACCTGTTTGTGATACATGCAGGCCGTTGAATGCTGTGCGCATTAGTGGTACGGTGTGGTCAAAAGGTCTGAAAACGTGTACAATGCCGGTATCAGCAAACCATGGTCCTCGCAGCTTGGTATGCGCTGGCATCTGGTTCCCTGCTGGCAGATGCGCTTGCGCTCCCGCTGGGTATACAGGTGGTGGGCATGACTGCCCAGTCGTCCTCGTCATTCTGGGGTGTTGTTGTTGTGTAAAACCCTGGTCAGTGTACCTTATGCACCAGGTGTAGTGGCACGTCTGGGTGCGGGTCCGGACGTGCCAGTCACCTGTGCCCTCCGTCCCGCCTCCGGTCCTCTTGACTATGCCTTGACAACGGGTCCAGGTGGGGAGTGGGGAAGAGAGTGCGGTAGATGTTGCGGAGGCTTGCATTCACTATAAATCACGCACAAGTCACCGTATCTGTTTCACCTTGCTGTGGAGCACATTGTGGACATCGTCTGAAACGACGGTCGAACTATCGGATCAGATGGCAGTAGTAAAATTTGCAGAAACGGCTCCACAACATTCTCAACATGCGTATTAGCTAAAACCTCAGGCGAACCTCAGTCGACTATTTTAAGGCAATGGCGTTTACACCTGACGGGGAAATTTTACGGGTCCGAAACAAGACTCCCAAGTTGCGAATCCATACAAAAAACTCTGCAAACTGAGTGTCTAAATAAAAGAAGTAATAGTATAACTCGCCCGTCGGAGTGATCACAGTAACCTCCTCGAAGGGGAGCTGATTTAGACCTTCCTCCATAACTAAACGGATCTGATTGCGGAAAACAATTAGGCAACAGGACCAACTTACCAGGCGATTAGCATAAAAGACGAAGTCGTTTCGTGTAGTCCTCCTAATGAAAGGAAAGTTGTAGATATAGTTTCAGTGTGAGAAAAACGAACTTATCACGCAGCACGGTCTGCATTTCCCGAAGTTCGTCCGTCTGGGGAAGTAGAATGATATTCTTGGAGAAAGTCCTTAAGATCTCCGCAACTTCCGAGAACGGAGGTTCAACCAGTCCGTCCTCGGAGTTGACGTTGGGTGCCTTACCATTCATGACCTGGAACGAGGTAGGGAAAAATACAGTGAATATTCGCTATATATACATAGGCAGCTCGCTAAGAGTGCAACAGGCCAGACGCAGACAGCTGTTTCACGGACGTTAGCGATCATCAGTACGTCATAGGCCTTATGAAGTGAAGTATATAAGCGTGTCAAGTAGGCGTTTGACCCTCATTGTTGTGGTTAGGATCTCACTCGATCCCATTCTGTCCGCTCGCCAGCTAACTACTGTCGACAACGAATGCTGTGTTATAGGACACACACCACATATAACACATAGGCAGCTCGCTTGGTAGGTGTCCTATGACAGCGTTCGTTGTCGACAGTAGCTAGCTGGCGGGCGGACAGAATGGGATCGAGTGAGATCCTAACCACAACAATGAGGGTCAAACGCCCAATCAGGAATGGGCGCACACCGATCTATTGGCTTCACGAAGCAAACAAGCTCCGTATGGGTGGCAAAGGTCACGAACAGGCAACCAGGCGTGGGACACAAGCTGGGATAATGCCCCCGTTAGGGCGATCACCGAATAGTGAGGGAACGGTGAAAGAACTGCGGCTGCACCCACCTGGACCTTGATGTGAATAGAAGAAGGAATGCATCGATCAGGACTTCTCTTTTCGTTGGACCTCTGAAAACCACCATTTTTAACAGCAGTAAACTCGTCTGTTTAGTGAATTTCCTCTTTAATTTAATTGGGTCTGTTGGAATCCCCTGTGATCGAACATGTTGCATGACACCGAAACAATTACGAGTGATTCAAGCCTGTCACCACAAAACAAGAACCAAATTTCATGAGTGGCGGGTGGGGTTGTGTTCACTCGCCAACTTTCTCTACACGCTACCGGGCCACATAAGGGGCCACAGTAGGCCGTGATCTGTGTGTGACGAATACAGACTACACTGGTGATGTTGCGAGATCGATGAGTCCCTTTGAAGAAATACGGTATATCGGTCCCAAATAAGTGTAACGGTGAAAATGATTCTATTGGGTTTCGTGATCGGAGATATGGGTCCAGCCAAAGTGGACGGTGGGACTCATGGTCTATAGGACAATTATTGCTGATGAATGCTCAACTACGAAGATGTAAGCGTAATCGACGTCTCCGTGAAGATTTTAGGCATCCTTCCGAAACAGTTTTGCCCCACCAGGGAGGGGCGTAAGAACAAGAGAAAATCAAAGCGCTACCCACCCTAGTAGAAACTGCGTCGGCCAGATCCGCCCTGCAAGGAATTTCAGAACAAATGCACTTTTTTCAAATAGAAGACGGTTTTCTGTTCCGTTGACTTTGCTGGCACGCTCAACTCACATTAGAGGTGACGTCGCAGAGACCATGGAAAATGTTCAAGACGCATGAACTTTATCAAGGCATACTAGTAACTCAAGCGAATCCAAACTTGAAAGCATGGCACGGAGCGAGTACTTTACGTAAACGTCGGCATCCCATAACTGATATTCTATGCTATAAATTCGGCTATCAGTGGTACCTCCACAAGTACAGGCGAATTCAAGTATGATACTTCGACCCTGGCTATTTTAATGGCATCGCTTTATTTGGGGACCTCTTCAGGAAGACACACCGGTTACTTCGGTTAAATTCAAACGCCTGGAAATACAAGGTTCTCCTTAGTCACTATAAAATATGAGGCTCGAACCCTCCTGGACAGTGAAAGACAGGACGATTGAGTATTCTGTTTATCCCAGCACATGCATGCTACTTACTGGTCGGTCTGCATAAGGTATTACACCACACGCAGTTTGTACTTCGCTTATTCTGTCATCTCTTAAGGTGTCTGTGGCCCCGCCGCGAAAACAGGAGTCGACGTATGTGACTACGGTTACGGCTCCCTGTTCTACAGTTGCAAAACGTGGCCTCCACGCTCTGATAGCCTAGGGAAGATCCCGACGCCTCCAAAGAATGGTACGGCCTCGTCAACAAACCAAATATCTAATGTAGACAGGGAACATCTGGTGGTGGTGCGTAAAAGGCCACTGGCTCCAACATTTCGGCTATCCACTCAGTCAACTCATTCGCGACGTCAACTCTCTGAACCACTCTGATTTGGAATTATCGTCAAGATGGCTGACTGACCGACGAAGTGGACAGATGTAAATCAGACCTACCTGTCATCGGGGTTCAGAAATAGGACCTTCAGGAAACTCACGCTGGTGTCAACTATCGATTTGAGGGTATAGGTTACACTAGATCGTGAAGACATTAAACTTAGGTCAAGCCAAGCTTTTATCACTACTCACTGACAAAAAGACAGGTGCAAGGAAAGTTTGAAGAAACTCGCTAGACCAGAATGCCTGTCGGTCAATAAGGCCTTCATAAAAAAATGCCAAAATTCATTATTCTGGTTTTCAGTGAAAATAAAGGGCATACGTAAGTGACAAGCAATTGTGCATTTGATTAAAAATGGGGTAATAACGCGACGACGGATTGGAACTTAACGAAGACAATGGAGTAGCGATATCGCCTCAGGAAACACAGATAACCAAGTAAATTGGCCAAGTGTTCGCCCTCACTAGCCAGCCACATCCCAAACCGATATATGATTTGTAATGGAGAACCCGAATAGTAGCCGCGGAAAAGACAAAATTCGCCCAGAGTTTTAGGGCCGTCGTGTTCCGAATGATCTCAGAATTGTGAACTGCCAATTAATCTGCCAGGATACAAGACATTTATAACGAAATTCGTAAAAGCCAGTTGGCATCCATCGCAACTCCAACGGAAATTTCTACCGAAATCCCCCAAGACACAAATTATCACCGGACACTATTCCGCACAACTGCCTCGCCCGCCTTCCTTGAGCCTGTATAATCCTAATCAAGAACACCGTCCGTGCACAAATCGATCCGGCAAAGGCAAAACAAGTTAGGGTGTCAGCCCAAAGGGTGTATAGGTGCGGTATTTGTCCAGATTTTCGGTTGAGCGCCCACGTTACGAAGACGGCTTGCGACAGTGCGTCGTCAAAAGAGAGATGCTGTGAAGACTGAGGCCCGAGGACGATGGGGAGGTGCAACGGGTCTATTGACACCCCCAACTCCAGTTTGTTCTGATGTCATGGGAAAAGCTCTCGTATGAGTAAAATACAGCACATTTATTGCAGTTCGAGCCGCATTGAGTTTACCGCATCGTTTGGCATTAATTATTAATAATAACTGACATATAATATTTGTTATGCCAGTTGGTATATATGAATTATTATGACACTATGACGACATAAGGTCAAAAAAATGCATTAAACCTAAAAACAAGTGAAACAGTCAATACTAATTTAACGCACGGAAATCCCCCTTGAAATACTGAAAATCTAACCTTTGCTTCCACTACCGCGCGTAATCCCGAAGCACACGGGAATGTGCCAATTACTTAGTTTGCGGTAATTTAACAGATTAGACAAACGCAAGAGCGCTCATATGTTGACTGAAGATAAGAAACTACATATAGCACATCCAGAGTTTTTCGGTATGAGTTCAACCCTGTTCACTCTTTATCTCCTTACTTCTATGAAGTGTTTTCACACGAGTTTTATAAGGCAGAACTCCAAAACCATCTTAGAGATCGCTGGTTGGAAGGCTATATTTGCAAGGTAGGGAGCAGACTAACAAGTCGGGCGAAGCACAACTACTTACCCTGCAGGAAGAAGAATGGTGGGACTAAAATATGTGGCGAGCAAAGCAGATGCATCTGCCTTGATGATGATGATGATGATGATGATGATGATGATGATGATGATGATGATGATGATGATGATGATGATGATGATGATGATGATGATGATGATGACATTTTGGTGACTCTGGGGGAACGTGACGAGTACAAACGTTCCCCGAATGTCAAAAAATAAGAGTAGACATTTTAACTTGAATAGCGAAATTGCGACACTGGGTTGTGGCAGTCTCATTTTGCGGGTTTTTAGCTGCGCCTTGGTCTCTGTCACTGAGCTACCTTCGAAGACTGCAGTCCTACTTTAACGGCAATGCATCGAGTCTACCGATTCCTCATGTGGTATTCCCACGTTTTTTGACCGATTTATGGGTGACTGACGCTTCTGCCAATCTTGCCTGTAAATATTTGTGACCATGTTAAATTACGGCGAGATTCCGGAATTAATTTTGGTAAGACTGCTTAGTGTGGCTGCCCAAAATTTTACGGAAACATGGTCCCCTCCAATACGGGAATGATGGTAGACGGGATTTGTGTGGGTCAGGCCTCCTGAAAACTAGACAGGCCGCTGAAGGAGACAGACTCAAACAAACGTCGAAAAGTGTATAGATGAACTAAGTAGGAGGCGGAATCGTAGTGAGGGAACGACGAAATAGACAACGAAAAATTGACGGACAGCGATAATTGAAAGTACCCCCGCGGGTACTCAATAAAACACTTTACTTATTTGTGCAGGTAACTGAACCGACATAATTAATAATAATAATACCGGTGAGAGATTTATTTTCAAGCTCGCAGGGGGCACAATCAAAGTATGTTACAATTAACCCAGTAGGTAGAATAAAAGCAATGTAGACAGTCATGGTCTGCGTAGGCTGCCATCTGTATAGTAACATTTGGAGATTGTATTACATAAAATTGACAAAGTCTTTAAGTCCGCCGGCTACTTGGCCGTCTGCATACGACGCTTTTGATGATAATATCCCCAGCTTCCAAATTAGAAATTTTTAGAAAATAATGTTGAGCCACAAACGAGGTTCTGAAAAAGCACCCGAAGGGACCTTTACTTTCAAAAAAAATTAAGAGAAAAAGAACTACTTTCCGAGCGGATATGGTGCAGCGAAGAATCTTCATGAATGTAGGATGGAAGCCTAGGGGTGTTAAGTAGTGGCAGACCCAGGGCAGGACTGACAATGGGAATAATAGCTCAGCCTCCTAGAGCCCGGTGCAGAATCCTGATGAGGATTGACGGTGAGAGCAACGGAGACCTCTCTGATGGTGTGCGGCAGCATGACTCCTATTACTTCTCCGGTTAGAGAGGACATCGCGTTCTGTGCAGGTCATCGTGCATCACTGAATAACTAAAAGGATCAAGATTCCTGATGAGAAATCGCGGGAAGCGAAACAATGGGCTGAGAGTGAAATGTGAACGGACGCGGTAATTTGGTGGTGGCTCCCTAAATTCCTGATGTTCCTTTGTGAAAGTCGTGGTGAAATTTCCCTGGGAGGGTGAGGAAACTAGAGTTGGATAGAGTCAGTATTCAGATAAGGATGCAGCCTCCTCTTAAATATAAGCAAATTAGTTGAATATCTTACATGGATGGAAAAGTTATTTCAAAGAAAGGTGCACATGAAAGCGAAGATGAGAGAGAGAGAGCTTGAAGGGGAAGGTGGCGGAGGACGTATTATTAAAGAACAATTCCGAGGACTGTATGAGTGACTAACCGTGGTAGGGGCTCAAATCCAAGGAAGATTTGGACTATTGTTTATGCACTGCAGCGTGGGTTTCATGTTGCACTGTAACCATATACCGAGATGCTTCTATAAAGATTCTGTAGGAAGAGTAATGTCCTTCAGTGCATATGCCCTCGTGCTATCATTTGAATGACAGTTAATTGGATGCAGATGAAGGACGGCGAACTCCTGCACATTGAAATTCAGAAGCTATTTCTCGGACCACGTCTGCAATCGGTGCAGATTATCTTGAAGGGATTTCGGATAATTCGGCTCTTTACTGACTTCCCAGGGCTCAACTTCGTCGGCGAGCATTATTTTACCACAATCGAGTTCTTGAAGGCTGTCATTAACATAAAGAATTGAAAGTAGGAGATCGAGAACTGAGCCTTGAGGCCCTCCACAATTCACGTTTGGTAGCACAAATGTGGGTAGCCTGGGATTATGAGTCAATATTGCTGACGTACTTGTATCCTTTCAGTAGGCGTGCTTTTATTAGGTTACATACTTACAACTGCCGATTGGGTTAAGGAGGGGCGCTTATGTTGTAAAGTCCTTCGTGCTCTTGCTCCAACTATACTTGGTTTACTTGGCGTACAGGCTCCGTCAGGATGCCTTTCTCCTTCCCGTTAACCGCCCCGAGAACGAGACGCTGTAATACTGTCTATATAGGCTCATTGCATTGCACCCCCTCCTACACGGAAATCTTCGGTAAAAGGCGAAATACTTAACCTTTGCGGATAACGATTCAACACGCTTTACAATATGCCTTTAACCTGTAAGTTGCTTCATTGGTGGTAACAGTAGGCGTGCTTTTATTAGGTTATATACTTACAACTGCCGATTGCGTGAAGGAAGGGCGGTTATGCTGTAAAGTCCTTCGTGCTCTTGCTCCAACTATACTTGGTATACTTGGCGTACAGGCTCCGTCAGGATGCCTTTCTCCTTCCCCTTAACCGCCCCGAGAACGAGACGCTGTAATACTGTCTATATAGGCTCATTGCATTGCACCCCCCTCCCACACGGAAATCTTCAGTAAAAGGCGAAATACTTAACCTTTGCGGATAACGATTCAACACGCTTTAGAATATGCCTTTAATGTGTGAGTTCCTTCATTGGTAGTAACAGGCTGCTACCCCCACTCCCCCTAACACCTATCGCCTTTACGAACCAGCCGCGTTGTGTCTGACCGATAGAGGTGGTGCTCCACATCGCGTTCCATGCGTTAACCGGGCGAGTTTGTAAGGCGCGTAGGTGTTGGGTGCGCTTAATCGATGCAGGTTTGCCCTTCGTGGCTTAGCCGTTCAGACGTTAAACGCGGCCGCTGACTTCGTGTGCGGTCTTCTAAGGCCGCTTGCCGTTTGCTTAGTTTGCTTTCGATTTGGTTCATTTCTCCTCCCTTAACTGCCACCAAAGCCGGGTCAGGAACGCCTACCCTACAATAGGGGTTTAGCCTTGCCTTGCACTATCACGGATTCAGGTGTACGCCCGGGCGTCCGGATTTCTGTGTGGTCTCCTTCGGTCGCTTTCTTCTTGCGCTACGGCCGCTTCCGTTCGCCTGGGCGGTTTGGTCGCCTTGGGGGGAGAGGTAAGTTTGCTCTATGCGCTTTCCGCTCCTTTTTTTCCGGTTTGACGATTAGCGTACTTGCGACGTAGCGTTCGGATTGGTCAAGACAGGAAGGCTGTCTTCACATAGGCTTCCATCACTACCATCAAACATAACGCATTCAATATCCGTTTGGGCATTTTTGGCTTAGGTTATGGGATTAAATGGGACCAAAAGTTGAGAGTTATAGTTAGGAATTCACTATTATTAGGCACAGTATAAAAGATTTACAAACTTTTCCCGCAGCATCCGTTCTCACTGGCCAATATGTACACTGTCTGGCCGTTCAGTTGTTTGGACTGCCTACTTTTCCACGGGCCGCCAGGCGGCTATCCTTAAACAGGGAACCCGTTCTCAATGCCTTTTTGGTGCCACATTTGTTTCACCTAGCCCATGCATTATATTATTATTTTGGTTTACCTGAACGCAAATCCGTCAATGTGCTGCCGCAATATCCGCAATGTCATTGGTTTACGACAGCGACACTTAACGTGCGTCGCAAGGAGTCCTTTCGCTTGCAAATATTGCACTAAATACGGGGATTGGATAATATCAAGGATCTGTCCAATCTCTGATTGATTATTAGCTTGCGGAACGGCCTTGCGCTTCTTCTTTGCTATCAGCGTTCTATAAGTGGGAATCGTTTGGTAATTATTGAACATATTATCAATTACAGCTTCATTCTTCTACCTCCTGCGTATTTTTCATTCATACTTACCGTTGTTCGGGTTCCTCTTCTACCTCCCTGCTTGTCGACGGCATTTCCCGAGGATTCACCTTCAGTGCCAGTACTGTCTGGGGTACCTACAGCGGAATGGCCTTGGGCTTTTGGGTATCTCGTTCCTATTGGTTAAGGTTTACTTTTTAAATTTCCGCCACCTATTTCACCTCAAAATATTTTACTTATTAACTGTCTACACCTATTTTTATTTTTATTTTTTTTTTAACTTGCCCATGGCTTTTCCGTTTGCCCCACCCTTAAAACCCCCCTTTCCCACCGATCCCGTATTACAGGGACCTTCCTATCGGTTGCAGCATCCAGGCTACACACATTTGTCCTACCTCACGTTTACCCAGTCTGACATATTGTATCGATGCAGACATGCTGTTTTCGACCAAACAGAAGCGCTCTTATCCGGTCCAGAAGATCTCTCGGATGCCGACAGCGCTCAAATTTCTGAAGAAGGCGTTGGCGCGGGACAGTATTAAATACTTTGCGGAAATCGATGTACGCGACATCGACCTCAAAACCCTCTTCTAAAACCCTCGTCCAGACATTCAAAAAAATTGGCAGATATTAGAGATCGGAACGTCCTCTCCGGAAGCCGTGCTGAAGATGCTATTATATGTTGTTTCCTTCAAAAAATTGTTGTTTAGCACTCTTTGCCTGAACTTTCGCGGTTTTGCACGAGATAAAGTCAAGCTAATGGACCTGAAGATGCACGCTACCATCATGCTGCCTCCCTAATGTAAGGGAACGAGATTGGCTGTCTTCCACTGCAAAGGCACCCCGTTGTTCTGAATGACACTTCAAAGGGAGTTGAAAGAGGCTTTTCCAGATCCGTTGATAGTTCCTTAAGAATCAGCCCAGAAATCGCATCCAGTCCAGGATACTTGTCTGTTTCGTTTCATTTCAGTCCAGTTTATTAAGGGAAAGGAAGGCGAACGGCTTCGAACTCCCTATTGGTCACAAAAACGTCACAAACTATGTGCAAAGCATGTGTGAAAAGATGGCAGGTAATTAATTACATACAATAAGCATGTAGTATTTGTATGAATGTGTCAGTGTGTGCATACTGTGTCAAAATTGTAAAATAATAAGTACGCGGTACTAAAATAGTTCGAGTAATATGGAAGCGAACGCTCATGCCCCGATCAGGATTCATTGGCTCGCATGTAGATGTCCAACGGGGAAATTTAGTGAAAACGTCACGGATTAACGTTACCCAAATATGTCGAACAGCATACTTTGCAACGTATAACGTTCGGAGCATTACAAGGAGAAATATTTGTTAGATTCTGGTGGTGTGGTGGTACAATTTCCTGTACTGGTCAAACTCCCCCTTAAATATGTTCGCGGTTGAGGAACTGACAACATCTACGAGCAAAGCATCCCGTGCCTTAATCACCCTATGGCTGAAAAAGAATTTTCTTGCGTCCACTCTTACCCCAGTCACACGTATTTTGAGAAGATGTTCCCCCAAGTCAGTAGTGGTGGCCGGTTCAAAAAAAGTCGCTGGATTCGAGGCATCAATCCCGACCCCGTAGCATGCGAAACGTTTGAATTGAGTCGCCACGTATCTGTCCGTTGTCCAGGGAAAGAGGTCAAGATTGGACGGTCGGGTTTCATAAGGCAGGTTTTGTGACCTCTTATGGGTTTATTTTCCCGTCGTTGGACTTCTTCGAGGGTGGTATGCTCTTTAACAGATCAGGGCCTCCAGGCGCGAATGACAAATTCTAACTGTGGCCCAGGGGCATCGATTCCATCTTCATAACGACGTTTCCGTCCTGCCCTTGATTTGTGATAGTTATTAGTGGGCTAAGAGATTGTCTCATGAAAAACAGCTAGCCGAAGAGGTCGATTTCACCGAAAACCGTCCGTTAAATATCTCGGAACTTTTCTCCCAAAAAGTACGAACTCACAGAAAAACGCAACATCCCATCCTCCGAGACGCTCTCGGGAATCCTGTAGCTGATATCCAATTAACCGCTGATAGCTTCCATGCGTTCCAGTCGAAAACGTTTATTGAAGACTCGACTATTCCCATTTCGACCACCCAGGCATTGATCGGGGCAGTTCTCGAAACCATAACTTTCGCTCAGTGAGATGTGACTGTTGCGATTCGGCGTTTTCGTCAATCTCATCGCCCTGGACCTGATGGTGTCCCAGTTAGCATTCTAAAAGCGGATGCAAATGTAATTTTCCCATCCCCTTTTATGCAAGATATCTAACCCCGCTCTTGAAAGTGAAAGCTGTCCTACTTCGTGGGATTAATCACACATTTCGCCTAATTCCCAGCATGGCCAATCTACGTCATTTGATGACTTTCGACCATTAAACACCCTACCCGCAGTTTCGGAAATCTTAGATACATTGATCAAAGATAAGGTGATGTGTCACTTAACAGAGAATAACCTACTGAGCGCTGCACAGCATGGATGCCTTAAATTTCGGTCTTGTGACACCTTCAGCTCTCTTTCGTTGACCACGTTCTTCAATCCAGGGACAACGGCTTTGCACTTTACACAGCCCATTCCGATTTCACTTAGGCTTTTGATCGCGTTGACGAAGCTCTTTTTCTCTTGAAACTTTCCTTTTTCGGAATAGGTGGAAAACTTCTGAATTTTATATCCTCTTACCTAGGCGCTCGCACACGAGTTAAGAGTTCCAATGCTGTTTCCGTCCCCACTCGTGTGAGGAGTAGAGTCATTCAGGGTAGTGTACTCGTGCCGCTACTATTTTGCCTTTTTGTTGGTATAAATGCTCAGTCATGGTGGTTGGCAAAGACCACCAACGTGAACTAAGTATTGATGGCCACGCCCTAAATGTGCATGGGGTAATTAAGGATCTGGGTGTATCATACTCCATGAGCCTCAATCTTTAGGAGCACTGTGACTTGATAGTCTCCTAAGCACGTAGAACGACCGAGTTTATCCTCCGAAACTTTAAAACTAGTGACATTAGAATGCGTTTTTATAACATGTACGTTCGACCTGGCCTGGAATACTGTTCGTTGTTATTTAGCCTCATGCGTGCTGCTGAGCGGAAGAAAATAGAATCCGTCCAACGCTTTTTACCAAGAGAGTTTTAATCCCGGAACACCGGAGTTTTTCGTACCAGGAACATTGCCGGCCTGCAGGCTATGATCCATCGTGGTTTCATAAATAACAAAAAGAGACTATTTTTACCATTTGAGCTTTTATATAATCGCACCTTTAACCCCTTCATTACTTTAAGACATCTTGTCCACCCCCGACGTAACAGCCAACATGAGTTTTTCATTTCTTACTCTGACACGTACTGTTAAATATCGTCGGTAATTTTCTGTAAATGCAATTGCTATTTGGAATAAACCACACGTGAATGTGAAAATTCTGCAGAAATATCCTTTATTTAAGAGAACTATCATTCGATTTTTGCATTCAGAAAAACCCACAAATTTTTGCTGCTGAATCCATCGATTGAATATGCCGTAGCAATGGCGTTCGTGGTCTCTGAGCTCTATGGCCGGTTTCATCAAGGATTATTTCTTTAGCCAACAGCGACAGCCATTCTCCAGTGCTTCAGTTTGTTCCAGTTCCAACTTCATGAAACTAATTGGCGACTGATAATATCCGATGCAGTGCTACCCCTCCTTTATTGACTGTCGTCATTTTTAAGGGCAGTTGTTATTTTTTTCTCCTGGACCCTCCAAACTATGGAAAACTACCATCATCTTTATTTTTAACTTTTGTTCTCAGGAGGTTTCTGTAATTTCCGGCCGGATTTGTGTTTAACGCTTCCCTGACAATGGCTGCAGCCAAGTATTAAATAGTATTATTATTTGCTTCATCTGTGGCGACAAACTCACAGAATGAGTCCATATAAAGCGAAACGGCCACCCGATTATGCAGTTGTTGTATATAATGAAGTTTTGTTCACCGCTCCTCTCTCGAAGCCTGAACTCCTGGACTATCTACCGGCGTTCCAGCCGCTTCGGCGATGCGTAATCCGGCTAAAAACTCCTCGATGAGAGTATGTTAATTAAAAGCAACTTAAGGGTATGAGATCAACGTGCTCTTTGCAACTCAGAACAATTTTGAGGACCTAGGATGCGGTGAGATGGTGCACGTGTCTTACTTTTTCGACGGAAAAGCCAGCGATTTCATTGATGGCAGTATCTTGGACCATTTCAAACTCCTGATTGTCTTCAGAGGGCACCACCATAAAAACCTATCGAAAAGGCTGAGACAGCAATCACACTTTCTCTGGTCCTTCAAATTATCAGTTTCCGAGGCTATGCCTGGGAGACGCATTTTCACTCCTGTGTTTCTCCCTTTTGCGGACGTACCCAAAAAACTACTTGGGCATATAATGAATTCTGCTGCCAGTCGGCACTTGACAGAAATTGTAACAACCCATATTTGTTTGCGGTCTTTATAACGTAGCTTCATATTTTCGGCGGGTGTTATGGGATTTCGAATTTGCAAGGGATTATCTCACGGCCTCTGTTTCTTCTTTATGATCATTTTTGTCTTTGAAGTGACCCACGGCGGTCGCGCCTATGGTCTCACTATTTTTATTGGACAATCGGATTCAATTAGATGTTCTATAATCCCGCCAAAGTACCCCCAGAATTCCCCTGAATGTTTCTCCTGAATTCTGTTTTCTCCTGGTTTTTTTCTCCTGAATTTTCCCGAATTCTGCTGACTAGCCAGGGTTCCTCTGAAACAGCTCGTCTCAACATATTAAATCCACCTTATAAATATTCCTGCGCCTCTGAGTTTGTCCTTGTGGTTTCGATAGGAGAGAGCACACACGGGTATAATCAATATTATCGCTTAAACCGAGTGGAAATTCAGCATTTACTTTTCTTATGACCCCTCTCCTTTACTAAAAACGCGATCTAAACAGTTTAATCGCCGTGCTTCCCCTAGTCTTCTTCCTAATTTTATGTGTTGAATGTGATATTTGTCCGGAGCAAATTGTGGTAGGTTGTGGTCGAATGACGTAGATGGGGCATTTGGTAAGTAAATGTTCCAGTCCATTCCCCAAGCTTTAACGTCACGCAGAAGTAGTAACTTCTCTTGCTTAAATAACACCTCCAGTGCACTCATGCGTTCAATTTCGGCGCTGTCATTCAAACCGGGAGGGCGGTAGACAACTCATAGCTAAGTATCAGTAACTGTCTGGTACTAATCTTGCATTAAATTATTTCAAAATTTCACGCTGCTGTATCGGACATTTCCCGTCGACAGCACTTAATTTCATTTGATATATAAATCTACATTGAAATCTGACACAAGGTTAGGCTGATAACTTCCACTGCTTTCTTCTGGACTACTTATTTCCTTAGTAAACCATGTCTCTGTCAAAACAATTATGTGAGGTTTCTGCTCAGATGCTATTAACTGGAGTTCATCTAGCTTGTTCAAGAGACAACGACCACTGGTGCCCATAGTAGCCTCGAAAGTGGACATGTTTATATTAGTTAGGCCGTCAGAATAACTGCATTCAACCGAGGGAATACTCTTCTGGTTGAACTACTTGTCCGTCCATTATTTTGACGTATGTTTCGTCGTTGCTCCTCCGCTCTTCTACTTCTGTTATCAACTGCCCCATTTTCATTCACTCTTTTGACTCGTAACCCGGACGAGGAAAACTTCGCGATGCTGGCACCGCAAAGGCGACTTTCTTCGTAAAAGGAGCTGGGCCTTTAATCCAGTTTCCAAAATGACTTTAAAGGCTCGTGGCGAGTCCCTATCATTGGATTTGAGAGTCTTGGTGGTGATGGTAGAAGGTGATGTGACATCACATGTCGTCCCACTGATGTGGAGAGTACGTGGAGTCGTAGTGGTGATGATGGTAGCTGCGGTCGATGCAGGGGTTGGGTCAGGGTGGATGGTGGTAACGAGGCAGCGACAGTATGATCGGCAATGACGGGGCTAGCGGTAGGCGCGGGGTCTGCTGCAGAGGCGAGAATGGGAGGAGAAGTGGATATTGCCGATTTGTCGGCGCATTGGATCTGAAGGTGTCGGGAAAAGCCGATTCGCGTGGAATCCCCATTGGCAGTGCGGGAATGTTAGAAGCGGCGGATGGTTGACCCTGAGGAGGCGAGCCATTTTTGATTTGCTAGTTTCCCATTTAGATTTGGATCGGTGATCCAATTTGCTTTATAGATGGCAGGGCCGGTCTGTTCTGGGCGAGGTCCTCCCAAGTCTCCGGATTGATATTCAATTCAGTGTGTTTTTGTGATTTCGTTATGGGCCTCACGGTCGGCACGCACCGGCGGCAACATCAACATAGAAGAACTGTCTCGAGACACGTGAATCTTCTATCCTCGTGAGATGGATAACCCAACGTAGTTGCAGCTGCCTCAGCATGGCGTGGATGCTGATTATTCCTGTTTTTTTTCTAGAATTTCCGTGTCGGGGGTCCTGATTTGCAGTCTCAGATTTAGTGTTCTGTGAAGGCAGCTGATATGAAAGTATTTAGAATTATTTATATGGCGGAAGTAGACGGTTCAGGCCTTTGCCTCTTAGAGAACTGCCGTTGGGACGATGGCCTCGTTCATCTTCAGCTTTGTATTCATTTGAAGACCATGAGGATTCCACACGGAGTTTTGCGGCCGGTCAAAGGCTTGGCTGGCTTTTGAAACCCTGTGGAACATTTCGTCGTAGATTCTGATGTAGGAAGACATTGTGCTGCCTATGTAGCTGAAGTTATTCCCGGTTTTCAGTTCGGTACCATTGACACGGACGCAAGTGACAGTTCGACCATCGGTTTTGATGATGTCCATCGTGTGCCCCGCAGTTGCAGCAGCAATGGGAGCAGGGACGGTGACTTGCGCAGGGGTTTATAGTGCCGGTAGACTTGCGTAGCATCTACCTACACTCTCTCCTCCTCCCTCGCCCGAACCCGGTGTCAAGACAGTGTCAAGAAGACCGGAGACGAGAGAGGCCGCAGGTGGATGGCTCGGACGGATCCTCACCTTAGCGTTCCCCCACACCCCCTGGTCCGCCCAACAAATAACCAGGATTTCAACCAACATAACAGAGATTTGGAGGCTGGCACGGCCGAAGCCGTACCTGGGCGTGCCGCCAACGCCTGGCTCGGATCCCACACTGTGATGGGAGTGCCATAAAGGCCACATTAAAAAGGAACCATTGCAGCCTGACTCTCAGACCGCCTCCGGTCAAGGAGGAGGTCCAAGTTACCCCGTCAGTTGGCAACCTTCCAAGCCACGGCTTTTAGCGCACCGTGATAGCTTCAAGCGCGTCAGATTGTATATAGTGAGGAAAATGCGCTGAGTCGTCGACCTCACTCTCCCTTCCCACTCCCACACCCCAGCCGCTATCCGAGCCGGTCAGCAGATTGGAGTGCGGAATGGGCGCGGTGGCTGTCATGGTCGACTGACGATGACTGCGCGCGCCACGGCACGACCTGTCCCCCCATACACACAACACCAGGATTTCACACAAGGGGGGTTGAACGGCGTGTCTCTCACTTGCGTGAGAGTGTCATGGAAGGTGCTGTTTCAGTCCGTTCCCAGCCCACCAGTCCGCCACTCCACACAACACACACACACAACGCGACGAACTGTGTGAACCGAGAGCGGGCGTCAATCAGCAACCTTCCTATCCACGACGCTTGACGTGTCGGGATAGTCTCGGACTCAAGTCACCCGTGCAGCCGAAGCCGCATGGGGACCGAGTCGAGAGGTGGCAGTTGGGTGCATGAGATGTGAGAATGTTGGCTTCTGGTGGGGTGATGGTGGTGGTGGAGGAGGTAGGGAGTGAGTGAATGTGTGGTGTGGCCGGCGGTTGTCTACCGCAGGTCGTCGTGGATGCGCATGTGGCCGAATAGACCCATGCGATGCCTGAAAGTGCGAGGACAGTGTGGGCAGTTGAGACGAGCTTGGTGGGTATAGATGGGTGCTCCAGGCACTGGTTCGCCAGTCTCTGTGCGATGGATTCGCAAGTGACGACCAGGCCGATGCGTGAGGTGAATGTGCGTGGACAGTGTGGGCATGAGAAGTCGGCGGTGTCAGTGTCAGCTACAGGGGAGGCGGTGGTGGTGGTGGTGGTGGTGGTGGAGCGGACCGATGGAACGAGTGTAGGGGTGTGCACGGTGGATGTGTTGGAT
>CACRXP010000044.1:1104962-1121183 GCA_902702965.1 Spirometra erinaceieuropaei | reverse complement strand
AGGAGGACGATGGAAGTGGTGGGTCAGAAGAATTGTCAGGGTTAATTGGCGGCGGAGAGGAGGAGGAAGAGGCAGGTGGGGGACGATGGTTGGTGCCGTTCGAGAGGCGCAGTTAATCCGAAGATGTCCAACAAGTCCGATTCGAGCCCGCAATGTCCGTTGACATCGAGGAAACGTTGGAAGCGGTTGTGCGGCGGCGTTGCTTACAGGGCGAAGTTGTGATTTGCGGGCTTCACGTTTCGCTTTGGCGGCAGCGATGCGGTTGGTTTCGTAGATCGCAGCGCCTGTCTTCACTGTCCTCCTCCAGGTCGGTTGATCGAGTTCGTGTTCCTCCCAGTTGGTGGGGCTGATTTGCAGGCCTTTCAATGTATCCTTGTAACGGCGAATCTGGCCTCCTTGACGGCGAGAACCCGTCGCGACGTCTCCGTAGAAGAGTCGTTTGGGCAGTCGCTCGTCGTCCATTCGCACCAGGTGGCCGCTCCGGCGCAGCTGAATTTGCCTCAGTATGGCGTAGATGCTGAGGATTCCCGTCCGTTCCAGCACATCAGTGTCGGGGATTCGATCCTGCCAGTTCAGCCGCAGGATGCGACGAAGAGAACTGAGGTGGAAGTGGTTCAGACGACGTGCCCGCTTTGCGTACATCGTCCAAGTCTCCGCTCCATACAGTAGTGTCGGCAGGATGACGGCCTTGTACATCTTCAGCTTCGTGCTCAGCTGAAGACCGTGGCAATTCTAAACTGTGCTTTGGAGGCGACCGAAGGCTTGACTGGTTTTCGAGATCCTGTTGGCGACTTCGTCGTCCATCTTGGTGTTGCGGGAGAGAGTACTGCTCAGGTACGGGAAGTTCTCTACCACTTGCAGTTGGGTTCCGTTCACGTTGATTTGCGGCGGCGCGTTGGGGGCTGTGGCTGAGTTGGGTGGCGGTTGCTGCATCACCACCGTCTTCTGCGTGTTAATGACCAGACCGAAGTTCTCGCAGGCGGCGGAGAACAGGTCCATGCTCCGTTACATCTCCTCTTCCGAGGTGGTGTTTAGGGCACAGTTGTCGGCGAAGAGGAGTTTGTGAACGGTGGTTGTGGATACGCGAGATTGGAAGTGCATCCGCCGTTGATTCAGGAGGTGACTGTCCGTCCTGTAGGCGATGCGGATCTCGGGGCGTTCGTCGCGGTAGGCGTCCATCAGCATGGCAGAGAACATAAGACTGAAGAGGGTAGGCGCCAGTACGCAGCCCTGCTTCACTCCATTGGTCACTGCGAATGCCTCTGAGACAGCTCCGTTGTCCGTGACTCGCACCATCATACCGTCGTGCAGCTGACGCACCATCTGAGTGAATCGCTACGGACAGCCGAATTTCTGCATGATCTTCCACAGTCCTTCACGATTCACCGTGTCGAAGGCTTTCGTCAGGTCCACGAAGGTAGAGTACAGGTGGGTCCGCATCTCCTGACACTTCTCCTGAAGTTGACGGGCGGCCAAGATCATATCCGTAGTCCCACGATGACGACGGAAGCCGCATTGGCTTTCCGGCAGAAGGCCCTGTTCCAGATGGTTATTGAGGCGGTTGAGAAGGATTCGTACGAAGATCTTCCCGGCGATGTTCTGCAGGGAGATGCCGCGGTGATTGTCGCAGACTTGGCGATTCCCTTTGCGCTTGTAGAGATGCACGATGGTTGCGTCTTTGAAATCTTGCGGGACTTCACCTTGACGCCAAATCTCTTGGAAGAGCGCAGTCAGGTGATCCATCAGTTGGGGACCTCCGTGCTTGTAGACCTCAGCAGGGATGGCGTCCGATCCGGGTGCTTTCCCGCTGGAGATCTGCTGCATGGCGCTGATGGTCTCCTGGAGAGATGGCGGGAGGTCGAGGTCCACGTTGGTCTCAACTTGCGGCAAACACTCGATGGCGGCGTCGGAGATGACGGAGGGGCGGTTGAAGACGCCTCGGAAATGCTCGGCCCATCGCTGCAGGATTTGCGTCTTCTCAGTCAGGAGAGTGTTGCCGTCGGCGCTGAGGAGAGGAGCAGTGCCCTTCGTCGGCTGGCCGCAGACAACTTTGATCGCAGAGAAGAAGTTCTTCCATTCGTTGCGGTCCGCGTACCCTTGGGTCTCCTCAGTTTTGCGAGCAGTCCAGGCGTCCTGCATCTCGCGCAGTCGTTGCTGAAGCTGGCGGCGACTGCGGTAGAAGGCAGCTTTGATGGCATCAGTGGGGTGATCTACGTAGGCTTTGTGTATGCGGTTCTTCTCAGCAAGCAGATTTCTGATGGTGGCGTCGTTGTCGTCGAACCAGTCCTGGTGTTGTCGGGGAGCGCGACCGAGGACGGCGAGCGCCGTCGACTTGACCGTGTCTCGCAGTTGACACCAGCGGTTCTCCACAGAGGCGTTCTCGGCAGTTGCGGCGGCGTCGGCGGCGTCGACAGAGATAGGAAAGTTGTCTAGCCTTTGAGCTAGCTCATTGCTGAAATGAAGATGGTGAGCGGGCAAAGACAGCAAGGCAACATTCAGCTTACCTGGGGGTCGCTTACCTTGTGGTCTCCTGCGAGGCTGTAGGCAAATACGCATCTTCGAGATGACGAGGCGATGGTCGGTCTACCCGTCAGCGCCAGCGATCGCCTTTGTCACCAGCACGTCCCGCTGATCTCGACTCCGGACGAGGACACAGTCCAGCAGGTGCCACTGACGTGACCGAGGATGCCTCCAGGTGGCCTTCTCTCGCTCCGGCAGGCAGAAGAACGTGTTCGTCAGGATGAGGCGGTGTTCTGCGCAGGTGCGGAGAAGCAGCAGACCATTGTCGTTTGAGCCGCGGAGACTGTGGGGACCCAGCACTCCTCTCCAGGCAGTATGGTCGGTGCCGACGCGGGCGTTGAAGTCGCCAAGGACAATCAACTTGTCCGCCTTCGACACAGTCGCCAAGAGCGCGTGCAGGTCCTCGTAGAATTTGTCTCTGACGGCATCGGGGTTGGTCATCGTCGGAGCGTAGGCGCTGATAATGGTGGCGAATTTGCCTCCCCAGAGAGGCAGGCGGAGGCTCATCAGGCGATCGTTGATGCCCTGCGGCAAACAGGGCAGTCGTCTCACGATGTCGTTCCGAATGGCGAAGGCGACACCCGCGTCCCGTCGCTCTGTCCTAGGTCGACCTCTCCAGAAGAAGGTGTAACCGGCACCCACCTCCTCCAGTTGGCCTTGTTCGGAGAAACGGGTCTCGCTGAGTGCGGCGATGTCCACCTTGTAGCGCGCCAGTTCTCGTGCCACTAGCGCCGTCCTCCGTTCCGGTCGGTTGCTCCTCGGATTGTCTAAAAGGGAACGAACATTCCAGGCTGCCAGAGTGAGCGGACTCACCCTGCCAGTCAGGTGACAACGAGTGGGGCGACGGGAAGGAGGTGGAGAAGAAGATGACGAAGGAGGAGAATAGGCAGAAGAATAGGCAGATGAAGAGGAAGAAGAGGTAGGATGAGGAGAATGAGTATGGTTGATGTTGTTATTGGTATTTTTGTTGTTTCGATTTTGATTGTTTCGACCATGATAAGACGTCTGCGGCCCTGGCTAGCCCGGAGACGGCGTGGTACCCAGCAATGTTTAGGCCACCTTTTCTAGGCCCTCCCCCTCGTGGGGGCTGGCAGTGCCATCCATGAATATGGCTGCCATGTGCCGTTGTGGCACGGCCGAACTCCACTATGGGACCACGACTTCGGGTTGTAGTGGAGAGCGACTCGAATTCTCCGTAAGCCGCGGTCTCCGACGGCGTAGGTGGGCGCGTCAAGGCGATGTCGATGTGGAGATCCATCCCGTCACCGGCTGTCCAGCGGCGTGCAGAGACGAACCACGTCACGACGGTGCCGACGCAAGGTTCCATCCGACCTTCCATCCAGCGGAATCCGCAAACCCTGTGCACACGGCACAGCGCACAGGGCCCCCTCACCTGATTTAGCCCGCCGGTCGAGACGGTTGCCCGGGGTGTGGCCTCCGAGAAGAGTCCAGCTACGTGGAGCCACATGTGAGAGTTGAGTGCCAGCAAGTGGACGCTAGGCGCAGTCTCACCTGCAAGCAAGTGAGCGACCACCACGACCATTACGTGAACCCACCGATGACACCTCTACACTCCACGGACGCAAGTAACACTGTATTCACTGGTCGATTGATGGTAGTTCACGATCACTGCCTTGCGCCTATTGATAATGAGTTCGAATTGGGTTAAGCCGGAGGCAAAGAGATCTATGCTCCGTTAAATGTCTTCCTCGGTCGTAGTATTAAGTGCGCAATCTCCAGCGAAGTGCAGATTGTTAATAGTATTCGTAGAGAGACGCATTGGAGGCTGCATTCGCCGGTTGTTGCGAAGGTGCCCGTCGGTCCTGTAGTCGATGCGGGTACTGGGGCGCTCATCATGTTAGGCCTCACTCAGCATGACAGAGGACATATGGCTGAATAGGGTGCGGCGATCGCACATTCCACCTTCGCTCCATTGGTCACTGTAAATGCTTCGGAGATCACGCCGTTACCCGAGACGCGTGCCATCATCGCACCTTGGAGCTGACGTGCTATGTACATGAATCGCCCGGGACGGCCAAACTTCTGCAGGATTCTCCACAGTCTTTCGCAATTCAGTGTGTCGAAGACATTCATCACAGCAACGATGGTGGTGTAGAGGTGAGTCCACATTTCCCGGCACTTCTCCTTTAGCCGGTGGGCGGTAATGACCTTATCGGTGGTACCGCATGAGGTTGGAATCCACATTGACTTTCCGGCAAAAGTCCTTGTTCTAGGTGTCCGTCGAGACGATTGTGGGGCGTGCAAGCGAAGGTCTTCGAGGCGTTGTTGAGTAGTCAAATACCTCTGTGATTGTCAAAGAGTTGCCGGCTCCCTCAACGCATGTACGAATGGACGACTGTTTGTATTCTTGATATCTTGGGGAACCTGATCGTGGCACCCAAATCTCCTGAAATAGCACCGGCAGTTGGTCCAACAGTCGATGGCGGTCGTGCTTGTAGATTCCGTCTGGGATCGCATCGGAGCCGGGTGCCTTCCGTCTGAAGAGTTCGTGCACGGGGCGGATGGTTTCTGGAAGAGGCGGTGGGCGACCCAGATAGGTGTTGGTTCCTTCTTGGGGGAGTCGGTCGATGGCGGCGTCTGAGATTGTGGAGGGACGGTTGAGGATACTTCTGAATTGCTCGGTCCAACGCTTCAGAATCTGCGACTTTTCCGTCAAAAGCGTTGATCCGTCAAAGCAGAGAAGTGGCGCGGTCCATTTTGTCGGAGGCCGTAGATCGTCTTGATCTCAGTGATGAAGTTCTTTGATTTGTTGCGGTGCGCATATCCCTGGATCTCTTCGATTTTGCGAGCCGTGCAGGAGTCCTGTATTTCTCGCAACCGCTGCTATGTGAGACGGCGATATCGGTAAAAGACCGCTTTGTTTGAATCGGCTGGACGATCGAGATAGGCTCTGTGCAGCCTGTTCTTCTCGGCAAGCGGGTTACTGATGGCTGCGTCGTTGCGTTGAACCTATCCTGGTGCTGACGACGCACGCCGCCGAGGACGGCCGGGGTGTCCCGTAATTGGCATCATCGTGTCACCACAGAGGAGTCTTCATCTGCTGCTGGCAGTTCTTTTGGTCACTGGGTCAAGTGATTGTTGAAATGCAGACGGTGAGCAGGTGAAGACAACAAAGCAGTATCCAGTTTACCAGGGTTGAGGATGGTGGCGAAGTCGGGTCCCTGAAGAGGCAGACGCAGCTCACCAGTCAGTCTTCAATGCCCTGCGGCAGGCAGGGCAGTCGTCCTACGATGTCGTTTCCGATGGCAAATGCGGCGCTCACGTCCAGCCACACTGCCTGGGACGGCCGATCCAGAAGAGGGTTAACAAGCACCCACCTCCACCAGCAGACCTTAATCGGAAGAGCGGGTCTTGTTGAGTGGAGCGATGTCGGCATCGTAATGCGCCAGTTACCGAATGACTGGGGCCCTCCTTAGTTCCGCTCAGTTGCTCCTGGGATTATCTAAAAGGAAACGATCATCCCAGACCTCCAGACTGAGCGGACTCGCTTAAGCTGCCTGTGGGGTTGGGCGGCGGGGAGGAGGAGGAGGAGGAAGAGGGAGAGTACTTTTTGCTGATAGAAGCGAACAGGCGAGTTCCAGGTAGCAGTTCAGAAGATGAAGATGCGATTGCTGGAACAAGAAATTTATTTGCCTGACGTTTCGGATCCTCACTCGAATCCATCATCAGAGACATTCGCAGACAAAGGTAATGGTGGCACCAGGAGCGCAGTATTTATAGCACGTGGCTGCCGTGGGGCCGTATGCGCACTGCCATTAACAGTTCTCGCAATCACCGCTGGGGTCGTAATCGATGCGGTGGTGGCTTGTCGGTCCGGGAAGACGGCGTAGAGATGTTCTTTGATCGTCAGCACCTGATCCCGTTCGATGACGACGAAGGTGTCATCCACATACCGAGCCCAAAATTTCGGTCTGTGGTGTCGGAAAACCAGCAACTCCAGCCGTTGTAGGACCACCTCGACTATGAGTCCCGAAATCCGTCTTCCCTGACATTCAATTTACGACTGAGGAGGAGGAAAACAATCAGCTGGCCTTCCTTGATGTCCTCGTCTGCCGCAAAGATTGTGGTGGCCTAAAAACTAAAGTCTTCAGGAAAGCGACAAATATGACGCAAATACTGAACTTCAATAGCAACCACCAGATCAGTCACAAACGCATTTGCGTAAGGGCGCTATACCGGCATGTTGAGACGCACTGCAGTGAAATGGAAGACAAGGTTGCTGCATTACAATGTCTTCGACGGGTAATGAGAGCCAATGGTTACCCACGCAACTTTGTCAACCAGTGCATACGAAAAGGACACCAGAGACCAAATCCAACCGACCCCAAATTTTGGCGGGCTCTTCCGTACGTGAAAAACGTCTTGAAAGCCCTCTGTCATCTTCTCACTCCACTTGGAGTTGGGGTTGCACACAGGCCGGAAGCAACCATTAGGCGCCAAGTCATGAGGCCAAAAGACCTCCTACCACGGCAGGACACGTCTGGAGTCGTTTACCGGATCTGGTGTAGTTGCGGACAAAGTAATTATGTCGGAGAAACTGAAAGATTACTCCGTACGCGAATTGCCGAGCACGCAGCAGCAGTGAGGCGGGGAGACGCTAACTCTCAAGTGGCGGCACACTCGACGGGACCCGGCCATATTTTCAAATTTTAAGAGGCCGAAATCCTCGCAAGGGGTGACAACCGCGTGAGCCGCGAGCAGCTCGAGTCATGGTTTTCAGGCCCGCAATTCATAAACAAGCACGATGACCTCCCGGTACCCTATTCCTTACTGCGATTTTCCCTAGACAGGGGAATCAGTCACGTGGGGAGGGGGCGGGCGAGCAATCATCACGGTGATAGTGAGCCAGTTTGCCGAGCAATCATCACACCAGCATCCAGCACGGATGACGAAATCGCGGCAATTAACGACTCGGACTCGGATCGACAAGCCACCACCGCATCGATTAGGACCCCAGCGGTGATTGCGAGAACTGTTAATTGCAGTGCGCATACGGTCCCACGGCAGCCACGTGCTATAAATACTGCACTCCTGGTGCCACCATTACCTTTGTCTGCGAATGTCTCTGATGATGGATTCGAGTGAGAATCCGAAACGTCAGGCAAATAAATTTCTTGTTCCAGAGTACTTTTCGTTGTGTTTTTATTTTGACCGCATGTTAAGCAGTGCTCTCCAGAAATAGGGCTGCTTTGTTGCACCAGACAAATATCGCTCTTCACTATGAGTTAGGGGTTTCAGTGAGGCAGTGACCAATGCCCTGGGACGGCTGCGTGATTACTGTCGCTCCCTCCATAGGATTTCCTGCAACCATTGCGTGACTGTGGGGAGAGCAGTTGAGTGCGCATACGCTTCGTGTGAGTTCTGGGTACCAGGCCAGATAATAACAGGTTTAAATTAGAACAGCCTGCTTGCTCATGCATTAAATGCACTCTCACGAGAAAGGCGCCAACAGAATACACACCTAAGACATGGCCTGTTTTACAAGTCTCGCATTTAATACATAGGACCGGTTAGCGAGCAAAACTTCGTAATAACCCACGGCGTTCACAACAAACGCTCGGAAGTCATACTCATAAAGCACACGACATTTCGAGGCAAAATAGACACCCTGCGGCTGCTGTTCAACAAATATTATCTGTCCCGAAGCTTTGGTCAGCGATGATTTAGGGTAATTTACATCAGAATAGTCAGTCAAAAATCGTTTTAGTTCGCCGGCACATCAGCCATAATCTAACGATACGACTATGAGTCTCCTTAAAACACCTAGGCGATCCTACTTGAGGTCAAAAGAGGAAGAAACCACAAAATAATTTCTGAAAATATATCTACAGAGCCATAGAGGACCTCCAAACCCGAATGCCCCAGATTTCATCTGTCATGCAGGAGCTCTGATACGAAGGAAGCTACGAACACCAGACATGGCACTTTGTATTAAGGTTTGCGTCTTCGTATGGACCTGAAGCGTCGCGGACAGAAGCCTTGATTAACTTTTAAATTTGCTGTAGATGCTTGCCTATTTAAAGTCAGTAAGTAATCAAAATATTCTCCACCTCATCCGACGTCTGTGTACTGGGCGATACCGAGTACATACCATATTTTATGCATGTTTTCGATTCAGAGTCAGAAGGTCATAAATAGCCTTGTCTGTACTCGTATCACTTTATTGTTTTTGGTAGGCCTTGTTGCTGGTGAACTAGCTGTTTCGATTGGCGCACTTGTGTCCCTCAAAATCTGAATAAAAGCGAAATCTTTTTAACAACTTCCTTAGTTCCTTTTTCGTATTAAATATGTATTACGTCTCTGTTCACCGGGGACCATTTAAATATCTTTGTGTCAACACGATTACTACTCCCTTTTCCACCTATCACTTACCCACCACATTATCTGAAATCTTAGAGGTATCTGGTAAGATCGGACCAGAGCTAAATTTTCACTCAGCTCTGTAACGGCTTTTGCCGAATATGTTTCGAAATTTTCTTGAAAATAGATGAATGAAGTTTATTTTGGCCTAAAATTTCACGCGGAAAATTCGAGACTAGCGTTTGATTATCGGCCTGAAATACCCTAAACGTTCGCCGGTCGTCATTCTCTGGTCCAACTATATAGTTGGTGCTACTACTCTAACCTGGAGCTCTAATATAAACTGTCTTTGCATCTCCTAACAATCAAAACAAGTTCGTTCATTTAATTTGTTCACTGTGATGTGCCATGTGCCTGTTAATATGCTTGAGCAGATGACAATTGCCATGTTAATTAGTATGTCAAATATTTCATAGCTTCGTAGTCCCTTCCGGTTCCTAATTTCCTGGGTGCGATGCGTCCGTTGTTGTGATTCTTGTGGTTTCGCCGTAAATCAATGTGGCCGATTATATTATCGAGGCGGAGCATAACAGTTCCCTTTCACCCCCTTGCATTTTTGTGTCCACTTTTTCGCAGTGTCATTTGACTGATAGCTCGAACATTAAAATTATGCGAATTCCGAAAGTTTATTTACACTGTTTATGCTGACTAAACATTTGCCTTCTAAAGTCGCTAATTTTCTAAGAAAGCAATCGCCCTCTAGAATTTCTCCTGCGCAATGGAATGTCTTTCTATCTTATTAGTCCTGGTAGCACTTCCCTGTAGCAAGTACATTTCCGTCTTATCTGGCCAGTACACTTTGTTTGTGACGCGCCATGTTTTTATCCCTTCGAGTAACTCTGATGGTTATTTCCCTTGCATTTACAGCAATCCCTCGTTTAATCCAAACTCCCTCTAAGTCGACCAGTTCAGGTTTATCGCTCGTTGCGCATCTACACGTCATTTTAAACAGTTTATCTACTTTTTGTCTTTAAAGTACGATGTGTCTACTCTAGCAGTTTCCATCGCCTTATCTACTTCTGTCACATTTTACCAGACCTTTTTATCTTGCATCGAAATGGCACCTGTGTTTCCGTCTTATTTTTTACCATGTAAAACGTGTTTATTACAACTTCATTGGTTGCCGAAGTACCTGTTGAAATCATCGATGCTGAGTCCGTCATACTTGACTAATCTCTAGATCACTCCTTTGACTTATGTTTGATTGTCATTGGCTCTGTCAACCCCTCGTTGTCCAGAGAAGTTAGGGAAATCTACCGACTTCTTTTCCGCGGCATTTAATCTGCTTTGTTTTCTCACTCGAAGTTTGGCGAATAATTTTCATCTAGGGCCGCAGTCCCTTCAAACTCATTTAACACAAACCAGGGTACGTATTTTGGCACGATTTCAAACCCTTTCACGTAGTGTTTCCAAAAATAAATATATGCATAAATATTCAGAGAACTTAGGGCTTCGAGCGAAAATTTTAGAAATTTAATGACTTTAGCGTATGCCTTATTTATTCTTCTCTTCCCTGTTCGAAGTCTACATTCTGAATTTTCACCCGAAATGATTGCCGTTCTCCAAATCCTCACAAATAAACTCCGTTTGATCCACTACTTTCTAACTACTCTTTTCCCTTCAGTTCTTTAGGTTGAATGGTAAGGGTAACGAAGATTCTCTTGTGTGGGGCCAAGGGAGTAGGCAAGACGAGTGCGATGTTATGTCTTGGCAGTGACGGTGATTTTGATCTACAGGACTTGGTAAGTTCTTAATCGTACCATATAATTATGCATGCTGTCTTCACCTGCAGCTGACCATACATGACTCCCTTCGTGTATCTGACTCCTAACCTGTATTTGTATCTGCCGCTGTGTTTGCTGGTTTACGAACCCCATGGTTCTTCATATTACGAACCAATGCGACCCATATTCTGTGACTGCTTCCTCGATCCTCATTAATTTTTGTCTGGTCGATTTTCCACAATCGAATACCCAGAATGTTCTACGGCTTGGATACAAGATTTATAATATACTTCGTCGTTTTGCCACCACCCGCATTACGAAATCAACCCTGACAGGTACCTGGGGAGCTGTTGTCGTGAACGAACTTCAGTCCAGGTCCGTGGAGTGCATACCTAAACAAAATAAAATGACGACCTTTTACCCCATCTCCAGCAGAACTTTCCTTTCTCATCGAAATCGGCGAACCCATTGGCGTGCCCTCCACCTGCACGTAGGTTGTTCCGTTGAACGTAAAGTACATCTTGAGACAGAACTTCAGGAGTCGAAGGATTTGGGCGTGTCCGAGGCGATTCTCCTTCTCATCGTATTTCTCTCATAGGAGTAGTTCGATGGTCACGACTGCCAGGTCCTGCGGAATAGAAGTAAAAAGGGACGTGACATCAAAGAATACCATGACTTCGCCTGGCTGGAGGCTTACTCCTTTAGGTTTCTTCAAGAATTACGTTGACGAATTGACTCTAGTATCTGAATTCACGTACAGAAATTTGAGGCGCCGAAACAGCTATTTAGCCAGTCAGGAAGTTGGAGTACCTTTGAGTGAGACGATGGGTCGGAGGGGACGCTCTCTCTGTGCACCTTGGGAAGGCCATAGAAGCGGGCCAAGGCCATGTCCTGGGCTCTCGCCATGCGTCGGTCAACCGGCGATATTGCACCAGAGTTTTCCACTGCCAGCAGTGTCGCCTTGATTTCTCGTGTCAGTGTTTTTACGGGGTTGGTTGCGCAAGCGACATAAGATCGGTGGTCCTCCAGTAAGCGTTTAGCCTTCTGACGGTAGTCTGCCCTGTCCAAAACAACCGTGGAACACCCCTTGTCCGCAGGCACAATGACGTCTTTTTCGGCATTAGTGTTGAAATCTTGATAGTAGTATATTTATAGTCATGTCGACCTTGGACAGCTCTTCGCGCGGCCTGTCGGATAAGGTTCCTGGTGTCGTCGGTTGCTTCCGTCTGACTGAGGATTGATTCCATCGCTGCAATCACGTTGACAGGTTTGGCGTCAGCTGTGTTGAATGAGGCATCATGCTGTAACACCTGCATTTGATCCTTCGTCAGCTCCTTTGACGACAGGTAGTGCACCAGTTAGCCGTTTTTGGACGACACTGGATTAGACAAACGATTTTCTGGTAGAAGCAAGGATGTGAGTTCCAGGAAGTAGTCATGTGGAAGGAGTCAAGATCGCTGGAACAAGTGCTTTATTAGCCTGATGTTTCGGATTCTCACTCGAATCCATCATCAGAGACAGAATCCTGTCTCCTTCTCCGTAAGGGGAGTATGCTTGACAGGTTGCGCTTCTTATCTTCTGTGCAGCCATTGACTCCAAACGCGTGTGTAAGGACGGGTTTGAAGAATGGTGTACAAACACAATCGATCGAACACATGCAGGCCATGGGTGACTTCTGACCACACTGGTCTTGTTCACTGAAGGACTTTCTTGACGGGGACCACGTGTACACTCACCATGGTCATCAGACTGATCTCACCGTTTCCCGAAGTCTCAATGATGTCGAACAAAGGGCATGCTTGCGTTGTTTTTCCGATGGTCGATTTCGTCGGCTGCTCTTTTAGCAAAAAGTCTGATCTAAGAGATTGCCGTCTACCACGACCAAGCAGGTATCTCCGGTCGAAACGCCGGGAACGATCATCTGAGTCTTGAAGGAATTTATTTTTATGTCCATTTCGACTGCCTTCGCACCTATCCGGGACATTACGCTGTTCATTTTTGCAAAACAGCCGTCAACCTCAGTGGTAGAGACCCATAGCTTATCTAAGACAGAGCTCTGCTCAGAATAAATCCATAATTTCGGTGTCTTTCTTCTATTGATCTAAACTGGACCTAATGCTAATGTTTCTCAAGGTAGTACCCACCGTCCGAGGCGCCGCATGGGCTCTCGAAGATCTCAGTAACGTCGATTGGGCTAGGGCCTTTTATCTGCCCGGAATACAGCGGCGTTGTTCAAATCATGTGGGCCAGACTAGTTATTATAAAATCGACAGATCGTCTCTTAAAGACGACCGAAATTGGCATGAGAGCTGTCCTCGGAGATTAGCTGGGAGGCCGTTTTTAATGCGATCCTGTTGATTTGTAGACGCCCATTTGCTGCTCGATTTCGCCATCAGAACGCGACAAATATTTACAGACGCAAAAGTCTATTGGGACGCCTGCACAACTCAACAGATGGATCGTTTCAATGCATCAATCGATAATTCGGTGCCATGGTAGGGATGATCACTTTCATTTTGAGGGCCTGACGTACCGATTACTCGTGTTCCATGGAACACTGGAGCAGCAGATATAGCCTTCTTTCAAATTTCATAACCGTGTTCTAGCACCACCAGTTTTGGTATGCTCTCATTGGCCGTGTTGTCTAATTGCACAGGTTTGGGAATATTTGCTTTCAGTTAAAAGTAAGCGAGAACTCAGCTGTGTCGTTCGCGGCATTGAACACGCTTTCCATAGACGAATATCAGCAAGGCAAAACTGCTTCGTTAGATTCCAATAAACGCAGACTTCTGTTTTGCTCTGTGAAATTTTGCGAATTGTCAACTTCTTTTTACAAACGTACTGTAGTACAGGCCCTAGGAAGCAGGCTAGATCGCAAGCGTGTGTTCTATCTTCTTTGTTTGTCTCGGATCCACGCATTTGGACTACGGAGTCAGCAGGTGTCTTTTCGAATTTTGAAACCAGCCAGTTGTCTTCAGCAACACACAAAAGTTGCTTTCCATTGCACCATTGGTTGCTGATGGTAAATTTACCGATTATATAGCAGCTCGTTGAGGCAGCCTGACGTTGCGTGGAACCCTGTGGTTGCCGCAGAGGATAATAAATGGCAGACGTGGGCGGTCGTAGACCACCTCTTGATCATTTTCACCCCCTCTCATCGTAAAGACGTAGGCAGAAACTCCACTTGTAATGGTAACTGCGCATTCCAGCCTTATTCCGACAATGCGGGCCAAAACAGGTTCCCATGTCGTGAGCGTCTTCTTCGACTTATGGTGTAATCCGAATCCAATGCCGTATCTGTTGAAATTACCAAACGTACCCTATAATTGTACTGGACTCCAGCAACTAGACTTCCGACGGATAGACACTGCTGCTGTTGTAGCTAGTGCGGGATGTGACCTCCAATGTTTGTGCGCACACTCCAACGAGTAGCATAAACTTGCACTCTCTGTCAAATAATGCCCACCCCAATGCTTGCCATCCGACGGGGCCCAGGCGTGTACTACTTACTTTATTGAGTAGTACACGTCGAATTCTACTGTAGTCGTAGCATTAATCACATTTCATAGCCATGAGCTGTCATTACTATTCGTGGTAATCTGATATGGGCAAAGCCCCCAGTCTTCCCCTAATCCTCAAGGACGAAAAATAGCTGAATAGCGGACAACATTCGCCGTATCTCAATACCGTTTCACTTAACCACGCCTGAAGGTATTACCTTTACATGTTCTCCAACTGCTTATTTGTCATAATCCGATTCTGACTCTCTTCACAGCACGCCGTTCTTTATAGCGCCTCTCACCATGGCCGTTTTCTCAAAGTCCCTGTCTTCTATACTGTCGACTCTGCATTGAGCCCTCGCCTAAATTACTGCATTGATTACACTGCATTGTACACCGTACTACGTATGGTGTACCTCTTGTTGGGATTGAGCCATCATTAAGTCAATGTTCGCAATTTTCTGTTCTTATCTCCTTATCTATTTCAGCCCCATACCTACGAGGATACCTACTCTCTGTGCCTGGAGACTGAAAAGGGTGTACGCGAAAAGGTGCGAGTCTACGAAGTAGGCGGCGGTTCACCGAACAAGCTGGGCCAGCACTTCGTCCTCAACTCTGACGCTGTCATTATAATGTTCGACCTGAGCAATTACTCCTCCTTTTTGGTCGCTCAAAAGTTGAAGGAGGAGGTTCGTGGTTCGTCCTTTGTCTTTGTTGGTACCTCTTCCTCTGCATGCATTGCTGGTCGCTGTACGAATGCCTGTGATGGCTCTACATCGAGCCCTGTAACCTAATATAGTTTATATTCCCAGTTATAACGGACAGGGCGGTGAGCCAGCCACCTGCGACTTCTCTCGCCCCGGCCTTCTTGACTTGACTTCATTACCGAATCCATGTGAAAGAGGAGGACGGAGTGGTAGATGGATGATATATGGATGCTGTGGTAGTCTGCTCTCACTTTGCTGTAGAGCTCGCAGTGGACATCGTCACTCACGATGGTTGAACTGTCATGTTTGTGATACGGTTGCAAAGTGCCGACTGAACCGGACACTTTCAACTAGGATGGGAAGGGAGGAACAAAGAATGAGGTGGGAAAGGCACTGAGCCAACTCGGGATCCACATCGGATTCCGCCAGGCGTTATCGGGAATGCCCACTCACAAAAAATGTTAATACCGGAGGTTGAGGTGGCAAGCCCAGATGCCGACTCATGTCGCGCCATTTGGGATCCATGCCGCGCGCCTATTTTTTGTTGTGGAATAAAGTTCTGGCCAAGTGTTTGTTTTGGACCAGGGAGTGTGCGGGTTTCACGCGCCCTCTCCCGCCTCTGGCCTTATTGACTTGACCTTGATACTGGATCCGTGTGGGAGAGGAGGACAGAGTGCGGTAGATGCTGTGTAAGTCTGCTAGCATCATAAGAGAAGTCACGCGCAAGTCACCGTGCCTGCTCTCACCCTGCCGGGCAGCACACGACGGTCGAACTGTCATATTTGTGACACGGTGACAGTGCCAGCTGAACCGGACACCCTCAACTAGGAACACGTGATGCCTTTAAGATCCTGCAGTTAGTTGTACTCCGTCTCTAGTATACCACACGAATTGTCGGATCCCTCTTGGTGATTCGGGTAATTTTATGTAAACGCCCAGTAAGATGTTTTGGAAAATTTGCCCATCATAACTACTCCTCCCCTTGCACGCATGTTATGCCTCACTTCCTTCCTCTCGATCTATGTCTGCATGCAGGTCGATTCGGGCAAGGATAAGCGGGAGTCCGTTATCGCTCTGGTGGGGAATAAGATGGATCGTCCCAAGGATAGCCAGCTCGATATTTCTGTCTCTCCGAGTGCCTGGGCCCATAAGGAGAAAAGTGAGTCTTTTTAGAATTAGACTGAGCAGTTTCTACAGAATCTTTGCGTTTAGAGACGATCACCGGTCGTGATTTTTTGTAAGCCTGCATTCTTCTCTAGCCCTTGTATTTCTCCCTCCTTCCCGGGTCTCTTTGAATTAATGGTTACAGAAGTAGGTGACTCACGCAGTCGAACCGGCGACTCGCCTCGCTATTCGGCTCGGTCTCCTCCTCCTCCTCCTCCTCCTCCT
>CACRXP010000044.1:1080740-1098205 GCA_902702965.1 Spirometra erinaceieuropaei | reverse complement strand
CTGACTTACAAGCATGGCCTCTCTGGACTTCTTTATAGTACAGTGCCTGGTTCGAGCGTCCTTTCCGTGGTACAGTTCAGCACATTTGGAAATTCCTGCAATACGGCTCACAGTCAATTAATAACTGCGGTGAAAGTCTACAAGACTGCTGACTGGCTGGATAAACTGGTCTCCGTTTCAGCGGATGTAGGGGAAAGGACTTAGTGGCGGCAAGCATATGACCGTAACATTCTCCATATTTACCTTGAAGCACCGTGTCGCCACCGACACGACCTTCGTTGCTCGCTGACTCTGTTGGGAATCCCAGGCATTGTGAACGAAGTTTTACATGACCTCCGCCAATTCAGCTAGGACCCTCCCGGTTAGGTTCGCATTCCTCAAAAAGTGATTCCCCACCCACGCTCCAAAACAGACAAGGTTGGAAGACGTGAAGAACAAAGTCCACTAGGATCTGTGCTAGCAGATTCGCCTCCGACAGAGCGGCTACGCTTCCGGGATTTCAAGTCGACGTCTTTCTTGACGACATTTCCGCGAGTTGCCGACGACAAGGCGGTCAAAAGAAGCGTTGCAAGGACGCTTTGTAAGCTTCAGCCGCACGTTGCGGGATCAGCCAGGGGTCCTCGAAAACCCTCGTACACAATCGGTCTGCAAGAGGACTCGCCGTTAAGAATGGAGTAACAACCCCCGGATCCACCCGACTGCCTTAACTCTACTTCTTTTCTAACTGTCTTTACTGCCACCGCGCATTCGGGACTCGCGTTGTCCTTCTAAGGCACCTTCGCACCTACCTGGACCTCGGGAACAAAGCCTATACACTCTGTCCGAGTCGCTCTCGTGGTAGAGTCCTGTGTTGACCTACATACAAGTAGTCTAACCTCTATGACCGATCCCGCCATCACACCTCAGAACACTTCGCCGTCAGAGCCTGTCGCCTCAACGCACAGAACTCCCTCAAACGACTAGGAAATCACGTCGGCACGCTTACGCTTGCTATGTTTGTAGCTCCGCCATTTAGTGCAATGACTGGAGCGTTCGGTATGGCTTCCGCCAAATCTGGGCTTGTGCACGCCACCCCCACGGCACCTCTCCCTGCTCCGTCCCGCCTACCTGGACTAGGTGCACTTGCCGTTCCACAAATGTCTGTGCCCGCCTCATCTGTATCCCGACAAAATTTGTTTGTTTAAGGGAAAGAGTCTCACCAACTGATGCGTCTTTGGCTGCGTGGGCTGGAATGTGCAGTCCATTGCAACACGACGTCGCCAATGAATGCCTCCTTACACTTGTGGTGGCGTGTATTGTTATAAATCCGGTCAGCCCCATGCCGGAGTTCAATGGCCTCACGAAGGATACCCTTTCATTGCAAACGGTTGGCTGCTGGTCCGAGGTGAGTTGGAGCAGTTGACCCTCCAGTCACGCAGACCACCTACTTCGGGATCAGCGGTGCGCTTGCGGTCCTTTCCTGTCTACCTTGCGGCCATCGGTTGTCAGGGTATTGTGCGAGAGAGAATGGTCTCTTCTTAATGTCGACACAATTGATGGTTGAGCAGTAGCAATTGGTGAATAATTGACAGTTCAACAGTCGCAAATGTCGGTGACCACGGAGTGAGCGCAGCACGGGCAACTTGCACACAAATTCGGTAAGATGGCAGTTGGTAGCCAGACATTATACGTTGATACTGTCGACGTACTTACTTGTTATCAGTAGGTGTGCTTCTACTAAGTTGGGCAGGTCGCCCGTTCCGGTCAGGCTGTTGGGTTTAGTGAGGGTTAGGGTTAGGCGTAGGTTAAGTTTTAGGATTAGGGTTTGCGTTTTAGGGTCAGGTTTCTGCGTCAAGGTTAGGGTTTAGGTTTACGATTATGGTTTGACCTTAGGGTTAGGGTTATTGTTTTCTGGGTTAGGGTTACAACAAGTGGCTTCTGTTTTAGGGCCGAGGTTAGGATTAGGGTTCCGGTTTATGGTTTCAGATTTTCGGGTTAGGATTAGGACTTCAAGGTTAGGTTTCCGGGTTAGGGTTGCGGTTAGAGTATACGATTAGATTTCAGTATTACGGTTGCATCTAGGTTTTAGAGTTAGGGCTATGTTTAAGGGTTACAGTTAGGTTTAAGATTTCGGTTAGGGTTAGGGTTAAGGTTCCCGTTAGGGTTGGGGTTAAGGTTAGGGTTATGGATAGGGTTTGGGTTAGCGTTGGGTTTTAGGATTTTGGTTACGTTCCGGTTTTGAGGCTTAGGGTTAGGTTTTACGGTTACGGTTAGGGTTGTATTTTAGGGTTAAGGTTAGTACTAGATTTTAGGGCTGAGTTTAGAATTACGTGTCCGTATTACAATTAGGGTTTGCGGTTAGCCTTAAGGCTTTAGGGTTTGGTTTTTTGTTTAATTTTGCGGTGAAGTTTTATGGTTAGGGGTAGGCTTTAGACAGGAACCTGGCCGTCCGCTTTCCCATTCCTGACTACCAATTGCGATCCAACCACGAATTCTCTTATGGTGAGTCGAATTCTTGCACCACCTGCCACGCTCCTCCTCCCCCCCCCCCACTCACCCACCTTGCCGGAAGCGAACGCTGGCGCAGGTCTACGCGTGTCACGCGCGAGCTAACTCGCGCCGACTTGGATCTCACACCCACGAGAGTGCCATAAAGGCAACTGTAAAAAGGGATCATCGAGCCTGTCTCTCAGTCCCGAGAGGAGCCGAGTAACCCTATCAGTTGGCACCCCTCCAAGCCAGGACTTTTATCGTGTCATGATGTACTCAGGAGGCGTGGGGTAAACCCCCCCCCCCCCCAATGTCGATCCCATTTTCTCCTCCCGCTCTCGAGCGCCAGTCGATTCTCCGAGCCTGTCAAACAACTGGTGATGAGATTGGACGCAGTGGATGACAAGGCTGAACGACCTATCTACGCGAACCCCACACGGCCCCACGAATAAATGAAGCCCGCGTGACTGGTTATGCTATTAGTTGACCGTCTGCGACCGTTGTGTACACGGTTGAAGAGATTAATTCAAAGGATGGAGCGTAGATACCACTGATAGGATGCATCCAGCTGACGGATGTCTTCTGAGGACGCTGTGCACGTCTCACACCCGTGCAGACTTAGGTGTCCTGCCTCATGTCGCGACTCTCATGAGTCCGGTAATCGATTTCCTCTGCCTGTTTAGCGGATTTCTCGACTCAAAATAACAGACTCCGGGGGCTTCACGGTCAGCCTCGAATGGTTAGCCATCTCCGACTTCGAAACTTTTGGGTACCTTCTTTGTTCTGAGAAGTTCGTTTTCAGGTCTGTTTCGACTGCCGACTTGAGTACAACCTGCTGCATCTCTGCAAAAGAGCCTATTATAACCACCGCGTTCTAAAGACAGTCAAGATCCGACTGTGACCTACTGTGACACTGAGTATTGCTCGTGCTTGTTGGTAGAGTTACCGATCGTCTTAGCTTTTCACCAGTTGATCTGATGTACATGGACTTCTAATGTCAGATAGATCCTACTACCTATCAGTTTTGAATTTATGGTGTGCCGATCGATGCTGGCAATGATCCACTGCACACATTTTGCGGAATCCTTGTCATTTTAGGATTTTGTCTCCAATTACTAACTCCCTCCTTATCATTCTTGTTTCTAGTAATGTACTTTGAGACCTCCTCCAAAGACAAACAGAGTTTGACTGACATTCTGCGCACCATAGTAATGCGGATTCTACAGCCTGGTAAGCTCCTCTAAGCCCTTCTTGTAATAGACTGTTCCTATTGGTCGAATTGAGCCAATAGTGTTAGCGCAAACCCGTCGTGATTGTGTGAATTTGCTCAAACGGGGCGCAGCCGTGCACGCGTAACCTGCCAGAACGGCCGCTCTATAGGTCACTCCCGGTATACAAAGTGGCGAATCTAATCGAATTTGTGACACAGGCCTGGAACACACAAGGAAAAAAAGTGAATAAGACCGACTGGCAAGTTCTGGCAACTAAGCCCCCCTCACACATTCGTGAAATGTGTCCGGTTATGGAAAAGACTGCCGCTGTGGGATTGAGATACTGTTAAACTCGAGTCATAATCCTAAATTAATTTACACAGGTTGTTGAGGCAAAACAAGTCCTCCTAGTTTGAGTATGCTTGATTCATGCCCGTGGTCACGTTTTATGGATGTCGGTTTGTATCTTCGTGTTAGCATGGAGGAATGTACGATTGTCTCTGCACAGTGGGTTGTAGCCTTTGTCTTCGAGAAAGCCATCATACCATAATTTCCTATTCGCTAACCGAAAAGGTGGTTTTTTTTCATTTTCAGGAAAACCCTTCTCATTCGGCAAACGGGATCAGCGTTGATGAAGTTTGCGCCGCTCCTATTTTATCAATCTGCACATATCTCTCCCGATTCCGTCTTCTGTATTTCCAGTCCCCTCTTTATTTGATCCATTTTTTTCCCTTTTTCTTCTTTTTCTAAATACACTATTTTCAAAGTCGACCTCGTTTTGTCCGCTGTTTTATGTTGATTTGACTCGAACGCACATGTTCTGTCGACGCTTGTACTTAGCCAATCAGAGTAGCCGCTTCTCCCCGGCTCACAGACACGAGCAAGCTCATTTGAACCAGTCAAGCCCTCAGGACCGTACTCTAAATCTTCTGCCCGACCACCCAATCAGATGCGCCCTTCAACTGTCATTGAGGAAACCGTTTAAAGGGTCGTAAGCCTCTGCTATGCCACGATCAGCAAGCCATGACCCTCGCAGCCTTGTGGGCGCTTGCAAATCTCTGATTCCCTGGTCCCCTGCCATTGGACGCGCTTGCGCTTCCGCGGGGCTGTCCAGTCATCCTCGTCTTTCTCACCCGTTTTGGTGCTGTTGCTGTTGGTTAAAATCTGGGCCAAATGTTTGTTGTGAACCAGGGGGTGTGGTGGCACGCCTAGGTGCGGCCCCGGCCGCACCAACCACCCGCGCCCACCCTCATCTCCGGTCTTCTTGACTTTGTCTTGACACCGGGTCCAGGTGGGGAGGGGGGAGTGCGGTAGACGCTGCGCAAGCCACGGTGGACATCTTCGGTCACGACGGTCGAACTGTCAGGAAACTGATGCTTTTTTAGCCCGGAGCGCAACACTTTCCCATCTAAGGTCTGAGAGTGGTTGTGTCAAACGCGTTTATGAAATACTGGTTTTCCGTAGCTTCTGGATTCGGGGCGGCGGGGGGGGGGGGAGGGGGAGTGAACGCATCTGTCCATCCATTCCCTTCAGTGTGTTAATCTAAAGCTGCGTGCTTCTGTGGGAAATCGCGTTTGCCCCCCCGTCAGCCTGACTGCTCGGCGAATCTGTCCGCGGCGGATGGCGAAACGGCCTTCGGCAAAGGTTAACGGCGAGCCAATCAGACTCTCAATAAGCAGTTGCTGACCAGCAGCAACGGGGATAGCAGGTCGCACAGGGCTGAAGTCTGGCACGCCGACTGCCTGGGACATGACGATCGTGAGCCGCTACTAAATAAGTATGCTCGTCACTTCTGCTGTGTGGTTTGGTAGTCGGGCCAAAGCGCAAGGGGAGACGGTCTCGAACGCAATCCGGGCGACTGTTGAAGGCCGGCCCGTACGCAAAGTCCCTAGAAGGCCTCGCGAGAATGTCCAACCCAAGTATTATGACCACGCTACGACGTCGGCGAAAACTGAACGACTTTGCAGTCTCGCTCCGGAGAATGTGGAATAATAGTTTGCGAACTGGACTACCTAACCGGGAACGAACCCTTGACATTGGATGCTAAAATGTGTGGCCGTTTTTGGACCCTTGTACACACTTTCTTGCTACGCGCTGACTGTCCGATGTCCGAATCCCGTACTCAAACCCGGAGATTCAGGATCCGGGGAGACCCTTCTGACTTCATTTTCAATCACAGTAGATCGCTTGACTCTTGGTTTACATAGTGTGACGATCGCCCTCTCTCAACAAGCGAACTACATACCACTTATGTGGGACCCGGCCAATGATCGGCCAGCTTGCATAACACGAAGTTCGTACTTTATTGCGTCCACGTACGTGGAACATCGCGATAAAAAAGTCGGTCAAATTAGTCCCTCTCCGGGATCTGGGCTGGTCGGACTGGGTCAGACGCTTCTAAAATAACTGTCTTGGTTACTTTTGACTTAATTCAAGAAGTCATAGCTGGATTAATGATAGCGGATCGATGCCTGATGTCAGAACTATCAACGACCGCGTGTCAGGCCATGTTCTTGTCCGCGAACTTTTGGAATTCCATCTCGTCTAATCTTAGTCCGAGACACCGATTCTTTCTCAGGTGGATCAGTATGAATTATTCAAAACCTGTCAAAACACCTATTTATTACGTGAGCCTGGTAGTCATATGGTGGATCACTTAAGAAATCCTGCTTGGGCAGTCGACTTACTGTGCCAAATTTAGTGGATTCCAGACGTTGCAATAGGTTGGACGGGTAACTCAACCCAAATGTGACTAAACTTACGTCTTCCGGCAGGGCCTCATAGCTCAGGTGGCTAGGGCTACCATGACTAAAAATAAGAGTCGCGGATAAAATGGATCACGAGGATAAACCAGCTACTTAGATTCAGTCAGTAGCCATATCAAGCGAGTGTGACCGTGACAGGTTGCATCTGAAAACATTAGTCTTTCATGCCAGCTCATCCTCCCTGTCCTACTCAAAAATGCATTTATAAGTTCCTGTCAATGCTCCATGATATCTAAAGACACCATCCAGTCAATAACATGAGATCGGGATAGATACCTAAGTTAATGGAAATTTTAGAGCTTGGTTAAAAAGTGTTATTTTATCCGCGACTCTTATTTTTAGTCAAACCCCAGAGTTCTCTGATTTTCCCTGCGACACCGCGGTGGCTGGATTAGCACAAGAACCCCTCCAGTCGTCCTCCCCATAACGGTGATTTCTTCCTCCAACACCGCAAAATGACGGCAAACTATTGTGCTGAAATAGCGGCCTTTAGTGGTTACCCAAGTCGGGGAGAAGCCCTCTTCACTGAGTGGCCATTTTCGCGATGTGAGTGGCGACTACGTTGCTGGCAACTCGGCCGAAGTCGGGCGCTGGCGTGAGCATTTCAGGTGCCTTCACGAGGTCGATAGCTAACCCACTATGCCTTCGCTCTCTTCTCTCCAGCCTATACAATATCATGTGACCTCCTCCCCAGGTAGAAATCGCCGGTGCAATACGTAGGCGGCACAACAATCAGGCGGTCGGGGAGGGCGATATTTCCTCCGAAGTCTACAAGTCTTGTGTGTTGATACTGGACGAGTATGGGAAGACGAGACCGTTCCTGATGACTGTGGCTCGGACATCTCTACGCCTATCTTCAAGAAGGGATATGAGACAATGCCCAAGGCCCAACTAAGCCGGGTTCCGAGCTGGACGTGGATGCATTGATCCGATACTCCCATTGCGGCGCATTTTTGGATTCCGCTATGGTTACCACCAGCAAAAAACGGCTGTCTGCTTCGTCGATGTCACCGCAGCCTTCGATCCCGTTGATCGTGAGTGTCCCTGCGGCGGACAATGGATCAGGATGCTATGTCCGCGAAAATAATCGTTATGGTCAGGGCTTGCCATCGCTCCGTCAGTTTTAGTTCACAATGAGCTCCGGATTTTTCATATTCGGCCTGGCGTTCGGCAAGGTTGCATCTAGTCTTCCATTCTGTCTAACCACGGCACGTTCCCGGAAGGGCTTTACGCTGTACCCCGAAGCCGGCTGACAGACCTTGTCTTCGCTATGGTGGCCTACAGTCTGTGATGTCACGGGCGAATGAGGCCGCCAAATCATTTTATTTACCCAAAACGAGGGAAAATGTTTTGAAGCTGGATCTCTGGCCAGGCGAGGGCACCCCTCAGGACTAATGACTGTCAGCATGCGGAAGGGGACGGTTTCAAATTCCTCGGGGGACGACATCGTCTTCCGAGTCGGCGTCACTCGCAGGTTTCCCACAATATTCAGGTGGTGTTCTTGGACTCGACGCTATATCTCCACCGTCGCGAAGATCCGCGTTTACCAGGCATCTCACGGGTCTGTCCTGCGCGCTTGTCTGTGCTGTGTTGTGCACGTTGGAAACGAATAAAAAATAAATAAAAAGCTGGTGGTGTTTGCGCACCGTTATCTGAGAACCATCATTCGAGTGAAGTGCACCGACTTCGTCCACACCCGCTGAGTTGGTTTGGGCACGTTGTTTTTTGTCACCCACTTCATGACTTCCACGCTGCCGTCCATCTGAGGTCGCCGACGAGGAGCTCAGTTCAAAAACTCCCACAAAACAATCAGTCAAAACATGGAAGTGGTTCTTGGACCTCTAGTATTGGATCTCGTTGCTGAAGAAGAGAATGAATCAAGCTCTTAAGATCTACCAAGTGGAAAGGTACCATCTGCGACACCATATAGACCAGTTGGGTCAGAATTTATCGCAGCGGTCGCGAGTACATTCGTCATTTCGCAATGCGGCTACGACCTGTGACCTTTCTATAGGTAGTGTTTTGTCGGGTCGCCCTCTGGTCATGAGGGCCTGCTAATTCCGCAGCCAACTTTCGCTAAAGTCATTTCAATATCCAGCACCCACTGACGGACAGGCGTTGTCTCCAAAAGGTTCATATTATCCCGGGGATGCATGTCATAGGCCTATGTACTGGCCAATCAGTTGCTTCGCGTGTGAGCGTTGACTCGTTTGGCGTTTTGGTGTTTGTGTTGTCACCAGTGCGAACCTCGTCACCGAGACACGCCTCGGCTCCACCAGAGTTCTTGACACAGTGACAATCTTTTGTGAGTTATCATCACCGCAGTCACATGCAAGCGGGCCTACGGACGACTGTAAGTGAACTTGTCTGTACGCCAGGGTAAAGCCGAAGACAGGTTGGGGAGATTGATAAGAAGGTAAATTACACCGGAGGAAGCGAAATAAGGAAAGTTATAAGTAGCCAAGTCGATTCAAAAATCTTACTGACGGATTGGGTATTGATTCTGGTTTTCGGTTTCCGAGGCTAGCTACCAAAAATCTGCTCAGTGGTGAGCTTGTCTCATGGCAGAATCCCGGCAAGACGCAGCCTGACTGTTAGCTCAGCCTCGGGCTTCCTACTGCATAAACCGGTAGGGAATTTTGAGAAGACCCTCAGTGACCTTTTGTCTGCTAAACTGCGCTGCCATGCACAGAAGCACGTAAGTACATAGGGAAATGAACTGCGCAAAGGGTAGCCGTATGGTAAACACGGATATTAGGCATGTTTCTGACGGTTTGTTCAAATTTCTGATATCTTAAGAAGTCCAAAACAGCATTTAGTTCAGCTGGATGACCTGGTAAGATTTGTGCTTGGACGTACTGACGAAGAAACTTTGGGCTTTAGTAGTCTTTCCTCCAGTTATTTAGCCGACGTTCAGAATGCGCCGAAACTGACGAAATACTGCCCAGAAACAAGTTCAATTTGTGAAGTTATTTTGCGGGCAATAGGTGCTTGAAAGAGGCGAATATTTTGATTGGAGGAAATGTGCGAGCTTGACTTTTGAGAACCTCAACCGTTAAGAACGACAAGGTCCACAAATGCTCAACAAGATGGGCCCAGCAGGGGTGACTTTCGACGCGCCTACCTCACTCTCTCTTCCGATGACAAGGTCAAGACGACTGGCGGTAGGTGTGGGGCAGTGACTGACAGAGTTATTTGATCCCTCTGCACGCTCCACAGACGATCTGGCCCAGGCCTCATTCAGTTAGGGTGGGCGGGGTTTTTGGATACTAAATAAGCGGAAGTGTCATTACAGCCGTAGCTGTCGAATATGCGTACGCTCCTTAGACCTGTACCCACTCACACTTGATACGGCTTCGTCTATCCTCAATTTGGCTGTTGTGGGTTGTGGACTGCTGTGGTACACACTGTGGGCATCACCGATCACGACGGTCAAGCTGTTGAATAGTTTTTTTAGATGGGATTGTTAGTTCCTTCCCTTACTCAACCCTTCCCCCCATTTTCCATCGCTTCTTCCTCTTCCAGCTTCCCGCCTTAACGATCCCTCTGGTAGGTCCGGCTGGGGAGAAGAAGATAGCTACGGCAGTATGCACTTCCCTGGCCTGTCTGCAAACTTCCCACAAGGATGACTCCTCCCTCGTCATCGTCTTCACTGGACACATGGATGGGATCGTGGCGTCTTCTAGCTTTACCCAAAAACGCCAGCTCTTCGCTTGGAGGGCACACTCCCACTGTCAGGTTATTGGACTGGCTGTTCATCTGTGGACCGCCGTCTCCACGTCTCCATGTGTCATTTCGCAGGGTCGGGATGGCTATATTCGTTTCTGGCGGGTGGACGTCGCCCTGGGCCACGCCACATGTGCGTCGCCATTCGCATTTACAATTAGTGAATAATTCTACTTTATCTAATCAGTAGGCATTATTTTGTAGTCATAATTATGCAAGACGGTTATTTTCACCACTAGGTCAATCACGATCAGTTCCCACCGGGAATCCTCCACTTTTTCGCCTAGTGCGTCATGGAATTTAAGACCGTCTCAGTTAGAATCACTGAATTTAGAATGAAGTAAGAAATCAGGAGTTAGCTACTAGACTGATAGATTTGGTAGATGTGAACGGTACACTTTCATTATGTTGTAGCTGCGGGTGCTCATTCGAATATATGCACGGAATTTCGGGCCAAATTTTGAAATTTCGTATCGGCTGATTACTTCAAGTTTCCTTTTTAATTTCGAAATAAAGCATAAAGGCTGCGTTTGGTAAATCGAATGTGGAAAACGGTGACGCACTCTATGATTAGTTCAGCCCCTTACGACTGATTCATGTAACTTTGATGTTTAGACCGACTTATAACATCTGCGAGTTACTATCCTCGTTTATTTTGCGCCTGCTATGCTAAACTTGCGAATTTATCATGGCTGCTTCCAATGTATGCATAATATATCTAATATGTCTGCTTTCGCGGCAAGCCCACCGTGTACTTCTGGAATGCCTCACCAAACGCGTCTGTGAGATGTCTTTACCGGTTGTACTTGGGAGGACTGGCTTGATGGCCGAATCTTCCCTCCAGCACGTGAGTAGTGTCCAATCAAAGCGCTCCTGGCGTCCCTGTGTGCGTTTGGCGCATGGCTTATACTTTAGGGTAAGGTGATACCATACTAACGGCACAGATACTAGCCAAAAGCCCATACACGCGGGTTTCGCCGATGTTTTGCCGCTGCATGGCGCAGCTGCGAGGGTTCGGCTCGTCAGTGGGTCCCCCAGCATTCCCCGTGTGTTTTCTGGTAGATACTCCAATTTAGAAATTGTCGCTTTTTAATTTTCTCAGAAATTATCTACGAAGTTGGCTTATAGTTGGTAGTTGTAGCTGGTCATCGGCATGTGGCGTACTACAAGAGGTTGACGTTTACTTTGAAAAGCAGTGTCAGTGGACAAAAAGACTGCTAAGATACGGATAAGGCGCAATACATATTGCCCCTTGGAACCAGGTACTTATAAAATTCAATCTGTAGGAAAGATATGTTGCTTGCTGACAAATCCGTTTGCATCCGGACCTTACTTACACAAATCTTCTCGGTTTTTAACATCGCTACGCGCATTTCAACCTCGTTTGTGCAACGAAGAGTATGATGAAGGCATCCTATTCACGTTTCGCATCTGAAGAGAAGTCACTGGAATTCAGCAATTCATATCGCGTGGTCCCGTGTAAAGTAGCATTGCTTGGATTAATTAATCAAGGGTTACGTTGCAACACGTCCACGATGCATCCCACACAGCCAGTGCGATGATGGTGTGGCGGTCAACCATGTGAGATCAACTTAAACCACGCACAATAAGTTCGTTTCGTCTAAGGTCAGAAGTCAGGGAGCTGTGAGGACTAGTTTATTCTGTACACAGGGCAGGTTGCCGTAAGTTGGCTGTTTGCTTGCAACAGAGATAGGCGTCCGTTCACGGAGAGCGTCAGTCGCGATGTGTCGTTTACGCGGCGCGAAAGTCTGTTTCAATGGGTGGGGGTGACTGGCTGAGTGCTGATCATGAGATTGGACGAATTAGAGGAGGATTAGGGGGACGCATAATCACATGGGCTCACGGGTATCAAGCCAGGCCGTCCGATGCGCATGAAGTGATAATAGTTTGTGGGGGAAGCCGGGGGTCACTGCAGCTGGACAGGAGGGGCCCCAGTTCTAGCCGGCGGGGGTGGTCGTGTGTCAGCGGCCTGTCAACGATTGTCGCGGCCATCGTCCGACAAGATGGAGCCGGAGAAAAGGGGGACTGGGGCGGCAGCTACAATGGTTCCATTCGTCCAGGTACCACCACAGTTATATCATCAATATGATTACAAGCATGAAGCGTCGAGTCGGGAATACGTTAGTGGCAACAAGTAGTCAAATACGACATTAGTAGGTGTTGTGATGAATTTCGACAATCTAATTGGCCGTCCACCTTCGAAAACTCGACGACCTGGGGGGGGGGCTCAAACTCGCAACAGAAGGTGCAAGGATTTAGTCCGGCCAATTCTCTGACCATCTTAACGACTAGGAATCGAGGCTGTCGGCTCTAATTTGCGGGTGGAATTGTTCTGACCCTATGTTCGCATGCAATTTTAGGGCTCTCATCACGACTTGATGAAAATCATCGTTTACTTCGCCCTCACTAAATTATGGCCTACTTGCAAATTATGAGTAGTGCACATTTCGGACATTTAGGTGCCCACGAGCTTCCCTGCTGTGAATTCACATTCTGCGCATTCAGTGCGTGGCGAGTCGATCCTAGTCCGGAAGCAACCCTCTCCTTCCTGGCCTTCGTCACAACAGAATCCAGCGAGAGTCCGGACTTGACAATAGAAGCCATCCGTTCAGAAGACAATCTCACCGTGGCCAGCGTTGACTCTGCTCTCATCTCCAAACTGGGAATGTGTATGGCTCTCTGTGGGCTCCCGGAGGACCCCGGCCCACTGGGGTCTTCACCTCGTTGTCTCTTTCTGGCCGCCTTTGAAGCCAGCTGTGTCCTCCTCTTCTGCGAGGGCAAACCGCTTCTCAGGGTTTCGCCTGAATCGACTGCAGAGTGTCGTCCAATCACTTGCTTGGCTCTCGGTCCCGACCTTGTCGCCCCGGATGGCGAGGCCTTTCGCCCGGTCGCAGTCGGACGGACTGCCATAGAGGTGGTGGACAGTTCAAGGACCCAGAAGCATGCAGCTCATGATTTGGAGCTTCTGCAACTGCGTCGTGCCGGTACGTTTTGACTTGCTTGTCCACAAAAGACGTCTGCCAGACAGTCCAAACGTCTTGTTGGTTAAAATACATCGAGACGACATGAGAAGAACGACCTATTTCGTCAGAATTGGAAGCTTTTTGTCTGTACAAGCCCACTGCAGCAAAGACGCAAATCAGGGTCACTGTATGCAAGGTCAGTAGGTATTCCCAGAAGCAGAAGCACACACTTGCGCAATCCCGTTGGCTAGCTGGTCTCCAAGTGGCGTAAAGCCGATGGAAAGTCTTTTGGTTAAGCTATCATGGAAGGGTTGTTGACCGATTAGGCTACGATGCGGAATCTTCTCGTCCTGCTTCGCCCCGAAAATTCAGTCGAAACCCCTGCGGGCAGTCGCATACCGCCTTCCTTCTGCATAACTGCCGTAACCGGATCGATGAGCAACCCTTCCGTGCTATTTAATATCTCCGATGGCAGTGGACTGAAAAACGAGTTCGTGGCTTACTGGCAGATTGTTAAACTTAACGCCAGATGATCATTTAAAGAGGCCAACTCCGAACCCCAACGTTTGGTCTAGTTGGTATATAACAGTTAATAAGCCAGAAATGACCATACCAGTCTCCCTCGTCCTTCTGCAGTTTCTGCTATTATCGGAAAATCAATAAATGACCGTGAAATGGCAGTATGCATCCGTCTTCTCCGATTTTACGTCACTCCTTTCACCATAACGGTCAGAAGTAGACTGCGATCCAATCAGGCAATCTTGTGCCGGGGTGTGCATTTCCCCTCGATCTTTCAAAACATTTCCATTACCGCCCCCCCCCTTGCAGTCCATGGCATTCTCAAGGGCAGTTATCTGATCCAAGAGTATGGCTTAACCCCACATGACTGTCAGTTAGATTTACAGGCTTTGCCTACTTCAGTGACGAACTTATCGCAATTTTTCCGGTTCGTTTAGACACCAATGAGTACACACTCATCCGTCCCTCCAAATCCTTTCGCTCCCTGCCGCCCAGTTCGCACGGTGTCAGTGCGTTGGCCTGGCGGGACGATGGCAAACTACTCGCCGTCGCCCTCTGGAACGGTGATGTCAGGCTTCTGGCCACCTCCCCAACCCGCCTGCGCTTCCTAGGCACCCTTGTAAGTCCCGGTGCCGTTTTGGGCGGTGGTTGTCTTCTGGGTGAATGGGCCTCCCTATCTTCCACCGCTGTCACCGCCGTTTCCACCGAGGTTGCTGACGCCCCCTCCGCTGACGCCAACAAAACTCAACCCAAGGACACTGACCAGTTGACGCTGTCCGTCCGAGCCTGCCTCTTTATGCCATCACCGTTGCACTGGCTCCTCACCACGTCGCCTGCAGCCGCAGGTGGGGCCGGGGCTTTCAACGCCTGGGATGTGTATCGAAACTGACCACACTGTATATTGTTCCCTACAAGTATAATACATTTCTACTTTTTGTTTGTAAGTAGCCACATACGATATTATATTTGTCCCAGCATTCTTGCCTGCGCTGCAGCCTTTAAAGACCGACCAGTTGAAGAAGATGGTAAATGCGGAATTTCATTTCTCCATAACTCCTATCGCGATTATTCGACTTGGGAACATTAGGTAAATACGATGACCTGCCCAGTCATCCTCTTCCTTCCGACGTTATTGTTGTTGGTGAAAGATCCCGGCCAAGTGTATGTTGTGGACTAGAGGGTGTCGTGGCACGCCTAGGTGCGGGTCCGGCCGTGCCAGCCACCTGCGCCCTCCTCCGCCATCGGTCTATCTTGGCTCTGTCTTGACACCGGGTTCAGGTGAGGAGTGGAGAAGAGAGTGCGGTAGATGCTGCGCAAGTCCACCACCAAGCTTGCATTCACGCGCAAGTCACCGTGCTTGCTTCACCTTGTTGTGGAGCAAACAGTGGACATCGTCGGTTGTGACGGTCGAACTACTATGAATGAGGATTTTACGGCCTTAAAAATCTCGCACTTAGAAACTTCTTTAAAACCGAACGGTACTCTTTCTTTGAATGTAGAATTTGAATAAAATGTAAATTGCTGCCAGAAGAGCACAAGAACAAATACTTTTGCGGACGCTTTCTGTCAAAAACCTTGTCGTTTGCTGGTCATCTGAACGGTCACTCCACTGTCTTAAGAATCTTGTAAGTTGCAGCCTTTAAACGGCTAAATACACTTTCCTACAGTACGAAATTTGAGGAAGACACAATTTACTACAAAAGTGAGCGTAAAGTGTGCATACTGTATGAAATACACTCTAATTTATAGGGACATTGAAAATCAGGGCGAAATCATGCTACTTAAATAGTCATTTTGGCGACAGAGGATGAAAGTATTCGCCAGACCCATTTCTGTTGACTCTCGGGTGATGTGTCAGGGAAAGTATGCATTGCCGTCCTCCGCAAACCGAGAAACCATTACAACGTAACTATGCTGCCACCAGATTGAAATGAGGCCTCAGAATAAGCGATAAAACAGTCGAGTCTGGTAAACCGAGAGGAGCCGAATCTGCTCTACAGTTACGATCGACCACCCATATCGGGAATCATTAGGGGAAAGTTAACATGGAATGGCATTACCGACAAAGACAAGGGAAACTGTCTTGTCTGTCGCTTGTCTTGACTGTCCTTTGTCTTTGTCGGTAATGCCATTCTGCCTATATCATGCGCCGCTGTGCGGCTGCTAGTTGGGCTCGGGAGAGAGCCCATAACGCACAACGGAACGAGTGAGTTCCGTAAGAACGATCGGTGAGCGTCCCCTACTAAAGTTTACATGCTTTGACCACGCAGTGTTACGTCATCCGCCTTCATTCACGTGGCCGTGTGCCAACGGATTACGAACTTCCCCGTGACTAGGAGCTGTCTCGTCGAAATGATGCATTACCAGACCCAGTATATTTGAGCAGTACACAAATTTGAAAAGCGAAAAACCCCATAAAGCCTGAATCCTTCCTCCTGATCTCAGACCGCATGCGCGACAGTCCATCTGGATAGCGCACTGGACCTAAATGTCCACTGACTCTCTGAACTTGAATTCAAATCTCGGACACACCAGAATCTAGGACTGCAGACAAGTGGCTGATGATCACATATCTTTACCCTTTGTCCGTAACACGCCTTAGTACCTCCTCTGAAAACGCGTCGATGAATGCTAGTCGAGTTTGTGGATCGTATTTTGATTAAATAAAGGGCAAGGATACAGTTTGTAACCCAACGCAGGGAATAAAACCCAGGTTATCGTGACATATTGCGTCTTCGCCTTTTTATCATGGACGCTTGCGCGTTCTCGTAACTAGATTGAATGTATCCTGGTCAAGTGTACCAGGGGGTGTGGTGGCACGTCTAGGTGCGGGTCTGGCCGTGCCAGCCAGCTGCGCCCTCCCCCGCCTCCTGTATTCTCCACTATGTCTTGACATCGGGTACAGGTGGGGGAGGAGGAGAGAGTGCGGTAGATGCAGCGCAAGTCTACACTCATTATAAACTAAAGCACGCGCAAGTCACCGTGCCTGTTCTACCTTATTGTGGAGCACCCGGTGGACATCGTCGGCAACGATAAGCGAACTGTCATCATGAAGTGTATACCAGAGTCCACATCCGTTGACAGTTTTACGAACCCTGTATGACGTCTACTTAATAAAGTAGGGGAATGAATATTTTCCATCACGCGGAAAGTATACACAAGAGAGCCAAAAACCCCAAACGCAATTGTAGCGGCAGATCGAGCTCAAAATTGATTGGGAATTGGAAAACTGTTTTAAGACCTGAAGATACCCCTTCTTTGGGTGTAAAATTTGCAGAAGATGCGCTTTGCGACCAAATGAGTGCAGAAAGAATATTTGCATGCATGCTTTCCACAAAATATATTTGGATTTGTAAAGGCGTTGATAATCAATAGAAAAAGTGCCGACTACTTGAGTGGGCAGTCATTACGGGTGGCAAAAAATAAGTGCATTTAAAACCCAAGACCTTGGCGTGTCTGAAATATCACGACATTCTGTCGCAAGATAATCAGTATTACAATACCTCCTAAGTGCTCCTTTCTAATCGAATACGCATTTCACAATTTCGGTCAACATTTCATAAGATGATCGCTCGCTGGCTGTGTAGTGGACAGTCATAATGGCTACGTCGCGCCTCTCGCTAGCGCCTGCACTTACGTTCTAGCGACAGCCTGCTATGGCACGCACGTCTGCCCGGCTTCGATTTGTCTCGTTGCAATTCACTGTCTGCACCACGCATTCGGTTGATTCTCTGCCTGCACCACGCGAGGCTTGTCTCTACCTTCGCGTGGACTCGGAGCCAATCAACGCA
>CACRXP010000044.1:1063274-1076921 GCA_902702965.1 Spirometra erinaceieuropaei | reverse complement strand
TGGCGTACTGAGCATACACCATCACAGCTTTGCCGCTACAGCTGTATGCATGGGGAGAGCCATTTCTGGGTTCAAAATCATATTTCTTCAGCCTTTCTGGCCTTCGCTCTAATCCATCGTCAGTTAAAATTGAAACGCCATCGGAAGGGACCTACTACCGCGCTCTGTATTCGTTCTCGCAGTTTTTGGTCAGCCATCGGCAAATCGATATGTCCGCCACGCTTTCTGCAGGTAACGTGAGATCTGATCATCCACGCGATCACTGGAATCACAGGCTTAATGTCCAGCCGCTTCATAAGTTGACAAACTTTTATCGCCGTAGGCGTCACCGGCCAAGTGCAGTCTGCGCATGCTACACTGCGGGGGCGGATGGTTTTTGTCGAGATGAGAAATGCCGGTAAGATGTGGAGTCGTAGCCCTACCTGATGGACATGTGGCGGCCAAGGATGTGAGATCAACTTAAACCACGCACAATAAGTTCGTTTCGTCTAATGTTAGAAGTCAGGGAGCTGCGAGGACTAGTTTATTCTGTACACAGGGCAGGTTGCCGTAAGTTGGCTGTTTGCTTGCAACAGAGATAAGCGTCCGTTTACGGAGAGCGTCAGTCGCGGTGTGTAGTTTACGCGGAAGTGAAAGGCTGTGTCATTAAGTGGGGGTGACTGGTTGGATGCTGGTCATGAGATTGGACTGATTAGGGGAGGATTAGGGGGAAGCATAATTACAGGGGCCCACGGGTATCAAGCCAGGTCGTCCGACGCGCATGAGGTGATAATAGTTTGTGGGGGCAGCCGGGGGTCACTGCAGTTGGACAGGAGGGGGGCCCAGTTCTAATTGGCGGGGGTGGATGTATGTCAGCGGCCTGGCAAGGATTGTCGCAGCCATCGACCGACAAAACGGAGCCGGAGAAAAGGCGGGGTGGAGCGGCTGCTACAGACACAATACTGTTGGGGTTGGGGGTTAGGGTTATAGTTCTGGATTAGGGTTAGGGGTTCGAGTTTAGGATTAGGGGTTGGCGCAACTACCCTTGAAAGTACAACCACTCACTCCTAATAACTTTTCTTTTGCATAAAACTACTTGACCTCGTCGCCTGTGTGTTCCCCGGCTCCACCTGAAAAACCCCTGTTACTATCCGCCCTGTATTAGAGGTGACTGGGGTTTGCTTACTTCAGGTGGGGTTACCAAACCACATCCGACACAAATGCCTTTACCGTTCCCCATCTTCGGACGGTGTCGGGCTGTCAGTGATCTCCTCTGCGTAGCCCATATTTGTTGTCCCAGTATCGGCCTTCTTGTCCTTGCCTTTCGTTCACGCTAGTGGTCGCGCCTCTGTTCGCACGCCGGCGTTCACACACGAGCAGTTTTCGAGCTCGATAGGAGGTCCTGTTGACCTGCATTCCCCTTCTGTCCTCCTCCGTCTGCGTTCTCGCTCAGTATGTCCGACCTGATTTCTGTTATGACTCGGCCTGGTACTTGAAAGTCCGTGGAGCGTATACGCACTCGACCCTTGTACCCAATACCAAAGCAGCGGACAAAGAATGCACGACCAGTCACGGAAAGTGCATTAGAAAAACACTGCAAGTCGCGACTAGCCGAAAGGTGACGCATATTTATAACACCCTACTGTGGTTCGCCGGCGTCCGACTCCATGCCCTTCGGGAAGAGGGGAATAGCCAATGGAGAGGCGCCATGATTGGGATGACAGCGCTGTAGAGAGAGAGCAAACGCACGCGGTCTCCAGCGATTGGTTGCCTCTTGTTTTTTGGGAGTGTAGGCACTCCCAACAATTTCCTATCGGTGTTCCGCTGATTGAACTGTACTCGTTGGGGGCCGGTAAGCCTTAGGGCAGAAAACCACGCGACAGTCCGGGTAAGTCATTCCAGCCTGATGAGCAGTCTTAAACCTCTCTCCCTCGGATCTTTTGATCGTCCCCCCTGAAAAGCGAAGGCGTTCCGTGGCCAGTGATAGCTGGTTTATCCGTCTCATTGGTTTTCCATGTTCACTCGTGAGCGTCTACAATCACTTATCGTTATCTTCAGTGAAGTTCTCATTGCAGTAACTGCATTTGGGCACAATGGACGATGCTTGTCATTTCGTCTCGCGACAGGGAAACCTGAGGTTTGATAACCAGGCGTCGCATACTTGGCGTTCTCCACAGCTGTGGGAGAAGCCGGCGGAAGTAACCATTCTGTTGCCCGCCTCTCCGCAATGTTTGTCTGCCCTCTTGTAGAGGGTTTGCACACAACTGACTTTATGTATAGGGGGTGGTTACTATGGGGACTTGGAGCTTGACATGTGTCATTGGCCTCTCTCTCTCTCTGATTCGTTGTCTTCGGGCTCTTATTGATCTTTCGGTGATTCAGAACGTCTCGAAACCGTAGCTCATTGTTGTCCTCCGTCTCAATTGTGAACTGGATGTCTAGAAAGAACTCGTGGAATTCTGCGACTATTTCACACTTAAGGATTACGAACTTGTCGCCCACTCTCCTCATCTGAAATGTGAGTTTGTGAGCTGCCGCTGACGGTATTCATCGTTTCTAGAATACATCCTCAGTGATGAAACCAGACAATGACGGCCCAATCGGAGTAACTCTTATTCGTCAATATGCCATCCCTTCAAAGGCGGGATTTGCCTTGTGGCGTACGTTGCGTAGCAGGGTAAGGCATCCTTGCCTTTGCGTCTTGTCCGACCCATTTTGTGGTCTCTTGAGTAGACTGCAGATTGCTTCAATTGCTAGGCTCCATGGGTTACATGATACCATGCTCTCACCTCTGTTGGATTCTAGATCACAGTTTTTTTTCAGGAGACGTATAGCTGCATGGACTGCCTTACTGGAACCTGTTGCGAAGATGCTCTTGCCACTTAGTGGGAAATTAGGGTTCCGCGTAAAGAAACGCTGTTCAGGAGGGAAACACCGATCTGTTGGCCAATCGCGCCGTTCTTCCGCAACTCGGCAAGCTCTCTGTTGACGCATGCACTTGTGGCAAGCCTGGCGGTCTTCTGATAGGTCTTCCGGGGGAGTATTAAGTCCTCTCAAGCATATCTTTGAAGTTCCCCTTGGCTGTTGGCAGTACTGCAGCGCCCTCGTCAGTCCTTAGAATCCTTTGCGCATCCCACTGCGTTCTCGAAGTGATGGTTTCTGCACCATCAGCAAGGATGCAGTGTGAAGTCGAATGTGGTGCCTTGTATCGACAGGCTCCTGGAAGCTCGGCCACAGGGTTGATCGAGTCGACGTTCAGGCCCTTGAAGCATACTGCATGGTTCAGCACTTGAGTCTTCACCGCGCCCTCGGGAAAGTGCTTGCCACGACGACTACAACTACGCCCACATCCCCACCCCCAGTCCAACCTGTACAGGCAGCCTTGATGACCTCAAAACGGCGGCATTATTTACATCCATTTAGGACCGTGGAGACTTGTCTACTTTTAAAGTGCCGGATCATTGAATATTTGGCCCGTGTGATGGTCTTTTATTCTAATTTCTGCCGAACTTGGCATATATTTGCATCTCTTGGGACCACAGACCTTGCTGAATGCAGTTTTCGAATTGTCTCCCGAGCTCGTCCTCAACCGTACTGCAGTGTACAGAAACCGTTACCGGCAACGGTGTAAAGAAGTACCCCATATTACTGTCAGTAGACTGTGGATCGTGTCGTATGAGGTTTTATCTTGACATACATTTGCAGGCTTCTCCAGAAAGTACACAACGATTACTTCTTACGACCTCCCTCAAAACCCGTTATTTTATGAAATTTACTTTTTTTATAGCTTAATTACTACCCTCATTATCGTTGTCGTACAATAGCTTAGGAAGATTTTCCGCTTAAATCCAGACAATTTCTGTGTTTTCTTCCATTGTGTCAGCTTACTGTCTAGTATGCTGCCCCACCCACAAAACTCCCTTTGCCGTAAACCACGTATGGCACGATCCACAGTCCACTGACAATTAAATGGGGTCCTTCTCTATACCATTGCCCCGTTACCTTTTATAGCCATGTCTAACAATCATGTCCGCCGCATGTAGTTGCTTGACGGGGATTAGCTACGTTCACGCACACAATTTCTTGAAAATTTTTTTCCTGGCTTTCACACTGATATCCCAGTCGGTTCATGCCGAATTTGAGTATATTACCTCCTTCAGAGGATAATACAAGTGGAACGAATGTCGTTTCTGGTCTGGCAATCGTCAACCGGCCCCCAGATCCTCCAGAGCCGGACTTTGAGTTCTTCGTCCTCCCATATTCCATGCCCCTACGTGAACGACCTCAGGGGCTTTCAATAGAGCTCCAAGGCAGACCTGAGCGGGTGTCCCCTATGTAGTTAAATCGGCGGGGTGTCAATATGCGTGCTGCGTAGTGTAAGTCGCCAATAGGTGGTGGCGGTTAGACAGGTCGTTCAAATGAAAGGCCTAAGTGGGGGGATTTCTGCTAGGTGTTGTCTGCCTAATAGTCTGGATGGCGTGCTAACTTTCAGTTCGTGCGATTCTGCCGGTCAAAGGCACGCAAACACTTCACGCGGAATTCCGACCACCCAGGCAGAGAAGAGATGACACCCGCATGGACCGCCAGGTGCTTAAGCCATGGATCTCCGACCCCCAGTCTGTTAACAAGCACAATAACTACCTGCCTGCCTTTTTACAAGGCCAAAGATTTACCTGGGAAGAGGATCTGGCCGAATTAACAGGTCATTGTCACGCAACTGACCAGTGAGGAAATTGCAGTTATTAACCACCTCGGTGCCTACGTGCAAACAATTGTCGTGCGAATTACGACCCCCAGCGATGAATGCGTGTGATGCCAACTATGGTAAATATGAAAAAAAGAAGACGCGTTCACCGGGAGGGGTTTATTGCAGGCCTAAGGCTTTTAGTAGTCATTTTGCGACGAAGGTATGGTATGTAACCCCCCTGGGTGGCTGGTCAAAAACCCACCTTATCTTACGGTTTGCCTGACAGTAGGTTGTGACAGGGGTTATGCAGAAAGCGGATTTTGATCTCCGATAGCGGTATCTACACTAAAGTTGCCCGTTTTAAGCTCAAGGTTAGGGTTTGGGAAACGGTAAGGATTGGTTACTTAGGTTATTTTTGGGACTAGATTTGCCACGCTTGGGCTGTGGTTTGGATTTTGGATTGAGGCCAGGGCTTGACCTACGATTAGTGAGTTCCGATTTAAGGCATGTGCGTCTAAACAAGAAATGAGGATAGGTATCACCTGCGACACGGGTGGCTTTGAGCTAGCTTCTAGTGAAATTAGGGTTAGGTTTAATTTAAGGGTTACGGTTAGGTGGGATTAGGTTTAAGGTCAGATTTAAAGTCAGCGGCAACGTAAGCGGGGATCAAGTTAAGAGTTAATGTAGAGGCTAGTGTTGACTGCAACGTTAAGGCTTAGGGTTAGGGCCAAGAGTAGGGCAATGGTTTAGTTCTATACTAGGGTTGATGTTGGGGTAGGGACACGGGAATATTTTTTCCTTTCCAGAATTATACGCAAATCCACCTTCATTGTGTGGGCGGGACGTCCACATAAGTCAGTCCCGCCAAGTGGACTACCGAAGCAAAGTCCTCATGTTTTGATGCATGAATCACCAGAGTGAATGGTCTCTAGGAATTCTCGGCCAAATAAGAAAGGCCGAGACTTCCTAGAGGCCATTTACTCTGATGGTTCATGCATCAATCCACGCAACGATCTTGACATCCATGTACACGAACCTCAAAGAAAAATTGAAAAGGTGGCATTCGATCAAGACGTGACGTCAGCCCACAGCATTGACCCATCCTCAGCGCTGAGAAAGTAATAGCGATTTTTCGGGAATGTTTAAATTTTAACTGCTTATCGCACTTGCTACACGTCTGACGACAAGCTGGAGAACCAGACTCGAAAATTTACGAAATAAAGTTTGTCCATTTTCCGAAAGGACTCACTTTTCTTCGATATATACACATATACGTACTGAAAGATAGGCATCCCAAGAAACATAATTCGAAGGAAAATTAGTCTTTTGGGAAATTGAACAAACTATATTTCGTAAATTTTCGACGACGGTTCCTCAGTTCGACGTCAGACGTGTATCAAGGTGTAATACCGACAAAGACAAGGGCAACTAAAATGACCATTTCTGACTTATTAGCCGTCATCAGCCAGCCATACCCATTCCCAGGTGTGAATCACCAGGGATTCGAACCGGGGATCTTTGGTCATTGAGTCGAACGCTCTACCATTCCAGCCTCCCTTGTCTTTGGCGGTAATGTTATTCTGCCTATATATGTACATTAGCTTTGGTAAGCCAATGGATCGGTGTGCGCCCATTCCTGAGTGAATAAATACCCGATCTGCAGAGACAGAGAATGACTGGTGGCGAGGCACTGATGAACTTCGGTTCGATGAAGGGCTTATGACCCATCTGGTAGACCCCAGTGGTGGACCAGCTGCGCCAGGTGCGTCTGTGCGCATGTTTGTGTTTCCGGTCACAGCTGCTGGTGGTCAGGGTTATGATTGGCTGATTGGGGGCAAACAAGCCCGAAACAGCGCTGTATCAATCTACCCCCCCCCCCCTCCCCCAGACTCTGTATATATGTCATATATACAGTAAGTGTGCCAACTCGTGAATGTCATGAGTTAGCGCAAGAAAATCCCTATGACGCAAAATCCGGTCAAACTGTGTCCCCCAAAGTCTTAGAGCACTGTAAAAATGACCGCTCTTAGAAAAGCAGCATAGTTGGGTTTATAATTTAATATTTGCCGACCTGGAAATACGTTTCACTGAACACTAGGATTTCAGAAAAGGGCTATATTACAAGCCGCTTAAATATGCCTAACTGTAAGAGGAACAAATGAAATGGGGAGAATAATGAAAAATAGTAACAAGTTCTCAATAAATCTTTGTTCACGCCTAGTAATTCTCGATGTGGTAAAACAAACTACTGCCAAGCAAGTTTATTACTTAGTTTTATGGCATGGAACTCGACAAATTTACGAAAAAGAATTTCATAAGCTGAATTCGCGCCTTCCTCTTTAAAATAATGCAATTCCTCCTATCCGCTCCCACCTGATCGTCACGGAAACAACATCCAATTTCCCTTTCCCAGAAGGGATTTATTTCATACTTTTCCTCATTGTATTAATCTTTGTTTACAGCACAATGGACATAAAATTGAGGTTTTGGTCTGGAAATTTAAATAGTGTAGGCAATCATCTGAATATCAAGGTCAGAGTTCTCACAAACTTGACCAGTTTTCCTTTGAAACTGATTTGAAATGCATCCCTCTTCGGTAAATGACTTTCTGCGCCTCAAACCAATTCAGAAAGCACAAATAACAACATCAAATGTTTGACATACTTATCGCTTAAATTTTGAACACGACATTTCATGGGTTAGATCATCTGTTGTATGTATGTAATGACATGAGGAATGCATCCTGCAAATACGGCAACTCTTGCACCTACATCGTTTGTATCGGTTACCCGATCAAAGTCAGCCGGTAAAGTGAAGCATTTAGATAAGAACTAAGGGGACTGGGATCATCATCAACCACTCGGCCAGTGGACATGAATTCTATGCCTACGTAATTTGGTTATCAAGCATGTGAGCCAAACACTACCAGCTAAGCTAATGGCGCGTGGCCAGAAATACTTGCAGAATATTTCAATGTATCCCTTCAAACGCCAGGAATATGTTAATATATTTCGCCAATGTTAAAGATTACCTCCTCGTAAAACTTAAGGAGCCTGTTTTATTCGTTTATTATCATACGCTGTCCACACTGCATTGCCTGAACGGAGGCTAAACAAGACCGTACAAGGGAAAAAAGGAAATTGTTGAAAATCCATAAAAATCGTCTCTTTTCTGACTCTTTTCTTTTCAGCCAATAGCGTTCGTCCACCCATTGAGAGACAGAAAGTCGTCCGTCCCACAATGTCGTTCACGGAATCATGGAGAGTCAGTTCCGACTTGTGAAAGAAATGGGCAGCTCCCTGTTTTCGGCGAACGTCCCACCCCTTACGGCTGGGATCAAATTGAGGCAGGCAGTGGGTTATGCCGTCTGCGGGGTTTCTCCCAACCTCTGGATGCCAATGAACCGAGCACAGCCCGACTGAGGATGCAACTGACAGCCACGAAACTGGCCTGCAGACATGCGCTCAGAGTGAAGATGTGCCAGACAGCTGCCGATCCGGAGAAGACGGCACCAAATGCAAACAACCAGATCAGAGCCTGACTAGCGCTCAGCTTCAGGGCTGTGGCCAGACGCTGATATTGGCGTCCAGTCTGGGCGCATTCAAAGCCCTGTATCGTGCCAGCCGAGCCAGCCCTTATGGTCTGGAAGGTGAACCCGATGGCAATCATCTGAAGAGCCAGCAAAATGAGGGCCGGAGTAATGAGAAAGTAGAGTGTCGATGAGTCGGGATAGAAATTACAGGAGTAATTGGCCAGCAGAGCCTGTTTGGCCGTGAGTGTCGGTTTCAGGACCTCGAAGGCCTGCTGGAGGGTCATGCTGAGGGGGAGGCCCAGAATGAAGAGCAGGCCGCCGACCAGTTTGAAGGGATTGGCCCACCAGTGGTCGCCTTCACGGCAGCACACCATTCCCACGCGGGTGCTTCCGACAACTGTCTCATGTCGGACGCGCAGACCGAAGGTCGTCACGGAGAGGGTCTGCAGAGCAAGACTGGTGAGGTAGGCGAAGTTTGCGGTCAGCGCGACAGCGCGGAAGCCCGGCTGATGAGGTCCGATTGCACAGCAGCTGAGTGTCAAAGTGGCCGCGATCACCAGGAAGGACTGAGCCAGAAGGTACTGCCAGCCGTGTATTTCTCGCGCCTGAAAGGGGTGCAGAAAAGGGTTACTGGGGTCCTAGTTTGGAGACGATCAAGTGGAGAAGCTCAGTCGTCATGGCACGGTCTGCTGTCAGAGTTGTTGGACGTGTGGAAGGCTGGTCTTGACCACGGAAGATGCAATGCCTGAATGAAAATCTTTAGTGCACGAAGGTCAGTCTTACGTAGCTGGAAATCTGCCTGTGAGACCTGAAAAGCCTCAGGGCTCCACTACCTGGCTACATTACCGCATAATTGACGCTTGTTCGTCCACTCTGGAATAGAACCTTTCGCCTGTTCCAATTACACAGGTTATTACAGCGGCCAAGGTCAAAGGAGGACGGATTCGTGGAGGGGAGTTGGTAGTGTGACGAGATATCAGTTACCTGGTGTTGCCAGGCGCTCCCGCGAGTTAGGTCATGACCTTAACATGGCCGGCATGGCTGCACACACACACACACCAGCAGGTACTGATGAGAGCTCGCAGGTTTTAACCGAGGCCACAAACTGTTATTCTGAACTGCACCGTTGAAGCCATATTCTCAACAGAAGGGTCCTTCTCTTCCTTTCGTGCGCCTGCTCCCGTGTGTGACAAATGTGTGCATCGGTGCATTCGGCGGCCTCACTACTGCAGACCACCTTTCAAAGTTCGACAAGAATTGAGCCGATGGAACTCTACTCAGGGTGAGTATGTTACTGTGATCAGTTTCCAATGCGGACCTCCACTGTAACTTGAAGAAGATAACTTGCTTACAAGAGGGACAGCGGCTCTTAGTGATTTCAGCACTGACTTTTCGTCTCATTGTGTCTTGTGCCTAGTCTTGAGCCGTCGCGGGCAGACATATAATGGCCAACGGTGGATTGGTAAAGACAGATGGAAATGGTCGCTTCTGGCTTATCAGCTTTTGTCAGTCAGCCTCTAACAACTCCAGGTCTGAATGACCGAGGATCGGGATCAGTGACTCTTTGACCAGGCCATCCACATCTGGGATTCGTAGTGGCTGACTGACGACGGCTAATATGCCAGAAACGATCATTCCGACATGTCTTTACCAATCCATCCTTCTTCGCATCCATTGCTGGTCGCTATATGTTTGCCCTCGAGGGCTCCAGATTGGGACAAAACCACCCCGCCAATAAAAAAAGTCATTAGAGGCATGCAGGACTAAAATCACTAAGAGTCTTCCCCGTCTCCCTTGTCTATCACAGAACTCCCTTCTTTCATAGATATTTTGACAGATTTTGAATAATTCATATTGACCCAACTTTACGGAGCTCGACGCCTCGGTGGGTCAATATGAATTATTCAAAATCTGCCAAAATATATATGAGTTACGTGAGCCTGGTAGTCATCTGGTGGATTCTAGGTTAATTACTTAGAAAATCCTGCTTGGGCAGTCAACTTACTCTATCAGATTTGGTGGATTCCAGACGTTGCATTAGGTTGGACGGTAACTTGACCCAAATGGGATTAAACTCGCGTTGTTCGGGGGAGGACCTCGTAGCTCAAGTGGTTAGAGCGTTGGCTGTACTAAAGCCTTCCCCTTACTGCGCGGGTTCGAATCCTACTGAGGCGCCGAGTTTTTCCACAGTTGGGCCAATATGAATTATTCTTTTCTTCCCAGAAGGAAGACTACCCGAGACTACTGAATAGGCCTTAAGTATCCTTCTAGCCATGATAAAGTCAACTGATAGGCAGGCGAGACACCGATTCCTAGCGAAGGCCTTCTGTTGACAGTTACTACTTAAAGGCACAAAATGTCCATCTGCCCACATCATTCTTCGGTACCCAGATTACCGAATTGCCATTTTAGGGGTCAGTTACAGTATCAACACGGAAAGTCTGACACACCACATTTTTTAAATTAACGCGACTCTTATTAGCTTGACAAGACACCCGCCTTGAATGCTTCCTACCAAGTGGCGCTTATGCAAGTACCACGCTTAGGTCGGGTCGCCAAGATGTCAGGGGAAAGGCGGAAAGGCAGGTTAAGGAGGAGAAGTCGATAATTTGAAGTGAGAAGCCATAGAAGATAAGGTTTCTTTTTGAGTAGCAAGAATGCATATTGGTGCGAATGAAAAAAAAGCGTGCGTTTTCTGCAGAGACGGGAAACCCCGACTGGTTACTTACAACACTGGCTCTACAGCTCGTCGCCGAAGGTATGGCGGTTGTGCGTAAACCGTTAACAGGAAATGTTGTCGAAAAAAGATTGTGGTACGTGACCTATCTCTTGAAACTGATGAGAGAATTTTTGGACGCCTTTAACGTTGAGCATTTTGTTCGCTCATCCACATCCTTCAATGAAATGTCCTTTTCTTGTGCAGAACTTGTATTTACTTGATTATATCAAGCAAAACATCAGTAAAATTTTAGCGAAAATGGACGTCGGAAGATATTCGGGCAATTTCCTATGCTAATGCATGTCATGACCATCTTCGTGAAAAGGAGCGCCCGAACACTCACTAATTCGGTAAATGTCTTCAAGAATAATTTTATTTTAAAGTCCTTAACAGGCAGGTAATTCAGAATTTGTCTTTATGGAGGATCGGATGAAAACACTGAAAATCATGAAGTATTCAGCGACATTTCGAGGCCGATCTGAAACTCAACGTAATCAAAAACGACCGAAAAGTGTAAATTAATTTAACGGAAGAAACGTTCTCTCTATAAACACAAAATGGTATGTTTACGATTACGCTTGTCAGTTCTATTTAAATTTATTAGGCACCGACCGGCCTCATGGCGTGTCACCTTATGAAAACTTTTGTTCCTACGACGTCTCCGTCGGTGAAATCAGGCAAAATCCAGCTTCTCTTGTTGATCTCCATCTCACTAATCACTGGAAAACTGTTTTGGAATCTACACTCAGAATGTAGGCAGGTGACAAACCGTCATATGTGAAATCACACTACTTATTTAGATGTAAACTTTACTGGAACGCTGCTATTTGACGTGTTTTTATGTCTACTTTCACATTTATCACGTGTTTGTTATGAGAATACATTCTATACACCTAAAAACGAAGTTTACTCAATTAGAGTCATTTCTGACGTTTTCGGGATATTGCGCTTTTCTGAAATCGACATTTCTAAACAACGCAACACTGCTTTTAACATTTCTTTTATATTTTTAATTCTTTGAAACTTGTACTTAATTAACATAGACATTGGACTAATGAAATGGTGTCGGTTTGCGAGTGATTGGCAATCATTAGTAAATGTCGACACACTTCATGAGTTCAGTCGCTAACTGTATACAATTGGCCGAACTGTACAGCATTATGTGTTGGCTGCAACTGCGTTCATTTCCGGCTGATATTGGGAATTTTGCGTGCAACATCTACATCGATATGTATACTGGTGCCCGGCTCGTCCAAGTACGTCATGTCAGGGAATTCGTGTATCTTATTGAGAAGCAGGTGTCAGAACTACAAGCTCGTTCCCAGACAAACTTGTGTGTGTGTTTGCTTCTAAAACTGGCCACATGGTAGATGCGCTGCTATAACAGGGCGGCTAGATCGGAATCCGGCAGGCATTATTGGAAATGCGCACCCATAACAATTGCCGACATTTGGGCTGTGGTGCGGTATAAAATCCTGGTCAGTGTACGTTGTAGACCAGGGGATGTGGTAATGTGTCTAGGTGCGAGTTTATGCCGTGCCAGCCACCTGCGCTCCCCCGCCTCCGGTCTTCTTGACACTGTCATGACCCCGGACCGAGCTGAGGGGGGATTGACTGCGGCAGATGCTTCGCAAGTCTGCTATCAGTATAAACCAACTCGCGCGCAAGTCACTAAATCCTCCATCACCCTGCTGTGGGTCACGCGGTGGATGTCGTTGGCAACGACGGCCGAACTGTCGTGCGTGTGTGTGTGTGTCGGTTGTTTGGGACGGCCAAAAACGACGCATAATGACCTTGCCCGATATCCTACTGTTTCAAGGTTATCCGTCCTCACTGCAAACACCCCCACCTACACACGCTGACCTTACATCCCATCCCACTGCCCTTCCTGGCCTCCTGTAACACGACACACAGCTGCCGCACTGTCAATCACAGTCGTCCGCCCGCCACAGTGCGCGCGGATAAGGACGGTAGATCGCAAGGACACACTCTCCCTTTTGCCCGCGTGAATTAAAACAATCGACGCAGGCTCTGGTCTCGTTAGCGTCGATGGTTCAGGTTTCTAAGTAGAAAGAGTTGCTCTTTATGGCTTCTTTCGTCTTCTATTGCTAACCGCAGCTTGGCCCGTTGGTTGCGTTGCCAAAAGCACACCCGACACAGCCAGATGTTCCTTAGGTGTATGGATAGAAGCGGATTCCCCGGTCCGACCGCAATAAATCGCTTCCCAGTCATCGCAGTTAGTTCGCAGGCTATGACTTTCTTGTATGGATAGTTAATTTTGTGCCTCTGGCGTATAAGATGGGTGTACAGTGTGGTGGTATACTTGTGCGCCGTTGTCTTCCAACTAGTGCGGATGCTTGGTTGGCCGCCTTGCTGCCTGGGGACAGAAACTGCCCTCTCCTATGTACTTTTACTGCTTCATGCGTTGATTCACAAAATTCCACGAATACCAGTCTTTGAGGAACACGTTGGAAATGTACTTTATCTCTGTTTGATAGCCATCGCCAGAAAAAGGGCGTATTCCAACTAAACTCAGCCGTCTGACTGTGGCGCTCTGCTCGTGAGAGATGAGACATGCTACCCTGTTTTGAAAGAAAGTGCACGGAACAAATAGTTTTGTCGAAACACTGCTTTCTTGGAATGCATATGGGCGGGTATTAATAAGATAAGATAGATTGTCCATTCAGCAATCGACTTAGAAGGGTGAAACTTGATGGGTAGGTAAGACAC
>CACRXP010000044.1:1044088-1063214 GCA_902702965.1 Spirometra erinaceieuropaei | reverse complement strand
AACCCATCAGGCCTGATTAAACCTGCAACGCGTGGGAGAGCAGTCAGTCACACCGAAATGACTCCCGATGGCGAGAAACAAAGTTCACTTGCGAAGCACCTGGTGGCCACGGGCCGTACGGTGGATCCAATTATCGAATTAAATGTTCCCCTACGACCGACGACTGGTTGTCCCCTGCACTTGACAGACCCCGCTGCGATACGGAGAAGAAAACCGGAATTCTGTAAGCAGCTGGGTCAAGTGATCAACCTCGCACTGCCATGGTAAGGGTCGATACTGGACGTAACCCCATTACCTCTCCCAGTCCATTCACTTTGACCCCCCCCCTTACACCCTGCCTGGTTGACTGCTGTCCCGCGCGTTGCAGTTTTAATCACACTCGTGAGATTCTCACTGTGGCAATCAGTCCTGAAATCTCATTTAAGTAGTCGTTTCTGATGGAAACTACTCTCTAAAGTGCTAGCCCGTATCATAAGGGACAACAGTTTCTGTATAGCCTGCAACACACTTCCAAACTTTTTTTGCAGATGAATGCAATCCATGCGTCTTCCCCCTGGTAAATTTTCTACTGTTCCACTAGGACCAAGCTAAATGGTTTGCTTTGTAATGGGTCATTTGGTCAACTGAAAATGCCTAATGTATGCCTATTTAGTATTTATTTGGCATGTGTATAAGTTAACGTACAGTAGGTGGGCTGACTCATGAAATGTTAACCGAAATTCCGAAATGTGTTTTCCATTCGAAAAGATTAATTAAGTAGGTTTGTAAAACTAATCAGTATGCACCATAATTCCATAATAATCCAGTTACTCCAGGATACTGGCTTTTGAAGGAACTTTTTCCCAGCTGCATGCGAAAACTATACTCTGAAAAAAATGACTACTTCAGTAGCATGCATTTTCTCATTTATTTTCGATGCCCCTGAAAGACCAATTATATTTCATGGAAGACATGCATAAAAATGTTTATTCTTTTGCCTATTCGGTGGTAAACTACGTCTGTTTCCAACGTTATACTCGAAGGAAGGGCAATATTCGGCATTCAAAAACTTTTCCAATTCCCGAATAATTTTATACCCAACCCGCCGTAACACTTGCATTCAGGGTCTCTAAACTGCATGTCGTATATTTTCCGTGTATAGCTGACACCAGCCTAGTCCCCGTGTTGGTCCAACGCATCTACCATGCGGCCGGTTTTAGCGGCAAACAACATGCATATTTTGTATAAATATGAAAAACAGGGATTTTTCGGGCATGATGAGGGCAACGGGCATTCTGCCTATATATCATGCGCCGCTGTGCGGCTGCTGGTTGGGCTCGAGAGAGAGTCCATAAGGCACAACGGAACGAGTGAGTTCCGTAAGAACGATCGGTGAGCGCCCCCTAACACTGTATATTCCCGATCGAAAACCGACAGAGCAACGGGCTCGTGGCCCAGTGGTTAGAGGCGTGGACTTCTAACTTACAGGTCGTGAGTTCGAGTCTTGGGTGTTCCACACTTCGGGGTTGGGTATAGCTGGCTGACGACGGCTAATAAGCCAGAAATGGTCATTCCAGTCTCCCTTGTCTTTGTCCGTAAGGTCATTCTGCCTGTATCATGCGCCGCTGTGCGGCTGCTGGCTTAGTTCGAGAGAGAGCTCGTAAGGCACAACGGAACGAGTGGATTCCGTTAGAACGATCGGTGAGCGCCCCCTACCATTATATATGTATATGCATGTATACTTTATATACATATATATTACAACACATATATATATGACGGAGGGATACTCACCGACCAGTTTACTGGGTGTGCCATCCCAGTCCCTGTCTTTGTTTGTACTGCATGCAACACAACACATATATATGTTAGAAGTGCGTTCACTTTTGTGCCTTATGGCTAAATCCGGAGCCCTCGTAGGCAGCCGCACAAACCGAATAGTTAAATAAGTTTGCATATTGGATAAAATAAGTCTGTGCTCATGCAGGCGAAATGTGGAATTCGGGGACAGAAATCCGAAAATGAAGGTAGGAAGGTCGATCTTGGTCGATTCGGCCACGCGAGGCCGTGGTTTATTCACCTTTCAGGACTGAATTACAAAACAGAAGCAATCAAAATCTAGCTAACTTCCCGAATTTGTCGCACTCGCTACCTTGATCAGCAGCAGCGGACTCGGTGACCGCGATACATGGGGTCTAGCCCGGAGATTCATCAGCTTCCCCGTAGGGAATGTCGACTGCCACGCCAACCCAAACTGACCTCATTTCTGACCTCGAAAAATCAACTCACTTTCTCCTGCCGCGGCCTCTGCTGGAATAATGGCGCGACAGACTTTGTAGGCTTTGATGCGTTGTCAGGCGAATGAAACCCTCTAGGGGAAACTGGACAAAGATCACCTAATCCGCTACACACATGCAAACGCCTCCTGTAGCGATATGTCTGGTGGGAGGGGGAGGGGCGTTTGGAAAACCGAGAGACCTAGAGTCGATCTGTGGTTTTCAAATGCCAACTAAATGAACCTCTCAGAAGATCTTGTGTTATTGTTGTCGGGGAGGTCAAAATTGAATGATCACAATGGGCACTAAAAGGTCAACAACCACGTTGACTAACAACCAACCTGTAAGCAGGCAGCTAGCCAAGAGAGTCCTCGGTTAACTAGCCCTCAAAGACTTAGTAGATCTGACCCACGCAGCTAGGTCACAAACATTGTCATAACCCAAGCAGACGCGACGACCAAACATGACGTCGAAAATAGGCACCTATTAATACCGCAAATTCACCTTTTTCAGTGGCAATGAGCAGACAGAAACCAAACGGCCTTCGCCTAGCGCCTGGTTGTTGTACTTTTGTGCACATAAACACTCCCCATTTACGGCCCTTTCTCTGATTGGTTGTTTGTGCGGGGGTCATCGGACCTATCGCGTCGTAGACCGCATCATGGTGCGACACCTACAGTGAGTGACCGATCTCATGAAATGTTGGCCAAAATTCTGGAAGGCATTTTCGAGTAGATAGGAATACTTAGGTGGGGCTATAATGTTTATTATCCCGCGGCATAATCCTATAGTATTTCGGATTTGGCAGGATGTCGGTTTTTGAATGCATGTCCTTTTAATCTCCTGTAGAAACCATACTCGGTAAGAAAAATGACTACTTAAGTAGCATACACTTTTCACACAGATTTTCAATGGTACTATAAATACAAGTATATTTTATAAGAAACATGAGCAGAAATAACCTTTCTTTTACTCGTTTGGTAGAGAATCACGTCATATTCATATTTTATACTCGAAGAAAGAGTATGATTAGGTTTTAAAAACGTTTTCTTATTTCCGAATAATTTGGAGCCTGATCAGCCGTTGCATCAGCGTTTAGTGATTTCAATCTACAAGGTGCATGCGTTCCACGTAAGGAAAATCATATATTCGTATATGCCTTTAAAAAGATGTCATATTGAGTCCATAAAAGTTTCCAATGGATGCGTACTATGTTGTGCATTTCATGAGCGGCAGTGATTAGCGGACAGGTACGATGCTGTATGAATGGACACCCCACAGTCATTAAAAATCTCATAATTAGAAACTTTTTTAAAACGTAATTATACTCTTTCCTTAACTATAGGATATGAAGATGACGTGATTCTCTATCAAACGAGTAAAAGAAAGGTTATTTCTGCTCATGTTTCTTATAAAATATACATGTATTTATAGTACCATTGAAAATCTGTGTGAAAAGTGTATGCTACTTAAGTAGTCATTTTTCTTACCGAGTATGGTTTCTACAGGAGATTAAAAGGATGTGCATTCAAAAACTGACATCCTGCCGAATCCGAAATACCATAGGATTATGCCGCGGGATAATAAACATTATAGCCCCACCTAAGTATTTCTATGTAATCGAAAACACCTTCCAGAATTTTGGCCAACATTTCATGAGATCGGTCACTCACTGTACATGGTTATCTATCATGTGTTGGCCATTCGGAAAGAACCAAACCCAGGTGGACAGAGAAACCACACTACAAACGGCCATACTGATTATCTTTTAGATGAGCTTCATATTAATAGAGGATAATCGGGCCCAGCTGTAAAGGTAATGACGTCGGCTTTGGTGTCGGTAGATAGGAGTTTTAGGGTGATGCCCAAAGCCAGGCGCTTGTATGGCCAAGAAAACCGCATCTCAAACACTAAAGGTTCCTACTGTTCTAAGGGCGCGGTTGTGTCCAACACGTGAATTTAAAGTGGGATGGATTTGCGTCGCAACCACCTCATCCTCCGTTCCTACATCCAGCGTGCTTTGATGGCAGTGGCCAAACACGCGCCAAACACGGTCTGGTATCCGCAGAGTGTACCGGGTCTTCACAAGGCCGACGCGAATCTTAAGTAGGTGAAAGCGTGATAGAGACCACACTAGGAAAAGGCAACTGAACCTAGCTAGGACTGTCTTGGTTTCGGTGCCCACAAACCCTTGTGTATTGAGCCTCCTCTAGATAATGTACGGAGAAATAAGTGCGTAAATTCTTCAGCCTTAAGACGAGAACGATCTTTGATGATTGCGAAAGTACGAGCAAAATGCGCCAGACGGATGTAACTGTACGTTTTTCGTGTCTGGCAAACAGCCGGGGAGCCAGTCTTGAATATTCAAACCACGCGTTTTCATTTTAAGGAAATTTGCATATTTCCACCTCAATTCCTCGGAATTTCTGCCACCCAATACACTTTGAAGTTCGACCGCCGCGGACGACGACCTCCGCTGAGTGCGCCGCGGAATGGACCTACAGTGCGTGACCGATCTCATAAAATGTTAGCTAAAATTGTGGAATTTGTTTTCGATTAGGAAGGATTACTTAAGTGCGGTAGTTAGACAGATTATCTTGCAGCATAACCCTATAACATTTCGGACTCGCCAGGATGTTAGCTTTTAAATGCACTTCTATTTTTTACCCCATGCAGAAACCACACTCGGTAAAAAATGACTACTTAAGTAGCATGCATTTTTCCTATTGGTTTTCGATGGTCTTATAAATTCAAATATATTTTGCAGAAAACATGCACAAAATATGCTTTCTTTTGCTCATTTGGTAGGGAATCACATTGTCTTTATATTTTATGATTGAAGAAAGTGTGCATTTAGTTTTTAACAAAGTTTCTTATCATGAGATTTTTAAGACCGTACGATGTCCATGCATGCAAGAGCGCACATGTCCGTTTGCTAATGCTCCTCATGAAATGTACAACACAGTCCGGATCCATTGCAAAATTTCGTGAACTCTATGTGATATCTTCTTGAAGGCATAGAGAAATAAATGGTTTCCCTTACGCGGAAAGCCTCAAGACTGAAATTGCTAAACGCTGGTGCAATGACAGATCAGGCTGAAAATTATTCGGGAATCGGGAAACTGTTGTAAAACCTAAATACGCACCTCCTTCGGACATAAAATATGAGGATACTGTACTTTCCTTCCAAATGATCAAAATAAAGCATATTTTGTGCATGTTTCCTGCAGAATGTATTTAAATTTATAAGACCATCAAAAATCGATAGGAAAAATACATGCTACTTAAGTAGGCATTTTTTGCCGAGTATGGTTTCTGCCTGAGATCAAAATGAAATGCATTCGAAAGCCAACATCCTGGCGAGTCCGAAATGATATAGGGTTATGCTGCATGATAATCAGTATAACAACCCCACTTAAGTAATCCTTCCTAACCGGAAACGCATTCCAGAATCTTGGCCAACATTTCATGACATCAGTCACGCACTGCAGTGCCGGCACCTCGTGGATTGATTTGTCTAGGTGAGGCAGACTTGCGCAGCGTCTGCCACACTCGCTCCTCAGTCGCCCACATGACTCCGATGGCAAGACAGTGTCAGAACGACCAGAGGCGTAGTGGGCGGTAGAACTAGACGACCCGTCTACGCGTGCTACACGCAAACTGGCTCCCAGAATTTGTACCAGGTCTTCACGAAGTCAGTTCTGAACTCACATGGATGAGAGTGTCATGGATATCACAGAAACAAAGAGTCGTTGGGTCTGGCCGAGTCAGCAGCCGTCCGAGTTACGTCTTCAGGCGCGCAGTGGTGGATTCGAGCGCATCAGATTTATCGTAATAGGGGGGGAGGGTGCATTGGTGTACCGTGGGGACTGATTCTCTGCTATCGACCACTCCTGCCTCCCCACATACCAGTCGACTGTCCGAACCTGTTTGCCATCTGATGCCGGGATTGGGCGCAACAATAAGGCCATCGTTTACGCGTGCGGAACCATCCTTCCCCGTGTGCGGCGAACTTTGCGCGGCCAGATTAACACGCGCCGCGAGTCAGTCAGACCCCCCGCCTTCGGCCTAGTGCATTTGCAGTGTGGTACGCGATGGAGGGGGGGGGTAATCCCAGGGCCACGTGCGTATTTAAATACGATGTCCACGCTCAACTTTAACACTCAGCTAACTCGTCAGCCACCACAGGATAGACGAGGCATAACTACATTGAATGCTCTGACCGTCTGATCTCCGGGGTCTCGATTTGAACCTTGAGTTTTTTTCACATTTTAGCTGAGTTATGCTTCCTGGTCGAAGATATGCCTTGCCCGTTTCGTCACGGATCCGAACCCCAGCCCCCAAGGCCGTTCAGTTTTTCACAACGGTGTGACCATCTTGGTAATTTGAATAGTCCGAAACACCTCCGAATAGTAGAAACGATACCTGACGATTGCAGACTTTCTGATAAACCTCTATCCAACTAGCTGTGCAATGCGCCACGCTGCAAAACAATCAAACTCCTTTTAAAAACAAGGCAAACAGTGCGTAGCATGTCTTGTTGTGTGTAAGAGGCGCTGAAAATGAAGAATTGCGTACCAAAACCACTAAAAACTTGCATATGGAAAAAAAATAATGCCTAAATAGTTCTAAATTTGTAATCAGCATGAAGCACGGTCTTGCGTTAATTCAACCATGGCGGTGTTCTGACTTCCGCTTGAAAATCTTGACAAAATCCCTACTGAAATGGTGTATATTTTGTACAGAGTGTCAGTGTTTGTTTTAATTCAGACATATTTTAAAGAAAGGATGGACGAGACTTTCATGTCCATTTAACAAATCATACCAGTTAAGGGATAATTTGAAAAATCAACCTGTGTTTTCAGCCGCTCTTGGGATTTTTACGTCAGGTGCCGTGTGCGGTCTCCGAAACCAATTCGGCCACTCCTTCATATTCCCTTACGGAGACCTCTTGTTAGTCGGTAATTATTTTAAAAGATATGGATTATGTAGTATTCCTTATGAACAGCGTTAGGAATACCATGGATGGCATGTCACATTAAAAATCATACGGGCATACACGAAGTTTTTGGTAGAGTTAGGGTGGGGTTAAAGTTAGGAAACGAAAATAAGCCCCCCCTCCCACGGATTATAGCGTAAGGCCACATGTATTACGGAGAAGGCACGTATTTCCCTTTTAAAAAAATACTATCTGCTTAAATGTGGCTTTTTATCGTCTGCTATTTATGCACTTGGTCGGAAAGTTTCACAAGCAAATTTCGTGTACGGTAAAACAGAAATGATTAGGTTAAGTAGAAGCATCCATCAATGGGTAGAATGAAGCGCGCTGTCGCTAAACAAAACGGACCTTGTTTTATGGCCCACCAGCCTGAAGTCTGGTGGGCCATAAAACCGCAAATGTCTCACCTTTCTAACGCATGAAATCGTCCCCAGGTGAACGAGGAGGAAAATAAGGTTAACGGTGAAGCAGATTTGTGTGAGAAGGTAGGAATCCGTGCAGAACTGGGCTGGTTCCCCTGTCGACTGCAGGTTCCGGTTTGTCTGGTTCTCCAACGCCTCGACATCCATGGCCATGGGCTCTATCAGACTGTTAATACGCCCGTTTTCTGTCTCTTGTGTTGACCAAGACCGAAATTCACCACCCGGAAGCAAATGGAGGGAGGACATTAGCGGTGAGTGACGTCTTTGCAGATTTTCCGACGTTTCCTGACCAATGGTCCACCCACCGCGCCGGTAGACATTGACCAGTTGATGATCCTGTCATCTGATTGGACAAGATGGCCACCAATCACACCATTGGTCCGAATGTTAGGCGTGTTTCTTCACTGCCGCCCCCTTGACCTCGTCCGCTGAAGGAGGAAGATAATGGCAGGCATATTACATATCTTGAGTAGGAAGTAGACGCCTTTTTTGCTAGAGCAAAAATTAGCTACTCAGCTCCATCCTACGCGCAACTGCAAACGTGAACTGCATATACTCATGCCTATATCCCTTGTGTGCAGAATTTTTAATGCCGAAAATTTAGAATACAGTCGGTAATTCTATCCGGTCTGTCATAAAATGAATCAATTTGACAATTAATATTAAGTACAGTCAGTGACCGATCTCACCAAATGTTGGCCGGAATTGGGAAATTCCTTTTCGACTGGAAGGGACTTTCTAAGTGGGGTTATAATAATGATTTTTGTGCAAAATAATCCCACGATACTTCAGCAGAGTGTTGCCTTTTGAATGCAAAAGCAGCACTCAGCATAAGATGAACCCTTACTAGTATACATTTTTTGAGACCGTGATATATTCATTCAAATATGTCATCGTACATGTCCTTCTTCTGATGCCCCTCGTAAAGTATGCAGCATAATTCGCATCCATTGCAAAATTTAGGGTGTAGGGGTCGGTTACTCTGTCCGGATCCAAAGTATAAGCGCAATTTTGGCATTGAAGGAGGATGTCGAAATCTAAAGCATTTTTTCCCCGGTGGCAACGTGTCAAACACAATCAAGCGACGCCTAAGTTGCACCATAGAAAGAACGTACAACGCAGCGGAACTTGTCTTCATCAGTTCCACTAAAAACCTTCCAATTAACCGGGCAAAGAATGCCATGCCAATGCACGCCACCCCAATTTGGGTGTATGGATCCACATGCACTTGCGAATGCAAGTACATTGGGCGAACGTAAAGGCAATTGACAACCAGGGCCGCTGAGCTTTTGCCTAATTGGCTTTTAAAACATGAAAACAAAACCCCCCGTTCGTCTGTACCGAAACACCTGTTAGATAGTGGTCATTTCGTCGACCCTAAAACAGCTTTTCGACTACTTGTTCGAGCGCATACAATTCGAACCTTGCGTTACTGGGAAGCAGCTTACATACGGAGGGAGAAACCAGACCTGTGCAAGCAGTTAGACCACGTGATCAATCTGCAGTTGCCCTGGTAATCTCACGCCTCAAGTTACCCTTGACTGTGATTTGTTGTTAACGTTTCGTCTCCCTCTTTCCTATATGATGCTTATGTGGACGTCTTATCTGATTATTCATTGTCTTGAACCTTGACCTTGCTCTTATGCACTGCCATTCTGTACAAATTCATACTGCTGTGCGCTTCCATTCGTTACCTATATTAGGCAGAGACGGGCTGCAGTTGATAAGCCGTCACGAAATTTATTGGTCCCAATAAATCCTGATGTCGAAATCGTTAGTATGCAAATAGCCAAAGCTAAGACGGAAAAGGGCAACCTTATGTTTCGGTTTAGAGGTGGGGTTAGTTTTAGGGTTAAGTGTCAGGTTAAGAATTGAATTAAGGGTTAGGATTTGTGTTAAGTTTAAGGATTTCGGTTAGAGTTAGGGTTTGGAAGGTGGTTTAGGTTTACGTTTGGTGTTAAGGCTGGGATGAGGGTAGGGCTACGGTTAAGGTTAGGGTTTGGATTTTGGTAAGGTCTAAGGTTGGGCTTAGGGTAAGGGCTAAGGTTTCTGTTTGGTTTAGGCTCAGGTTTAGTGTTAGGTCCAGAGTTAACGTTAGGTTTGTAATTATGTTAAAGCTTAGGTTTATTTTGCGGTTTCGGCTATGTTTACCGTTAGGTTTGGTATATTGCTGTCCCGCGTTTACTGACATTCAGGTCTTTTGCGGGAATTCTAGGCTTCCTTCAATCTCGCGGCAGATTTGTCATACATCAGGCTGTCTTTTCGGTTTCAGCCTCGGCTACTTTCCCGACTGACGATTTTAGCATCACCCTTCGGCTTACTCTTCCTTCAATGCCCACATTGAGCTTACACTTGGGACCAGGAGAGCGTACTCGACCCTTGCCATAAGCATCAAATTCAGCTATTTTAGCTTCTTTGAAATGGTTTTTGGCATACCCCACTTGTTTCGCATTCATGCGTCAGTACGTTCATACTCTATTCAAACATTATTTTGATACTGTTCAGAGTACCTTGATTGACCTTTCTTAAGTCGACTCTAATTATGTGGACCCCCAAGGTCTAGTTTCTGTTCATGCCAACGATGTACTTACATCTAATTTTGGATGTGTGTCTTCAATTCGTTCTTTTTGTCCCCCTGGCCTGGGGCGGTTTTGTTTTAATCAGTTATAATACGCTTGTTAAATAACTTGACATGACTTTGAATGAGACAAAGAACTAGCACGTGCATTTTACCTGCCGAACTTACTACGGTACCACCCTACGGATTCCAGGTGATTTTTTCGGGTACTTTCAAAGCTCAGCCGACTTGGATCCCAGCGATTATGCGCAAAGATTGCACCATGTCATGACTCATCTTCGAGCCACTCCTCCACGTGCTCCAACAAGTAAGTCGTACATCGACCCGAACCTACTAACATGTTCATTTGTATTTGTCCGTGTAGATAGCGTTCGTCGGCCACTAGAACAGCCCTATGACGGCCCATTTCGAATAATATCTCGAACGGACAAGCATTTTACAGTTGATCGTGGAGGCCGCACCAAAGTGCTCTCCGTCGATCGCTTGAAGGCGGCTTACTCCGAGCCTCTTTCAACTTCCCCAACCGAACAACCTCCACTCGACACATTGCCACTTGCTATTTCCTAGACTCCACTTACGCCCAATAACCCTGCGTCTTTCCCTATCCCACAGACTCCTCCCCTTACGCGCAGCGGTAGTCATGTTCGTTTTCCGGACCGTTACCAACTTGTACAATATGCATAACACTCTCACCTTTTACATCTATTGACAAAAATTTTTTTGAACTCCGTTCTCCTAGGAGGGAGAGTATTTTAGTGACATTTAAGTCCGTTTTGTTTTAATCAGTTATAATACGCTTGTTAAATAACTTGGCATGACCTTGAATGAGACAAAGAACTAGCACGTGCATTTTACCTGCTGACGACTTTGTTCTTATCTACTAGTTTGTAACTGTTGGGAAACTTCTATCTTCGTTTCCCGGATAGCTTGCTTACTGTGTCCAGCTAATGGGTTTATCACTTACATAAGCATGCAGCCGACATTTACATTCGCGAGTTTAAATCCGGCTATCTTCTACAGATTCCTACCGATTTCTAGCCAAATGACGACGGGAACTGTCTCGGAGTTCGTCTCACAAAATTCCACCTCCGTGAAGGTAAGGCGAAATTTTTTGGCCCGAAAACCAGCGCTTTGGGGTACGACGACCAGGTGGCATTTCAAATCCCCTTCCCTTTGCTGTGGCGCTGAAGCTTTCAGATTGCAACCATGTCATTGTCAACCGCTTCACTTGCCCTTGGGGGCAAACAGGTTAGATGTTTGGGTACATCAGCGCTTAGCGATCGCGTAACGTGACCCACTTGACCCATTGTGCCTGGAGGCTCGATGTAAAACCTCGCAGGCAGTCACACAACTTCTACATTACTGACCAAGGCATGGGAGATCAGGGGGGTTATTTCTAGTCTATCGGCTCTCATCAGCCAGCCATATCCAGCCGCGAGTCTCTACCCCTTGGGGCTCGAGTCCGGGTCCTGTTAGGTAAAGGTCCAACGCCCTAAGCATTGGGCCACGCGTTCATTGTCCTGTCGGTTGCGATCGGGTAAGTGGATATGGCAGGGGGATGCTCGCCTATCGCGTTACGGACGGCACTCGTCTCACTGTACCGATCTATAGCTTCGCCGCCAGTCACACAGCGGCAGAATGACAGGACATAACAACGAGCTTGGATGGTGGACTTCGGCAGGATGGTAGTTGGTAGCCCTGCCAACTGATTCTACAATTGTACCTACTGGCTCGATTTCGGTATCTGTGATAACGTTCTCATTATTTCTGGGTAGTGCACGCACAGAGGCCCTGTCAGGATGACTTTCTTCTTCACTTTAACCGCCCCGAGAACGAGGCGCTGCAAGACTGTCTATATAGACTCATTGTATTGCACCCCCACACGGAAATCTTTAGTAAAAGACGAAAGATTTATCCTAAACGGATTATGATTCATCATTATTCTCATTATGCTTCTAGTTGCATGTACGCACAGTATTACCTGCATCAGATTAATTGCAAAGGTACTATCCTAGGCGGATTGGCGCGGGTCTCCGTTTCGTCGGTTTGCCTGCATTCTTGGGTCTTTTTACTCCAGACCTCCAGTAGAGTCCGGTGCGATCGTGTACGAAAGGACAACCGACACTCAGTTAGGGTGTCTGCCGATACTCCATCCACTGCATCAGTCGTATTGACAGAGTGTTGCCCTCCAACCCCCGCCTTTACGAACAGCCCGGTTGTATTTGGTCGCAGGGGTTTGGCTGAAAACTGTGACGCCTTGTAAACACCGCCATGGCCAGTTAGCGATCTTTTCCTGCACTTTCAGTTTAAGGCACTACGGCACCCCCCGGGCGCTTCGACATTGCTGGGTTTGAACTGGGCGCACTTCACCTACCACATCGCGCACTTACTACCTCTTGGGTTCAGACTACAACAGCAAGGCGTCTCATACGTCAGTCAGACCCGAAGTGTTCACCTTCCTCGCATTTTTCACCTTATTTAAATTAGGTTTTCACTTTATCAGGATAGTCAATTCCAGGCATTCCCTACAAGCGCCATTTACGCCTACACTCATCTGCCCCACCTGTATAGCCCCTATTACCACCGGTCCCGTAAGTCAGGTAGCTGGGAGTTTTCGGTACCGGGAGGGCTACCAACTACCATCTAACCTGGACTTCTAACCAACAGGTCGCGAGTTCGAGCTTTGGAGATAGCATACTTCGGGGATGGGTACGACTGGCTGATGATGGTCAATAAACCAGAAATTGCCATTCAGGTACTTTTATGGGAGTACGAGCTGGGATGTTCATTTCTCCGGAAACGTTAGCGAGCACTGGAATTTATTCAGGGACCGGTTGCTGCATCTAATGAAGAGTCACTGTCCCTTGTCAGAGTTCAGGACATCCAACCGCTCTCAGCGGCTAACACGAAAACTCAAAATGGAGATCAACAAGAAAGGAAGGTTGTGAAAGAAACTTCGCGAAAACAACCACAATGCAGCGTTTACAGAATATAAAGTTTAAAGAAATAAGGTGAAAAGCCTGATTTTCAGGGGGCGACTAGAATTTGAGAGTAATTTGCTTCATCGAGCCGTTAAAAACCCGAAATTTCTCTGCAGCTATTTGCGCAAGAGCACACGTAACAGGAATCCCACACCTGTCATGAGGAATGATGACGGTTTGGAGGTATCGGACAGTGTAAATAAAGCTGAGCATTTTTCTCAATTTTCCCAATCCGTCTTCACAAGTGAAGCAGACATTATTCCATCTAGTTCTGAGAACATTGGAGATCCCACCATCAAAAATATTGTCTTTCGAGAAGAAGCGATTTTGGAAGAACTAAAAAGCTTGAGGGAATGTAAATATCCCGATCCGGACGAGATTCCAGCAAAGCTGCTCTTTGAGCTTGCCCGACAGCTGGCCAAACCACTATCCTTTCTGTGACAGAAATCATTTAATGCTGGAATCCTCCCCACAGACTGTAAGACGGCCCACATTACACCCTGTTACAAAAGCGGTAGTCGTGCTCTTGCAACAAACTACAGACCCGTCAGTCTGATATCAATCTGCTGCAAAGTGATGGAGAAAACCATAAACCCACAATCTTCTGTCCAATGCCTAATGTGGTTTCCGTAGGGGAAGATAATATGTAACGAACTTGTTATATACAATGCAAGTCGGACAAGAGCACTGGACGCAAAACACACTGTGCATGTGGCCTATATTAATTTCTGGAAGGCGTTCGACAGTGTTCCACACCCGCGTCTCCTGTACAAGTTGAGAGTCATGGACATCGGCGGCAAACTTCATAAATAGATCGGGAATTTCCTCGTCGACCGTTTCCAAATTGTCTGCGTAGAGCAAGAGCAATTAAGGCTCACATTCATAGACAGTGGAGCCCCACGAGCCTCAGTGCTCGGACAAACCCTCTATCTCTTGTTCATCAATGATTGTGTAGATGGGTTGGACTGTGATAGTGTTATGTTTGCGGAGGACGTAAAAATCTGGAAAGTCATCTAGAATGCTGCCAATGCGACCAACTTCCAAGAAAATCTTTGTCGATTGAACTAGTGGTCCCGCAGATGGCTCTTGTCCTTTAATTTGAACAAATGTACCATACTGCACCTCGGAAATCAGACCCCTAGTACGCAACAATACCATGTGAACGGAATGCCACTCCGAGAAGCAGGAACGCAGAAAGATCTCGGATTCTGGGTTGCAGACAGTCTAAAGCTTTCTACACAATGTTGTAAGGCGGCCAAGGCCGCAACTTCAGTGCCATACGCCATCAAGCGGGCATTTGCAATTTTCGATGAAGACTGCTTCTCCAAAGTCTTCGGCACGTTTGTAAGGCTGCATCTCGAATATGCAATTCAGGCGTGAAGACCATGGACGCAACAGGATTACAATCTGCTCGAAAAAGTGCAGAGGCGAGCAACAAAGTTAATAAGAGGTCAAAGTGCACTGCCATACAAGATCCGTTTAACCAACCATAATCTCTATCCTCTGAGTTATAGGCAGTTGCGCGGAGACTTGATACAACCCTTCCGTATCGTGCGTGGCTTGGACTGCGCCCTTCGGTGCGACGACTTTTTCCAACTCGCCATTACAACTAACCTCCGAGGACATCCCTTCAAGCTACGTGTGCCCCAGTGTAAATTGAATGTGAGAAAATATTTCTTCTCCAACCGTGTCGTGGAACCGTGGAATAACCTGCCCGAGACGATTGTCATGTCTCAATCTGTGGAGACATTTAAATGTCGGCTTGACAGACATATGCTGCTACAGCAAGCGGACTACGTGACTTTTTTGTCCCTGAGAGCAGTGACATATATGAATCGATGTCTGGATTCACTTAGTGCTGTAATTTTTCACATATTTCCTTATTTTATTGATTTCTTAAAATTTCGGTTCTGACCCTTAAAAGTCATGTCCCGGAGATTTAACTCCAAGTTCTGCACTGATTAATTTCCCAAATTATTTACCTGATTTCTTAAATGTACAAATAGGGAATTCAACGGCGTAAGCCTATTTCCCTCAAATACACTGACTGACTGAAGTCCGCCTTTTGGAAAATCTACAGAACCACCAGCCGATGTGGGTCGGGGGAGAACAAAACGGTTGTAAATCCAGGTTAGCAAACGTAAGAGATACGGCTCGATAATCTGAGAAAAATAAAGTTAATTTTCTGGACAGCTTGACCGGCCGGTACAAAAATCGACCAGTATTTTGAATAAATGACCAAAATAGTTAGCCTCGGGCTGATCGATTTTTCTTCCTTCGCAGCCTTGGCCTACTGGCCGTCGCCTGTGAGTGTTGGTGGCCTTCTGTGTTGTGTCGTCACTTAAATTGGCGTCGGTTGCGTTTGTACCTCCCTTTTGTATGAATAAGTCTACGGCCCGTGCTTGCTCGGTATTCTTAAGCCCCATGTGACCGTCTTCTGCTGTCATGGCTTTTGTACTGACATAGGACTTTATAGGCCGCGGGAAGGTCTAGATGCCTGTTGACGGAGTTGGCATCTGAGTTCCAAGCCTCAAATGTGAGAGGTTCTGTCCATGATGTGCCCCGGCTTAAGATGATTGCTTCTTGGAAGTCAAAACTGTGGCCAGTTTCTCCGATGTGAGTCGCAAGCTGTGAATTTGGGTCTAGTCTCCGAGTTGCTTATTTGTGTTCAGGTAGGCGGGTCTGCAATTTCTGTCCGGTTTCCCTAACGTAATTGCAGTCTCCATCGCTACAACTGCTGAGGTTTCAGTGAGTAGCAGTGTCTTTGGGTTGCATTAAACGGCGACGAATCTTTGCCAGGGGTCGATGGGCAATGCCTACCCTGGCGGGTTCTAACAGTTGTTAAATACAATTCCCTTGATTCGGTGAGCAGTTCGTTTTTCTCAGGTTGTAAATCTGCTAGATACCGGTCGCCGTGCAAATCCCAAGAGAGCTTCTCGACTACTTTATCAAGACCTACTGAAACGGCAGAGTTGACCAGACAAATGTAGAGACACCAGTAGGATCATTTATGGTTTAGTCCCATCGTCAGTCAAAGATATTTCCATCTCAGTGTGAACAACCGAGATTCGAACCTCGAGTCGGTTGATAATCGAGCAACGGCCTCACCACTCTCGTCCTGTCGGCTGAGATAGGAAGCATTTGGACACAGAAGAGTGCCGGGCATCGATTTATTCGTCCAGATACTTCATCCTGTTTTGTGTGGGTCGGGGATCGTCATGCGGACTCTGTAATCGACCGCTGTCCAAGCCAACACATGACTCAAACTAAGAATATTGTTCAGAGTCTCTAAACCGTACTCTCTGTGAACGCATTTCACACATTAACGTTCGCCTTTTTCGCGAGAAAAGGCTTGCCGCAGAACCTTGCTGGCCAACGCGTTTATGCCGGTAGCCTGCCCTCAGAAAATGCTCGGAGTTGAAACGATTGCAAACAAAATTTGCAGCAGACGTAGACAAAATCCCTCGCCAATTATCACTTATAATTGGCACTCGGGTTGAAGATGAAACATCTGTTCAGGACACTAGAGGAAACGTTTCCAGTCTGTCCGCCCTCATCGGCTAGCAATACCCCAACCAAAGACTCTAGATGGGAGGATTTTCGAACTCGAATCAGTTCAGAGGTTGGGCGTAACACTCAACCGGCTGTTATCTGCTTGTCAATCGCCATAGATAAGCTTTTGTGGCTGTAGAACGGAACTGCAGCACAAAGTCGACTAGCCCGTAGTGCGTACTGCAATCCTATCTGATCGGTGAATTTTGCTCTCACATTATTTTAGGCAGAAAGTATACAAAACCAGACGTGTTTGTTTTGGTGGTAATCCATTTTTTGAGTGACAGTGTGCCTGATGCATGTCCGACGCGGCGGACGTCACTGTAAGCCCCTACAATCCACATGACAGACGAGAGAGAGAGAGAGAGAAAGGGCATAAGTTAGCAGGATGACAAGACTCCTAGGAAAATGGCTCCTGCCTTCCAATCTAGCTCCCCTTTGTGACGGATGGAAAGACAATTACCAGTAAAAAAAACCAGTTGTTGTTTGACAAACAAGCCCTTGCGGACCATGAAACAGTAGTATCTTCACGTGTGACTGAATGTCGATTCTGGAAATCGATGGAAGTGGTACAAGCCACCACGGGACGAATGTTTCCCCATACAAAACAAGGCCTCGCCTGTTGCCAGCTATCACAGTAATAAATTTTTAACCTGAGGTGGACGAAGATGTCCACGTACGAGTCCAGGGAATATGGGAAACTGTTACGTTGCCGAACAGTGTCAGTCTGCTCACTTGATCCCCGCCAATTTGTGTCGCCGCCCTTCTGTCCCCCCTGTTGATTCGCTGTTGTGGCCGTGCAGGGCTTGTCACCAGCCTCGCGAGCGCTCGAAGCCAATCGACGCTGCTTGTTTCCTGATTGGCTGGGGAAAACTAACTGAGACCGACTTGTGAATGCACCTTTCCGGCCTCCCTTAAATGATTACTTAAGTAATATGAACATTTTCCGTTGATCTGGATGCCTTTATAAGCTCATGTATATTTTATAGAACCCCAACGGGTAAATATCCTTTCTTGCGCTCATCTTGTAATAAATGGTGTCTTTCTAAAACCTTTCATCTAAATAAATCGGAACTTTGGATTTAAAGTTTGCAATTATGAGATTTTTAGGGCGGCAAAAGGCATATTCAAATAGCGAAGTATCTTTCGTTTACTAATGTGTCTTACTACACGGTCCTGCTTCATTCCACAATTTTATAAACCATATATGGTATTAAAGAAACGGCATAGAGAAATGTATAGTGTTTTTTTAATGCAGAGCACGTGGCCTATATTTTGAAAACTTTCAACGCAAATGCGGTCCCATGTCGGGTTCAAAATTACCCTATACTTGAAAACATTTTTTCCAAAAACTGGAAGACGCCCCCTTCACCGTGCAAGTGATTAAAAGAGGGCGTAATTTACTACGAAATGTCTGCAATAAGGGACGCTTTTCTGCATTTCTTCTACAAAATGTGTTTTGATTTACGAAGATACGGAAAGAAACAGGAAAAGGAATAGCCTACGTAGATGATCGTTTTCTAGCCAGTATGATTTCTAAGACGAGCTGAAAGATACCATTCAAAAGCTGACACCATTAGGTGACTACAATACCTTGGAATCATGTTGCATGGTAACCAGTATTACAGCCGAGCCCAAAACAAATATTGCAAACCGAAATTAGTTGTTACCATTTCATAAGTTACCCTGCAAACTGCGGTTACCTTTTACCAAAGAAATCAGTACGAGACACGCTTTTATAGAGACTAGGCGCATTGCAAAAACTCCAACAGGTCAGATCTCGAATACGGCCCGTATTTCACTACACGACGCGTTAAGGTCTCGTCTACTTAGTTTGAGGCCAAATGTGAACATGCCACGACTTGCTGGTGATTCTCACAAGCCATAAAGCGGCCCTCCAGGGTTGATTCCTTGCTGTCAACACCCCAAACCCAGCGTTTCGTCGGTGTGCGGGAAAATTCGTCTTTTTCTCGGAAGGTGTGCTCTCAAAATGTTTTGCTGAGACTTGAGCCTCTGATGGGGAAGAAACGCGAAATTCCATTGTTTTTTCGTGTTTCACGCGAAATTAGCCTTCCTTGCAGATCACGAAAGATACTCTGCCCGTATACCTTGTCTGTTTTGCTGGGCGACGCATTACTATCAACAAGCGCCGCCAAAGTCTGATGTTAGGTAAACATTCTCCAACGAACTCTATTTATTTGAAATTGTCTACTTGTTGTTTTTCAGTAGGTATAATTTTATTAAAATAAATAAATGTGTCGGAACGAAGTATCCCTCTTCATATCCGCGACTAACTTAAAATAAAATGTTTCCTTTCGGCGGAAAGTAAATCACGTGAT
>CACRXP010000044.1:1028781-1044018 GCA_902702965.1 Spirometra erinaceieuropaei | reverse complement strand
GGAGGAGGAGAGAGTGTAGGTAGATGCTACGCAAGTCTACTGGCACTATAAACCCCTGCGTAAGTCACCGTCCCTGCTCCCACCGCTGCTGCAGCTGTGGGGCACACGGTGGACATCTTCGAAATCGACGGTCGAACTGTCATTTAATGAAAGGGGGTAGTCGCGAACTAAACGCTTGGAAAGTGGTTTACAGACTTTTTTCAGATTGCGCGGCGTATGATGCCAAATACCACCGAGCATCGTCATAATCTGCTTATTTTTCTGAGCTGTCAAACTTGACCAGAAGCCCAGCACTGGAGATGACACAACTACAGAGAATGTAACAGTCATTTTGGTCATTAGCCACTTAATGACCAGCGTCACGGGTCTGAAGGTAGCCGCGCAAGGCTCCGTATGCAGGCGTTAGATCACTGCATGGATGGGCCGAATTTACATCGGAAACTCGGACTTAAATCAAATTTCCGTATTTACGGGTGGGGAAGTTCCTTTTCAAGAAGTCGCTGCGAATGAACTCCTAAGAAACCGTCTTACTCAAGCTCTCTCGCGAACCCTCCCGGCAGCAAAGGTTCGAATATTATTCCCTACTAACCCGATTTTACTTGGAGGCAGTAGGGATAGGCTGCTACCTCAGACCACCTCGATGTGCATCTATTCCTTCTTTTGCTTCTGTGGAGCAGGCTATATTGGTCGCATGAGTCGGCGTCTATCCAAAAGAATATGAGAACGCCTCTCCTCTTGTCTGGCAAAAGGCGAAAATAGGAGCATAATCAGCGCCATTCTTGAGCATGCAGTGGATTTAAGGCATCCTGTGGACCTCCGCAAAGCTTTTCAGACGATTTATAAGGTCTCCTAGAACTATCCTAAGCTACTGGGCTAGCGCCCGTTGATAAAAGCAGAAGCGGCCGCAAATAGGTTACAAAAACCGACCCTGTGTGCCAGGAAGAACATCGTTCAGGCTCCGCGATTGCCGTGGTCAAATGTTGACTAGCCACACGCAACTTTCTGTACCCTTTCGCTCTCGTCATGTCCGTGTTTTAAAACTAACTTTTATCGATTTTTCGATCACTGCCATATTTAAATGTACGCCTTTCCAATACACTTCTACTGTCCCGAGGAAACTTTATCGAAAGCAACGTATGTTGGCGAACTCTTCTTTTGATATTCAGAAAAATACACGATCATTCTCGTGCATACGCCATGAAATCGAACATTCGCCTCCGTTCGGGGACGTTAATATTGCCAAAACGTAATGGCGTCGATGGGCAATGGAGGAGTCTAGCCGAACAGCCGAGATGACAATCTGTTTGTCTGGGCTTTTCAACTCATGTCGGCTTCGATCGCCGAGATAAGAAATCAGCAACGGGGCGTGGGGCTCTGTAGCCAATCAGCGGCTGACATTGAAAATCAGCAGGTGATTAGGCAGATCACCCTACTGTCGATACGTCATTCGTCTCTGTAGTTGGCACCGCAGTTCCGCTGTGTTTTCTAGCGGCCCAACAGATCACTGCTGGAATTTTCCATCGCCGGACAAATCCCTTCTATTCTGTCGCGCTGACGGCGAAGGCTGCCCACGATCACCGCCCTACGTTCTGTCAGCCTTCCGCAGGCATCCGATTTTCCTGAATTCCTCTTAAACCGCTTTCCCACATACCGGAAAACAGAAATGCAGGAACTACGGTCCTACGCGTTGCATCCTAATTTTGGCTGAATTTTGAATTTTTCACTATACCACAGTCCGTAAGGCAGGGACTGTCGTTGAAAAGGACGACTAATACAAATTTAAAATGCCAAATCGCACCTCCAAAACGACCCACGAATATCTGTCATCTCTGGATGGCGGTGCAGGATGGAGGAGACGTTTCAATAAGAGCCAGGAAGTGAATAACCGGCGAAGACCAGGGAAAGAATAGTGAGCATTTACGACTCTGAAAGTGATTACTTATTTAACATGCATCTTTCCTATTGATTTTCGATAGTCTTTTAAATTCAAATATATTTTACAGAAAACACGCACAAAATATGCTTTATTTTGTCCATTTGCCCGAAAAAAGTGCGTCTTTAGGTTTTAAAGAAAATTTTTAATACCGTGCGATGTCCATGCATGCAAGACGGCACATCTCGGCTTACTAATGCTTCTCATGAAATGTACAGCACAGTCCGGATTAATTGCAAAATTTAATAAACTCTATGTGGTATCTTCTTAAATGCATAGAGGGATCTATGATTTTCCTTACGCTGAAAGCATGCACCTTGTAGACTGAAATTGTTAAACGCCAATGCAATGGCAGAACAGGCTGAAAATTATTCAGGAATTAGGAAACTTTTTAAAACCGTAATATACACTTTCTACGGCCATAAAGTATGAAAACAATGCAATTTCCTACCAAATGAGCAAAAGAAAGCTTACTTTTATGCAAGTTTTCTACAAAATACATTCGTATTTTTAAGACCATCAAACATAAATAGGAAAAGCGCATGCTACTTAAGTATTCATTTTTACTAAGTGCGGTTTCTGCAGGAGGTCAAAAAGAAGTGCATTCGAAAGCCGACATTCTGGCGAGTCCGAAATGTTATAGGGTTACGCTGCATGATAATCAGTTCAACAACCCCACTTAAGTAATCCTTCCTAATCGGAAACGCATTCCAGAATTTTGGCCAACATTTCATGAGATCTGTCACGCACTGTAGGTCACTAACTGTGCATGCTTTCGGAAGTTTGACCGTTGTAGTCGACTACGTCCATCGCACAGTGTCGTGAGGTAGTTTGTGGTGCAGCAGACTTCGACAGCACCTGCACACACACACTCTCTCTTCCACCGATTAATGTGGGAACGACCGGGGATGTGTTTGTCTCTCAGAAACTCCAACAGTCATGGATGTCCAACATGCTCACCCTCCAGCAAATGTAAATTCTTCACAACCTCCGACAGCAGTGTGCCCACATTTTATCCTGCCGTACCATATTCGGTCAAGACACGCGTCGCGCTTTCAGGGTGTCCACTGACAAGAGATCGATGGCGTTGTATCGGGTGATGACAAAGGTTTGGCATCTAAACTCTTGGGCCCTAACGCTAACCATGAACATAGCTGTAATGGGCAACTCGAACCTTTAAATCGTAGGCATTTAGACTAATGCAAATCAAAACGCCAAATCGCACCTCCAAAACGACCCATGAACATTTGTCATCTCTGGATGGTGGTGCAGGATGGAGGAGACGCCTCAGTAAGCGCGGGGAAGTGAATAATCGACGAAAACCCGGGGAAGAACAGTGAGCATTTACGACGCATGTACTCTAATCTGATATCTGTGCCACAATCCAAGCTGTGAGGTCTTCAATTATGGTTCGAGTCAGCTCTGAACGCAAAATTTGGGACGAATGTCGTGAATACCCAAAATTGCGTAGAAGTGGCCGGTTGGGCGATATCGCTCATGTATTCTGGCAATTCCAGGTAATTTCATAGAAATACGGTCCAACGCTGTTCTGTACAGAATAAAAAGACGTCCAATTTTTTCCAGTCAGTACTCAATTTATGACCTTAGAATGTAGGGCAAGGCGTCTGTATTCCGGGGGGTCCACTTTCCCGTGTTCAACCTCTTATGTGATTTGATACGCAGCACTGAACCCAGCACGGAATTAAGGTATTATACGACTACTGTCCCGAAATAGCTCTCACCGACGTTGGGGCACATATTTCATGCGCTTCGACTGTGTTGAAAGTGTAAGATAACAGAACCGGGCGGTTCACCGTCAGGAAGAATTTCTAAGAATGAAGCCGGGCTTTCATGCCAAAAAAGGATTCCTTAAGCACTTCCATGTCCGGTCTTTCCTTTGCCAGGGAGTGAGACTGTAAAACCAACCTAGGTGGCTACTTACTTGACTTAGATTTTTTAGATAACTCTATCGCCTTCCTGAATGTCGACGGACAGACCACGATTACGCTGATGACACTATTCTGTTAGGTCCTAGCCACGAGGAGCGGAGGACATCGTGAACGAGAGCGCCATTCTGCTGATGCGTTCACCTGAAGCCCACCTGTTTAAAGCTTGTCAGTCGGTGTCCGTGTTTATCTCTGTTGTCACGTGAGCAAAGGTGGAACATAACTTCATCATTACCAAAGCCCTCTTCAGGTACTTCTTCCAGCCTTCGGTGGTTCCAGCAGAACTGTTGTCGGTAGTGTACGTATGGATCGAGTTCTCCCCCACCCGCCGCACCCCCGGTAAACCCTTCCCTTCAGATGTGAACCCTCCACCATGTATGGAGGGGAGTGGAAACTGCGGGTTTTCGACTGCCAGTGTTTTTTGGTCAACGCTTATAACACGGCTGACATGGCATGAGCTTCCGTTAAATGCCCGCCACAGGCATGCACAACAAAAACAGTATGAGTCACCTTGGCAGGGACCCTAACACCAACCATGAGCAGGGCTGTACTGGTGACCCTAACCCTTAACATGTAAGCATTTAGGGAAACTCGAATGTAAACGCAATTTGAACCCTAGGTCTTAAATCCCTAACCCCAAACCCTTATTTTGAACCCCATCCCTAGCCTTGGCCGCAAATTCAGACTATAGTCCAAGCCTGACAACCTCATTCCTGGGAGTAACCCAACTTTTGATACTAACTCTAACTCCAGTCGTATTCCTAACCCTGATCTTCGGTCCGATCCGGGCAACATTGACGTCGATAGCGCTGGCGAAGATCAAAATTCGCGTACCGTATGACTTACTTGCCGACCTTTTGTCAGACAAACCGTTATAAATCACAGAACGGCGTTACAGACAAAAACAGTGGAGACTGAAATGGCCATTTCTGGTTCATTAGATGTCATCGACCAGCCATACCTAACCCCGAGGTGTGCAAATTACGGAGGTCGATCCCGCGACTTGTTGGTTAGAAGTGTAGCGGTCTGGTGTCATCGTTCAAGACCTCGCTGCCTCAAGGTCATTCACCCCTTGCAGCGAGCCGTCCCAGACGAGCTGACATGAAGCCACTCGACCGACTTCGGCTCGGGCACAATTGCGTCCCCACAGTGTCGCAGCTACCCATGCGCCACTTGAACGCGCCACCACCACGTCGGGGTCACCAGTTCGTTGTGACTAAGCGGTGCGAATGTGTAGCATATGAGCTACAATCGTCAGGTCAGATCCCAAGTTGAAGAGAGAAGACGGAAGGCACCAGGGTGAGGGGTTTGTTGTGCACAGAAACCTGAGTTGTCCTCTCAGGCGGCAGTGGCCACTGGCGAAGCAAGGGCTGGTGTTGACTGCGTCCAGTCAGGCCTGAGAGTCATTGGGACAGTGGTGGCAGCCGCTGTTGTAGACTCGTGGGCCAAGCTCAAGTGGTGTCCAGTCAGTGTGTGTTGCATGTGCCGAGGGGTGGTTTCCCAGCGGCTTGCTTTGCTGGTTGCAGGCGGTGGCGAGTTCAAGTGGGTAGCCGCGGCGCTGTGTGGACGCAATTGTGTCCGAGCTGAAGTCGGTCGAGTGGCTGCAGGTCAGCTCGTCTGGGACGGCTCGCTGCAAGAGGTGAATGACCTTGAGGCAGCTAGGTCTTGAACAATGACACCAGACCGTTCGTGATGGCTGCTCGCTACAGAAGTAGAACGTACTAACCACTGAGCTACGGGCTCGCTGTACTCTCAGTTACGATCGGATACATACAATGGTAGAGGGGCGCTCACCGATACCGTTACGGGACTCACTTGTCCCTTTGTGCCTTGGGGCCGCACCACACCCGCCTAGGTAAGATAAGAAGGTAAATTTTTGAAAAAATGGCCCAAGAGGGTTTCCCGCCCTATCCTTACCGCCCCTTTTATTCTAACTTAGCAGTGAAGTAAATTGCTTTGACTGGATCCAGTAATCAAAACACCTCAATTTCAATGGATTGATCCTGAAAGTGAATAATTAAGTGCGTCTATTAACCAGTTCCTAGTTCTCAGCTTGGCAAACTTGAGAGATCCGGATTGATTAATTGCAGGAAACGACGGGCTCACCGGAACGGGCTTATTTAGATGCTGACATTTCAAAGAGCTTGGTCGGCTCTCCATTGTCAAAGCGTAAAATTCACTTAATCGACCAGAAGCTCCAAGTGACATGTCGCGTTGGTCGGCCTCATGCTGATCGATTTTTCTCTTCTCTCGCTGCCTCGGCCTTTCGGGGGATAGTTGGCGGGCCTTTTACCTGTGTGCTTTGTGAGTCACCGCTTCGTCGGGGGGAGGTGATAGAACCTGTATCGGGTGGTCGGTCTGGTGGTTCTTCTTCTTTCTCGCCGAGTAAACTCGCCGTCGGGCTGTCTATGTATGACTTCCTCAAGTCCAGTGAGGTTACTTGGTCCTGAGCTATACGGCCGAAAGACTGTACCCTCAGAACCATTTTATCCCAGCCATTTTATCGAGAGAAGCAGACTTCGGGTGCACAGACGACTGCCAACTGAAAAGCAACCCGAAGGCTGGAGGGCCATGCCTTACGTTAAAGGGGTCTCCAAGGCGGTGTTTTGACTGTTACAACCCGCCAGAGTAAGCATAGCCCATCGACCTCAGGCAACACTACGGCGGCGTCTGATGCTAACTAAGGACACACTGTCACCCACTGAAACCTCAGGAGTTGTCTACTTAATAAGTTGCAATGAGGCCGACTGCAACTATGTTGGGGAAACCGGGCGAAAATTGTAGACCCGCCTACTAGGAGGCTGGATCCAGACTCTCAACTAGCAACGCACGTTGGAGAAACTGGGCATACCTTCGATCTACAGAGAGCTACCATCTAAGGCCGAGGTAACATAAAAGCAGAACGGTTAACGCTCGAGGCAACAGGCATCTGAACCTTCGTGCAGCCCACAAAGTCCTACGTTATCACGTCCGTAGAACTCAGGACCAAACAACCACACCGGACTTAAGAAGGTCGTACGGAGATAGCCTGACGTTGAGTCTACTCGGCGAGGAAAAAGAAGAACCACCAGACCGTCCATCAGACAAAGGTCCAATCACCTCCCCCCGGCGGAGTGGTGACTCACAAGGCACTCAGATAAAATGCCCGTCAACCATCCCGCGAGTGGCCGAGGCAGCGAGAGGAGAGAAAAATCGATCAGCATGAGGCCGACCAACGTGACATGTCACTTGGACTTTCTGGTCGATTAAGTGCATTTTACGCTTTGACAATGGGCAGCCGACCAAGCTATTCGAAACGTCAGCGCCTAAATAAACCCGTTCCTGTGAGCCCATCTTTTTCTCCAAGTTCCTAGTGCATGCGCCGTTATTTTGAACCTATGAGAATAATGATTGCACTACCACAACAAAAAACAACTGCTGGTTCAAGGTAGTATTTATTCCGGATCAGCAATTTAGGGAAGTAAGAAACATGGGATGCTGTAGTGCATACCGGAAACTTACCCTTGTCTCCTTGAGCGAGCTAGTTTACCACTACCTCAGTCTTGGAATAGATCACTTTGAACTAAGGCCGATAGACGTAGACCGAAATTTAATGCATGAATATTCGGACAGCGGGATAACCGCGTTATATTAATTAACTGGCGACAGGCAGCTAGTAGCACATATTACTACTTGGTAAGAAATAGAAGCGGTCGGTAGAAAAAGAACTTTAATCACCTGACGTTTCGGATTCTCGCTCGAACCCATCATCAGAGACAGTGACATATACGGGTCTTGTTCCAGCGATCGCTTCTACTTATCATCAAATACTTCCTCGAACTCGCATCTTCGCTTATATTGCTACTATTTGCAGTTAACGAACATCCCGCTATGGCTTATGGACGCCGGCCGTACATCGGATTTCGGTCTGCGCCTATAGACCTCGGTTCAAAATGACCTACTTCAGGTTAAGAAATTAAAAAGCAACAATTTCTAGACTGGAGTATCTGCCAGAAAGCACCCACTGGCCCGACGAGAAGTTATCGAAAGCAACGTTCGCTCGCCACCTTTTCTTCTGAATTGGGGATTTTTACAACTCCAAAATCATTTTACGTTACTAAGTTCAACATCAGGACTTGAAGGCAGCATAATTTACGCTGATTCATTTTGCCTCGAATAAAGATCTAGGGGGGGGGGGGCGTTGTTTGAGGGCCACCTGAAATACTGGGTGTCCAATTTTTCCTTGCTCAACCTAATTACCTGACTTACAGTCTCTGATAATCTGGTTGCCAAACTTCTGCTCAGGCTAGCAGTAAAGAATTTAAATTTTGTTGGACAGATTAATGATTCCAGCCCTGTGTTTTCTAACAAAAGGCTCTCGTCCGGGCGGCAACGTGCCGAAAACTTGAGACCCCAGAATCCTCACTTCTCGAGGACCTCCGTTTAACTTGTTTAAGATGTATGCTGAAGGAGCAACAAGGTGTTTGCCGTCACAGAAATCACAAAAACCTGCTCGTGTCCCCACAGATAGGCGCAAATTCGACGAACTTTCGACCTGCGAATTTTTTTAGGAGAACACGAGCTGCGGAGTGACGTCTACACTGTCAGGACATGTACGCAGTTCACACTGTCCTCAAAGAGGCTTTCACTGCATGCAAACGAACCTAATCACACGCGTTTCTCTTCAATCCCGGTAGACATCAGGTAAGTTGGCTCTCCTTTTTTAACTCTATCTCCCTCAACGCTCAGTCCCCAGGAGCATTCAGGTGTTCTCTGCTGGACTGCTTATTTGCCAAATGATAGCCGAAATCTACATGATTAAGTCAATTAAAGCATGGGATCGATCTCATGAAATGCTAGCTGAAATTTTAAAATGCGTTTTTGATAAGGAAGGAGTACTTAGATGGGGTTGTAATATTGATAGTCATGCGACAAAATCCAATGAACGCACTTCTTTTCGGCTGCCTGCGAATACCGCACACGGCAAAAAATTACTACTGGTGTAGCATGAATTTTTCACATAGATTTCCGATGTATCAATAAGTTTTAATGTATTTTATAGAAAAAATGTACAAAAGTATTATTTCTCGCACTCATTTAAACTTTTATTCTCAAAGAAAAAGTAACTTTTGGTTCTAAAAAGGAGTTTTCAAATTGCGAATAACTCTGAGTTCAGTCCGCCGTTGCATTTGTGTTGCACAACTTCAATTCGCGAAGTCCATGGTTTCGGCGTAGGGAAAATATGTTGTATAACTTATGGGAAGCATTAATAAACTGACAGGTACGATGTTATATGAATGAAAATTGCAGGGTCCCAATCTCATCTTCAAAACCGAAAAGTACTTTTTCTTTGGGGTACAAAATCTAAAGAAAACGTAATTTGTCACCAAATGAGCGTAAGAATGGATATTTTGTGCACATTTTCTGTGCAATATATTTGATTTTGAGAAAGTTAAAGTCGGTGAAAGTACGTTTTCAATTATTCTTAATCAGGCCAGTAAATTAATATAGGTATAGGTAGAACAGCGAAATCTGAGAAGTAAAATAACATATGAACAGTAGTCATAACTTGAGGTAAATGTTATAGTCTAGTTTCTGTCAGTGGTACGGAAAGGGAAAGAGGTAGAGTAGTCTGACTGAGTTGTGCTTCCGTTTCGTCGCTGTGGCGCGATGTACCATGGTGGGGGTCTGAACTTTCATGACTTAGCTTTGACCAGGGTCATAGGAGGACTTTAATGAAGGCCTTCTGCGAGCACAAGGCTTTATCAGGAGTCGACAATAAACGTGAAAATATCATAGTACTTGAATAATCCTATTTTACCGTGTGCATTTTTACAGGAGGTCAGGAAAAGAAGTGCATTCAGAAGTCAGCATCCCTGCACGATTATTAATAGTACAACCCCACCTAAGGAATTCGTCCCAATCGAAAACGTATTTCAGAATTTTGGCTAAAATTTCATGAGTGAATGTTTTAGTCGGGAGTTAGACTAACTAGCGTAGCCTGGTTGATGAACATGAGACGTGTGATCAATTTCGACGCAGGAATTCACGCAAGTCGTGGCGCCAACTCCCATCTCCGTTTAGAAAATGGTTCGACCAAGTCAGACCTTCAGGAAGATTAGTAAAATAGACTCCTTCTGCTAGGCAATAAAAAGGGCCATCAAGTAGTTACATGATCGACTGGTAGGCCGACTTCTGAATCCGGGCGGGGGTTTGATTTCCCAAAAGCTTTTTATGATTATATGACTTTTCATATTGACCCAATTGTGAAAAACTCGACGCCTCGGTGGAATTCGAACTCACGCAGTAAGGGGAAGGCTTTAGTACAGCCAACGCTCTAATCACTTGAGCTACGAGGGCCCGCCGGACGACGCGAGAATCCACAGTTGGATCAATATAAATTATTCAAAATCTGCCAAAGCATCTATGAATTATGTGAGCTTGGTAGTCATCTGGTGGATTCTAGGTGAATTACTTAGGAAATCCTGCTTGGACAGTCAACTTACTGTACCACATTTGGTGGACCCCAGACGTTGCAGTAGGTTGGGCGGGTAACTTGACCCAAATGTGATTAAACTCGCGTCGTCCGGGGGGGCCTTTTAGCTCAAGTAGTTAGAGCGTTGGCTGTACTGAAACCTTCTCCTTACTGCGTGTGTTCGATTTCAACCGAGGCGCCGAGTTTTTCACAATATGAATGATTCATAAAATCGATAATGACTGAGTAGACGTCGGACAGGTGTACCCTGAACGTCGCTCATCCTCGCATTACGCCCAGCGGCGGGCTACGGTTTCGTTACTTGATCTCACTCCTCCGTCTAAGCAGAAAACTCAATCAGTAGAACATATCCCGAGACAGACAAAGACAATCACTCAACTCACAGAGCCGTTAATTGGCTTAAAACACAAAAAATAGTATTGTTTTATGTTGCTAACCGATGGATCTGAAGGTCTCCTAGCTGTTGTTTCATTGTCCGTACGGCTGGCTGTTATTTCCAAGCTTCGTGACTTGACGATAGACTTCCTGACTGGGAGATTGCTGGACTGAGTCAGTAATTCCTTTGAAATTGGCTGGACCATTTAATGTTACACTTCAAATTAGAATTGATCTTGTGATACTAGCTCGTTCCGATTAAGTAAGGCTTGAATATTTCTGCCGATAGTAATGATGTTTCCTTCGTGGGAACACATACTTCAGCCTTCCATTGGGAATTCGTCTGATTTACCGAAGTGCTTGGTAGTTGCACTGGAAATGGGCGATGAGAAATGCTTCTCGACTAACTACTTAACAGTAATGCGGGCTTACGAAGCATCTTCCTCATTCTATCTTCCAACAAACGCCTTACCGGAATGACAGGACGCCGACGCCCTGATCGACGTCTGCGCGTGGCACGCAAATCTTGACTACTAATTTCGTGCAAACCTGTCTTCAAGAAGGGAGTCTTGGAACTTCCATTGACTTCGATCCGCCGATTTCCTTCCATGCGGACTTCCCCCATTTCCTGCAGCTTCCATCCAGAAAATAGTGAATGTTTAGCCATAACGCGTTTCCATCACTTAAAAGATGCCAAAAATAAAATAAAATGTATTTATTGATAACCACGATACTAAAACTACAATAGAATCCAAGTACTATCCAAATTCCCAGTTGCATAGCTAATTTAGGATGGTCTTAACAAAGTACCTGGCTAATTTTGTGAAATCACTACTTCGCTTGATAGTGTTCGGCAACTAGTCAGTGTGATTCTGAGCTCTTCGGATGATTTAAGCCACTATTCCGTAATTGTTCGGACAGCTTTCTGTTTGCCTCCCTTCAAAGAATTTTTCTTCAAAATCATATTCCTTAAAAATTTATGGAAGCTTGTGTCGTTTCCTACCAAACCTCGTGGATATCGGTAGTATTTTGAAGGGGACATCTCGGTTAGACCCGCAAGTACTATGCGAGGTTAGCATAACCAAAAAGTCTCAACAGAGACGCACTGTGTTTGGTTGCATTGCACGGATCAAAAATACTTTATCAATCATCCGAATAAGCTCTTCAGTATCTACTCACAAGGATGATGTGAGTTGTTTGAATTTACAGAATCCTCCGGCAATTGACTTTAACAGTCTAGGTCCATTAGCTCTACAACTACCTGTCCTGCGACAGCCGTTTTGGAACTCGCGTCCAAACTTGTTTTCCCGTGAACTGAAACAGGCGCTTGAATAATTCAGGGCTACTTATTATGTTTCAGTAGCAGGACTTGAGGAACAAAACAATGCGTCCCCAACACCATCCAAACCAAAACTGGACGATGACAACACAGTATCTGAACCGAGCAAAGCAAGCGGCCTTAGCCTCAAGCGGGGCCGGACATTTGGCGCCGCTCTTCGGTCCAGCGGGCGATGCTTGCCGACCCAGTAAAGGTGGGCCTTACCAATCCGGCGCCAAGGCCGTGGGACGCCAGGGCTGTGGCTGCTGTGCTAGCTGTCAGCAGCAGCAGCAGCAGCAACAACAGATGGGGCCTCAAGGTTCGGGCACTCTGGCTTTCACATCGCAACTCTCAGGTCTCCCAGTGCCCGAACACCCATCCGGCGCCTTTCCCAACTTTAATTACGTCATGGTCCCCCCTCAGGAGGCCGGTGGCTGTAGTCAGCCGTGTGGAGGCGGTGGGAGACCTCCCTACTTTCAACAGCAGTCCTCACCGGGACAACAATTGCCATGGCAACAGAGTGGAGCACCGCAGCAGCCACCACCACAGTTTCCGTTCAACCAGGGCCCACCTGCGGGTGCACAGTGGCCACCCATGGACGCCCCACCCTCGACGTGTCAATGCGGACGTTGTGCAGGCGGCGGTGGTGGTGGCGGTCCGGCTGGTGGCATGACAATGACGAACTTATTCTAGCTCTGCGGAAAATCAAGGACAGCTCTGCACTACATCTGTTATTTAAACAAAATTTCTTCTCCTCTGTAATCCTACTGCCGTCATTCGTCGGAGTTTTTTACTCATCAGCCAAGACCGCATCCCTACTTTAGTCATAAAATAATACGTGTATCATTTTAAGTGACTGTTGTAACCGAGAAGACAGAATCTTAGGAAATTGCAGAAGGCGGCCAAACGCTGTTGGGAGGACCCACCATGCTCAGCTAATAGTTTCCCGTACAACAAATCCTCTAGGCTAATGCCCAGAGCACTGGGTTCATAGACGCTATTGTCCTTTGTCAAACGTCCAAATTAACCTATGATCACCCCCTCATGGGGGCAGGATGACCTAAAGAAAGGTCCCCAGGAGATTAAACAGCAGTAGAGTGGCGAGTGAGAAAGTGAAGGAAATCGGGACAGAAGTAGTCGGTTGTGGTTGTGACGCGAATCCAGTCCTTCAACGGACCAAAGGAGTCCTAGTTTGCGTCCGTGAGGTGTCGCGGGCGGGTGGGTGATGGCGCCAGATGTTGAGAGTCAAGATCGAGGCGTTCACTTTGAGTCACCATCGCCTTCTAACCCACTCCTTGGCTATCGGTGATCAATCTCGCCACGACCTTGGTCAAAACCAAGAGCGTAAACGAGTGAGACTATCTATGAGCCAGTGGGCTAGAGACCAGACCCAACGTCTACGAGAGTACAAAAGGCGTCTTGTTAGTCAGTGTGATGCTGACTACCTGGGGAACTTGGGAAGCTATAGAAGACTAGGAAAGAATTTTAATTCGGCAAGACTGAATCATAACAACCTCCCCCCTCACCCGAAATCCATGCCAGTATGGTTGCTGCTTACATTTGCTGGGTAGATGTCTGGATCTGGTTATCGACCTCGGAACTTAGGCTTCCGACTGTACGTTCTCCTTGCCGTGTTTACTCTCCGAGGAAATCAGTGCGCGCACTTGGAGTAAATCCTTCGGAGCAGACCTTTACAGGCAGGGTCCGAAATCCCATATGAATATTGGGGCTTAAATCCATCAGCTACTGCGGAATAACAGCATAATTTTCACAAACCGCCAACAGACAGCCAGTTGTGTAGAATTGTATAATTATTTCGGATCGTACCTGAAAAGGTCTGTTCCGGAGGATTCATTCCAAGTTCGCGCATTACTTTCCTCGGATGTCAAAGAAGGTAGGATGGAACTGGAGTTCATATTACCAGAAAACACACGGGGAAGTCTGGGGGACCCACTGATGAGCCGAACCCCTCGCAGCTGCGTCAGGCAGCGGCACAAAATCGGCGAACTACGCGTGTCTGGGTTTTTAGCTAGTACCTGTGTTATCAGTATGGCAACTAATTACACAATTCGGTACGTTCCCCATATACGCTCGCCTGAACTATAGTGGTTCAGCCAACGTTTGACTATCTACTCCGAGAATCATTCATTTCAGTGTCCCCAGACCTTGTTGAGAACGTACACCAGAAAGATGCGGGAGAGAACATGGTCACTTTATGCGGCAACATATTGTGCCTTATTTAATCATAATGACGTATGGCCATGGGGAAAAGCTTCGATACGTAAACGATTCAGGACCTAGTTGTACAGGCTTAGATTGGAGATGTGCGCGTTAATATGGGATTACGTGATTGGGGATCGATTCTACCGGTACCATCACTGTGCACATGGTGAATAACATCCAACCAGGACGCCGGAGTGGAGTTCCGAGGTCGCCCAGTTCACGTTATACAATGCAGTCTGGGGCCCTTAACCTTCCCCTGGCACCCTGCGATCAAATCCTCTCGCATATCTGACCTTCAAAATTAGGTTACTGCTTTTGCCTCTCATTCGCAGATGAATGATTTTCCGCCATCACACGGATAAACGATATCTGGGCAATCAAAAGTAAATTTCTCCCTTCACTTATTCTCGTTATTGACAACGTCTACCAACCCCGCCTCCGCATCCGTGGAGAAATGTATGCTTTTGCACTAACCGCCCTGTCTGACGATACAGAAACCTTTAATTTTCGCTTGTGACGCTTAGGGGTTTTTATGCTGGAAATTTTTTACTCCTAGGTGAGAGTGTATGTCCTTACGAAGATCATTGTAGCGAATTCTATAGAATGACGGCCACGCTGCTGACGGTCAGAGGAATGAACGGCCCAGTTACAGTCGATAAGCTTGACTGATATTCACCGGTGACTCGCCTATTTGAAGCCCACTTTTGGAATTGCATAAAATTTTTTCCGAAGTCTTCTTTGAAAGGAATTATCCGTAAAAACGGGGGTACGTGTGCTTATTGCTTTTACACACAAGATTTTGTTTATCAGCGAACCAGATTCTTGACTCGGTGTACTAAAAAGCGAGCTCGTGTGACTCCAGCCCTGCCTGTGACATTTAGAAATTTGGAAATAACGCCTACTATGCATTAATGAGTAGTATACATTGTTGGAAAATTCTGATTTATTTAAATGCATAGGTGATGGC
>CACRXP010000044.1:993418-1020835 GCA_902702965.1 Spirometra erinaceieuropaei | reverse complement strand
GTTCTTCGCAAACTAAGCCGTCGTCCGGTCTGTCCTGTGTAATGGCGACGGCAGTCCCGGCATGGGATCTGATAAACGACACCTGATTGTTCTCCTACGTCTAGTCGGTCCTTCATTCGCATGATTTCGTTGCGCATGGTCGCTGTCGGACGGTGAGCGATACCCACGCCGAGCTCTCCAGCGATGTGTTCCGTCGCTTCAGACACATCCTTTATGTATGGTAGAGGGTGCTAGAGTGTTGGCGGCTCTCCTCCGTTTGTTCGTTGGGGGTGCGTGCGGAGGCAGCGGCTGACGAAGCTGTTTGGGTATCCATTCCTTGGCAGTTGGTCCCGAAGGTGCCGCAGTTCTCGTACTCGCCCCTCCGGTTCACTGCAATGCGTTTTTACCCTTTGGAAAAGTGCTCTAACACAGCTGCGTTTATGCGCTATTGGATGGTTACCATGGTAGTTGAGAATTTAAGTCGTGTTAGTCTCCTTTCTATGTGGCGGAAGTAAAAGTCTCCTGGCCGATGTAACAAGTTGGAGGCCATCCATGGATCGATTCCTACTAGTCCATTTCAACGTACACTGGACATATAAATACTGACACTAAGAACCCTCCGTAAACGCGCTGAAATAGCAACTTCCACTGAGAGTTCTAACGGTCTAAGGATCTCCTGAACACCGGCATTTTCACACCTGTCCGGCGAATTCGGATGACCAGTAACTTGTCATTTGTCAGTTATCCTCGTGGTAGTCAATGAGCTGGTACTTAGCTCCGCGTTATGCACCGACCGTTCATCTCAGGCAAGCTGCCACACACTGAGTGGCGTCATTATCTCGCCCAGCTCATACGCACAAGCCAGTAGCTGCTCGACTCAGTCAAGTTAAACGACAAAGCGATTTCCGAGTAAATTTAAATTTCGACTCCCAACTAAAACGCGTGCGGGCATGGGCTCAGCACGGTGGGGCGTACCCCACAGGTGACGAAGACTATTCTCGCTTAGGAAGTCAACGGTGACTTGCGCGCCATTTGGTTTATTATGCGCGAGACTTACGCCGCATCTACCTCGCTCTCCTCCCCCCTCCCTTCTCCCACCACGTCCAGATGACAGGGTCAGGAAGACTGCAGGTGGGTGAGAAGGCAGTGGACGATGGGATGTAAAATCGCCCGACTCGGCGTTCTTAAGCACGCGTTTTCGAAGCAAGTTGTGGGCGCCTAGGACGGACTTCACGAGGAAGTAATAATGGCAAACCTACGAAAGACATTTAAACAGTCACCTTAAAATTGTCTTGCTACTGACAACATTAAAGTAACTCGAATATTATATGCACAGTTCTAATAACGCCCCCCCCCAAGGCATTGCCCACCACCCTTAACTGTACTGAATTTTACTGAACTAAGGCATGCCATCACTCTGTGTGGTCGTCACTTAGGTCTAGCGTAGCGGCGCAGTGCGTTTTTAAGTTCGCTAGCTGGTTGCCACCCACCAAGTATGACACACGCGTACTTTCATTCACAGCTATCGCTCCCTGACTGCATCTCGTCTACCTAGTACTAGTGAACCCCCTGACTGTAGCTATGCCCTTGGTTCCTTCGTTCCGCTGACCAAGGCTTTGTTGTGAACGGTCGCAGTCCTTTGTCGCTGAAGGAAACATTAGTCCCAAAAATAATTATTTATATAATTTTCAAGTGCCTAACACGTGATAGAACTTGTCTTGGGTGCACAAAAAGGACGCTGCTCGGATCCTAGGAAAAAGGCAAAAATTCTAGAGGCCTCCCATACGCGGACCAGCAAATCACCGTACTCCAGGGTATTCCTAAATGTCATTCGGCCAATCGGCCGCATACACGCGTCAGCCAGTCAGCACCCTCTCCCAACTCGCCGCTCGAACGCGAGTGGGCACGGGGATTTTGCATGCACATACGGTACAAAAGAGAGCAACGGACGTTCGCGATTCAACGTACCAAACAAAATTCTGTGCAGAATTCATACGTCTCGTCTATAAGTCTTTATTTAACACGTACTATTTATTCACTATAAGACCGAATTAGGCTGCGTGCTTTAAAATATAATGAGAAATTTAGAAATAAATTACATCTGTACCACTTAGGGCATTAAAGTGTTTAGCTTATAGCTAACAGCGCGTTCAAATGAACATAGTTAGATGCAAGCTTAAGCCACAGAGTTAGAGCTGTTCTGGAAAAAACGAAGTGATATATGTATAATGTGATACCGACAAAGACAAGGGAGACCGGAATGGCCATTTTTGGCTTATTAGCCGTCATCAGCCAGTCATACCCAACCTCAAGTGTGGATCACTTGAGATTCGAACCCGGGATCTTTGGTCATGGAGTTTGACGCTCTACCATTGAGCCACGGGCCCGTTGTCCTGTCGGTTGTGATCGGGAATATCAATTATGACAGTGGGCGCTCGCCGATCAGGTTACGGAACATGCTCGTTCCGTTGTGCCTTGGGGCTCATACTAGAACCCTCGCAGGCAGTCGCACAGCGACTAGTAGTAGACATAGATGAGATGGAGCCGACAAAGACAAGGGAGACCGGAATGTCCATTTCTGGCTTATTAGCCGTCATCAGTCAGTCATACCCAACCCCAAGTGTGGATCACTTGAGATTCGAACCCGGGATTTTTGGTCATGGAGTTTGACACTACCATTGAGCCAGGGGCCCGTTGTCCTGTCGGTTGTGATCGGGAATATGAATTATGACAGATGGGTGCCCACTGATCAGGTTACAGAACATGCTCGTTCTATTGTGCCTTGGGGTTCATACTTAAACCCTCGCAGTATCACCTTATCTACATATATCACTAGTCGCTGTGCGACTGCCTGCGAGGGTTTAAGTATGAGCCCCAAGGTACAACAGAACGAGCATGTTCTGTAACCTGATCGGTGAGCGCCCATCTGTCATTATATATATATAAATATATATATATAAGCATCGGCTTAAAATTAGGTTCTTACACGATAACATTGCTTGTTGAAGTATTGAAATTCTTCAGCTTGACAGTCGACTTCCGGATCGCGAACAAAGCCCGACTCATCTACTGGGGGCGCAGGCGACGCTAAAGACACCGTGTTCAGGCATCCAGGAGGCTGGAACACATTTGTCGGGTTGTCGTTATCCGACGCCGTCCTAGGCTGTGCCTGGCAAAAATGCCCGATGTCCAGGCTGCATCGAAGTGAGTACCACAGCCCTGAGGAAAGGATAACGTTGTATAGTTGCTCCTGCTGCCTAAATGTCACTAGCCGGTAGTACTTTTTGTGCTGTTAAAGTTCGAAGAAAGCTTACCTGTTGGAAGGTGGACTGCAACACAATGGCCATGGTCGAAGAAGTCTTCCGCCTCGGTCGCGAACGATTCTTGAAGCTTTCCAGCGTAGAAAGTTGCCTCACCATGAGAACCGTCCGTCCAGTTGTTCCATTCTGTGTTCTGAGAAGAGGATGATCCCGTCAGACCGATCCACACGAGATCCGATTTCTTGATTTTGCGGGCCGGCAGCAACGGTGTATGGTCTTCAGGCTCCTATAAATTTAACAACAATTTTGCCTACTGTTTGATTTTGAGTAACTTGTATAGTCAAACCTCCAGTTTGCACATACATTGGCGGCTATCACCAAGTCCTGCACCCTCAGCGAACGGAGCACCATCCGCGACGTCTCCGGATCGGGCAAACTGGCAAGATGACCGGTCCATGACCTGTTTGTAGCCGCCACGAGGCTGCTGCAATGTTTTTCAGCGGCTTCCCAGTTGCGGACTTGAGCCCTCGGTCCGGCGACAAATAGACGATAGCAGGTTTTCGGACGATTCAGCGTTTCCTCCAGTCCCGAAAAAATATCTGCCTCGGCAGGCCAAAATCCCTCCGGACAGGTCAACCTGAAGGATTTTAAGGGGATAATACAATATGAGTTTGAACTGCTTGGCAAATTTTCGGGGGATTCTGTCAAAGTCACATTTCTCTGGGTTTAACGCGACAAGGGTGAGCGGTCTAACAAGGTTTAACGGAAGCTGTTGCCATGAGACCACGTATATATGAAAATTACCAGCTCCTGCACTTATCGCAGACAATCGGGCTTGATGCGATGGCTAATGCTTCAGGTTCAAAAAAATGCCGTCCTCGCAAGTTATGAAGACCCTGTGAGCCGTGAGTGGACTAAGCTATGGTTAGTCGACTCGAGTCTATCAGCAAACCCAATGGCTTCCCATTCTATATATATATATATATATATATATATATATATATATAAAGTCATGTCCCGGAGATTTAACTCCAAGTTCTGCATTGATTAATTTCCGAAATTATTCACCTGATTATTCTCTGGAGTTCATATACCGGAAACCGCTAGAGAACGCTGGGGGTCCCACTGAAGAGCCGAACCCCTCGCAGCTGTGTCACGCAGCGGCAGAATATCGGCGAAACACGTGTCTGGGCTTTTAGCAAGTATCTAGGTCGGGAGTACGGTATAATACCTTTAATATATATATATATATATATCAGCAATAAATATAAATGTATTGGAAGGTAGGCATCCCAAGAAATATAAGTTGAAGGCAGAGGCGTTATTTGGGAAAAGGTACTTTATTGCGTGCATTTTCGACGCCGGTTCCCCAGGTCGTCTTCAGACGCAGACAGAGAGTAAATGTGCCGAAAACAGTTAACATCTCGCAGTGCACATAAAAAATCGATAGTCGTTCGCGTTTGTGCCAGTGAGCGGCCGCTATTTGCGTCATTCCGTCCCGATTGGCTCTCGTCTCTTCCACTTCTCCTTCAGACTTTTGTACGCGGCGTCCAACTCAATGTGCATGGCCTCGAGGAACTCTCGGCCTTTTTTGAAAGGGCAGACATCGACAATCCGAGTTCTGTCCCAAGCGAAGGCATGCCCGGTTTCCAGGGTATGCATGGCTACTTGAGACAGATGATCTCGCCTCTTTACTGCCAGTTGGTGTTCGCGAATGCGCGTAGAGGCGGATTTCCCTGTTTGACCACAATAAACTGCATCACAGGCCTCACATGGGATCTTGTAGACGACTTCCTTTTGATCCAAATAGCTACCCTAGCCTTAGGGTGTACTATCTGAGTGCGTAAGGTAGTCGTTGGTCTGTGTGCCACTAGGATTTGGTGTTTCCTTGGGTGCCTTTCAATGAGTTCAGACACGTTTTTAATGTAGGGGAGAGTTCGCCAAGTGGGCACATCGGTGTACAGCAAAGAAACCTATGCGGAGGTCATTCTGCACTATGAGAGCAATTACCCTTTTTCCCACAAACGGAGTACGATCAACAGTTTGCTTAGTCGAACGAAAACACACTGCTCAAACGAAGAAGGCTACCGAGCCGAACTAAATTACTTGCATGAATTATTTTCTCGGAATGGGTACGCCAAGGATTTTGTACGTCGATGCATGCGACAGAACGAGTCCAAGGAAAAGGAATACAGTACTTCCAACCAGGCACCGAAGCCAAACACTTGGCGAACTCTCCCCTACATTAAAAACGTGTCTGAACTCCTTGAAAGGCATCTAGGGAAACACCAAATCCTAGTGGCACACAGACCAACGACTACCTTACGCACTCAGATAGTACACCCTAAGGATAGGGTAGCTATTTGGATCAAAAGGAAGTCGTCTACAAGATCCCGTGTGAGGCCTGTGATGCAGTTTATTGTGGTCAAACAGGAAAATCCGCCTCTACACGAATTCGCGAACACCAACTGGCAGTAAAGAGGCCAGACCATCTGCCTCAAGTAGCCATGCATACCCTGGAAACCGGGCATGCCTTCGCTTGGGACAGAACTCCGATTGTCGATGTCTGCCCTTTCAAAACAGGCCGAGAGTTCCTCGAGGCCATGCACATTGAGTTGGACGCCGCGTACAAAAGCCTGAAGGAGAAGTGGAAGAGACGAGAGCCAATCGGGACGGAATGACGCAAATAGCGGCCGCTCACTGGCACAAACGCGAAAGATTATCGATTTTTTATGTGCACTGCGAGATGTTAACTGTTTTCGGCACATTTACTCTCTGTCTGCGTCTGACGACGACCTGGGGAACCAGCGTCGAAAATTCGCGCAATAAAACTCCTTTTCCCAAAGAACACCCTTTACTTCAACATATACATATACTACACACATATATATATATTCTGACTTTTAATGGTCGAGTTATTTGTCATGAGGGAGGAAACACTAGCCTTATCGGTAATCAATGTGTCTCGACATCTGTTTTCCGCTGTATAATCACGAAAAGAGATGACATTCTGATCATGGCGGCGATTCCATTAACCGTCTCCCGTAGCAACCACGAAATGAGATAGAGATCTTAAACCATCAATACGCTGCGGTCAAGCATGCAATCAAAAGTTATGTGCGTGATCGATCTTGTTTGCGAGAGGAAAATGAGCGACCCCTTTCGCTTGGAGATTCGGGTCTCCAGCCACCATAGGCTCCGCGTACCGGCCAGCAATAAATCATTGGAATACGTTACCAACAAGAGTTAGGGAAACAGCGTTCTGTATTGATTACTTACTGACTCATAAATACAAAACTATGAGCCAGAGTTTCAGGATTGCACAGGTAGACACTGAATCCCCAGGAGTCGGTTATGAGATCGTTACGGTTGCATTTAAAGACATCAACTTCCAGGGCAGACTTTCTGGGATAGCCGTGTCTTCGAGAAAACTCGAAGGAGAGGCGGGAGGGGAGAAGGACGCTAACAACGCCTACTTAGATTCGGATCGCCGACCCAGATCCCTCCCCCTCGCCTATCCAACTTTTTAATGCACTTCACTTTGGGACTCCAGTCAAAAGGCATGCATGCAAGCCAGCACGCACAAGCTGGCTCTAGGTCCTGATGGCCAGTTACGGTCGAGGCATGTTCGTTCACCCTAAAAAATGAAGTCTGGGCGAGGGACTGGGCTGGTCGTGCGCAGGGCACGGGAGGGGACGGTTGGTCGGAGGCAAAAACACGAGCTACGCCAGACTGACAATGAGCCGTAACTGAAAAAAAAAGAAGAGAAACGAGGCTCCAGATAACTGGCCGTAGTCCGGGCGGAGTCCACTTTCTTGCGCGAAAAGTAACAGACTGTCAGAGGAGAACGTGCGTGAAAAGTGACCATTTGGGAAGGGCAGACGCGACGCTCCGAGCGTGAATCGGAAATGAGTCGCTTTCAAATGTACCAAAGACTAATCAGGATACGAAATGAAGCGAAGAAAGAAGGACAAGTCACATGCCAGTGGGTTGGATTAAAACTTTTTCCACACTACCCTCCGTGGAAATTCAGAGCGCTGGAGCACTATTCAGAAAGAGTAACGCGATTAGAAAAATTAAATACGTGAAAAATCGGTTATCGTCAGACGTTGACGCGCCGCCTCTTTCTCACTCCCTCTCCCTCTCCCCCAACACACCCACGTGCTTTACCAAGCAAAACGAGTCTTCTTCCCGGTCGGAACGACTGTGTCGATGCGATGAAGGTCAAATATCCCCACGGTAGCAACAGTGGTGCTCTCGATGATACGTTAGATACTTGTCGGAGTCTGGAATTTTAAACAACTGGAACATTTTATGGCGACAGACGGCGGGGCTAAGGGAGGGCAAACTTTCGGGAAACTTTTGAAGAAACAATGTCAGACCAGACTCGCAATATATGCTGCGTCTGTTTGTGTCTTCTGGGCAGTTCTAGAAGAAGAAGAAGAAGAGGAGGAGGAGGAGGAGGAGGAGGAGGGGGGGGAGAAGAAGAGGAGGAGGGGGAGAAAAGACACTTTTGTAGTTCAACTATGCTGCACGGTGTGAACTAGGATATGCGTCGACATTTGGTGCGTGTTTACTGAGAAAACTTGATTTTGGAAAAAAATTAGACTACTTCATGAGATGTTTGTTTTCTCACGAGAATCCCTTGATTCAGCTCTGATAACGTCACCATGGAAGAGCTCAAAGTTGCGATAAGGAAATTTATATGCTCAATACTTGTTGCTCCATTTAAAGGAAAGAAACAGTAGAAGTGCAACTTGCTGCAGTTGATTTAGTGGAAACCGAGGTCAAATGACATTGAATATTTCGGGGCTCAAGACGCCCAATAATCGACCTTTGCTCTTATTCGAAAAGGTCTTGAAATATTAGCAACTAGCCGGGAAACCTAATGTGCTTCAAAGACTAGCATACGGAGAGGGCAACGGGCTCGTGGCCCGGTGGGTAGAGGTGTGGACTTATAAACCAACAGGTCGCGAGTTCAATGCTCGGGTGTCCCACACTTCGGGCTTGGGTATGGCTAGCTGACGACGACTAATAAGCCAGAAATGGCCATTCCAGTCTCCCCTGTCTTTGTCGGCTATAGCATTCTGCCTATATATCATGCGCCGCTGTGCGGCTGCTGGTTGGGCTCGAGAGAGAGTCCTTAAGGCACAACGGAACGAGTGAGTTCCGTCTAATAAATCGGTGAGCGTCCCCTACCATTGTATATTCCCGATCGAAAACCGACAGGGCAACGGGCTTGTGGCCCGGTGGGTAGAGGCGTGCACTTCTAAACCAACAGGTCGCGAGTTCGAGGCTCGGGTGTTGCACACTTCGGGCTTGGGTATGGCTGGCTGACGACGGCTAATAAGCCAGAAATGGCCATTCCAGTCTGCCTTGTCTTTGTCGGTAATACTATTCTGCTTATATAAGGGGAGTGTACATAGTGAGCACGAAACTGACTTGCTCCGCACCAGCCAAAGTGACCGCTATTTCGTAACAACCCGTCTACGCGTTCCCCACGACGGCCTGGACGGCATTCCTCGAGGACCACGCCTCATTCAGAGAGACTCAGGACTTACATGCGGGGAGGGGGGGAATGCCATAAGGGTCAAGTTAAAGGGAAGCCACTGCAGTCTGACCTTCAAACCACAAAAACACCGAGTGAGTGCGTTGGTTGTCAGCTTCTCAAGCCACGACGGATGGCAGGTTGGATCTATTATCGAGAGGAATGCGCTGGCTTGCACTGGGTATGGGTCCTACAGCATCGCTTCCACTTCCTTTTCCCACATCCCATGACAAGGTTAGACGGTTCGTTTACGCGTGCCACGCACGAACTAATCCTCAGCCATGCACTATCATCTGCCATGCGGATTCATGTCAGCCTGCACACGTATTGCTGATAGAAGCGAACAGGCGAGTTCCAGGTAGCAGTTCAGAAGACGAAGATGCGATCACTGGAACAAGGGATTTATTGGCCTGACGTTTCGCATTCTCGCTCGAATCCAGCATCAGAGACAGTCGCAGATAAGGGCGATGGCGGCACAAGGAGTGCAGTATTTATAGCACGTGGCTGCCGTGGGATCATATGTGCCCTGTAATTAACAGCTCCCGCAATCACCGCCGGGGTCGTGATTGATGCGGTGGTGGCTTGTCAGTCCGATGGGAGGGCGCGGGCGAGCAATTATCCGAGCGACAGTGAGTCAATTTGCCGAGCAATCGTCACACCAGCATCCAGCACGGATGACAAAATCGCGGCGATTAACGACTCGGACGCGGACTGACAAGCCATCATCGCACCAATTACGACCCCAGCAGCGGTGATGGCGAGAGCTCTTAATTGCAGTACGCATATGGTTCCACGGCAGCCACGTGCCATAAATACTGCACTCCTGGTGCCACCATCACCTTTATCTGCGAATGTCTCTGATGATGGATTCGAGCGGGAATCCGAAACGTCAGGCCAATAAATTTCTTGTTCCAGTGATCACATCTTCGTCTTCTGCGCATGTATGTGAACAAACTCGTGACCTCTTCTAATTATGACATGTTACGGACGAGCAAAATGACCTGTTTTATTTTTATTCAACGGTCGTCAGCCGACCGTAGTCCAACGCGAAATCCTGGGCAACCCAAGATTTGAACGAAAGGCAGTTAGTCAGTTAACATTTGGGTGAAGTACTTTAGCGGTTGGAGCAGGTTACAATCAGAAATAACAGGTCACACATACGGGAGGGTTTTTACAAGATCGTCAAAATTTCATACTGCAATCGGGACACATCAGAGGTCAAAGCTACCATATCAATACAAAATCTAAGCATGTTCACCTAAGATGTGGGAAAATGTAATTTTCAAAAAAACTCTAGGATGAATGGATCTTATGTCCATCCTCTCTAAAGGAAACTGACTGAGAACCAGAGAGAAACCAACATACCACTTACATTTCTAATTGCTTCAGGATGGGTATGTAATATTGTTGGGAGATTCTCGATAGCCTTCAACCGAAAACTTTGAACAAATTAAAGATTAAAGTAAACACTGAAACTAATGAAGATGCCTATCCAGCGGTGTCACAATAAACAAAAATCCTTATTATTATCTCAAATATCTAAAGGCTCCTTTAAGTTGAGCAGATTTTATGAATGGTATTATAGAACTAGGTAGCATGCAGCCAGATACTAGAAAAAAATCCCTAATTAAGTAACACATTGTTTTCATCGATTTTTGAAGCTTGTATGAAAGTAAGCAGATTTTTCAGGAAAGGCATAAAAATTATTTAGTGCGTTTATTTTTGGAAAAATTACGCCTTCCGTTCAATTTGGCGTCTTAGTTTGAAAATGTAGGGTAATTTCTCTATCTTTCGCAAAAACGATCCACAACCCATTCCTGATACTTCCTGTAAAATCTGTTTATGTCCTAGTGGCGATACATCCAGTGCATTTTTCAGTAGATACTGCCTTGAAAGTAGCATCAATCAAGTGGGACCAATCAAAAGACCCCCCACTCCCAGTTACGATTTCCTTCAAACCCGTAACATTTACTCCTTTCAATTGTGCGATTCAAAAAAGGCGTACTTTGCAGCAAATAGGTAGTGTCACCAAATTTTATGCGGATTTTTCACTAAGTATGATTTGTTTTTCACAAACCTCCAAAAAATAACTGGGTCACAACTTCATCCCATAAAAGTGGCGATCTGCTCGCCAGTGTGATTTATCTACTATGTACGACGTCAGTGCTATTTGAGAGGATATTTTAATGACCAATAGCCGGCGGACAAAAAGTCTACATCTTAGGTGAACCACACTTGCAAAAGCAAATTTTTTTAACATGAAAAAGGACATTTTAAGTGTGCATTGAAATATGCAACGCGATTTTCTATGCGAGTAATTCTCTCAGTCTAAGCCAGCAACTCTGCGTGCTTTGGTTGTAAAGAGGGCATCAAAATAAGTGAGAAAAATGTCAAAACGACCTCTATCAATTTGGAGGTACCTCTTCTGACTAGATCAAATCAAGCAAGGTAAAAATCGAATAAACAGATTTTCTTTGACGAAACAAAAGCATACTCGGCTTCCGAAAGACCGATTTATTATACCGGTCAGAGTTTTGCCCTGAACCAACATAAATCCCAATGTTTAGTATAAAAAGAAAAATGACTACTGAGTTAGTCCTCTGAGAGCTTTTTAATTTCCTCAGAAATCAATGAGCTAACTTAAAGTAAATTCTTCGGGATAAACCTTCCCAGTTTCGGTTCAGAAGTTTACGTATTTGAGCTGCAATTCCTCTACTTCAGCAGAATAACCGTGTAATTTTCGCAAACTACCAACAGTACATCGACTTACAGACAGCACAGGCACCAACTAAAAGACCAGACATGTGTTTCACCTGTACAATCGATCAATTCGCCCAAAATATCATATTATCAGCTACAACTTGACACCTGATATAATATTATTTTGATATCTTTGATGCCACTGGAAGTTTCATGCTCTGATCCAGATAACTATGACAAGACACAAAATGAACCATGCGATAAAATCCAAGCAATTGTCCGAAAACTGACAACTGGCTGTACCGGACCGGGGACTCGATAGAGTTGTTTGAGTGAGGTGAGCATTTTTTAGCGCGAATCCAAAGCGGAGATGGGTGCAACCGCGTGTCGGTAAAAATAACCGGTATCCAGTCCTCCCATACCCGCTGGCCCCTTTCCCGCAACTACCGCTGTTACCGTTTCGTTCCACTTCGGCACTTTCCACGGCCCTACCGCGCAGTTGTCGACAGCGCTGCATTCCTGTTGTAACTCTTATCTGCCTTTGCATTTTTCGCCATCTTCCTGTGTACTAGACTTCCCGTTCCTAACATATATATATGTAGTACGTGACCTAACTCATGAAATGTCGAGATCGGTATTTGAGTTGGTGGGACGACATATGTTTTGTGTATGGTTTTTGTTTGTTTTTTGAATTGATTGAAATCCAAAAAAAGTCCTTTTCTGATAAAGAGGTCGTGTTAGTTCAGCTTCATTGGCGGAAAATGGACGAAAATTAGGCAAATTTTGACGCCTCCCGAAATCCGCTTAATTTCTCATTCTAATAAGTATACCCTATTAAAACATCTTATTTGCACGCGCTGCGTTATAGAGGAACTTTCATATCACCAAGAAAAATAAAAAATATCAAAAGAGGCCACTCTAGAAACGGAAATTGTGATTTTTAGTTCATGGAAATCAGATCAAGTCAAGTATGTAAAAAAATATTATTCTCATCCATCATGAAGCACTATGCTCTTTATAAATTCTATTTATCAAGACTGCAACGTTTTATATCGTTAAACGCAGTAATAAGCTTGCTCGACCGTATTTGTTTAACTACACCGGGAACTAGTAGGTGTAAACACGTATATATAGACTGCGCGCTACATGCTGCCACTTTTCTTTGCCATGTCGTACAGCAAAGATGTCGAAACAGTTCCTATCGGAAGTTGGCTTTCAGCGGATATGAAAATTGGTAGCCGAAGGGCTGCCGCGTGAGTCGTTAAGCTAGTATGTTCAACATTAGCCAGGTCACTCTCTGGAGAATTATTAATAATAAAACCACATCAGCCAGGTCACTCTCTGGAGAATTATTAATGATAAAACAACGCCTAGAACTAAGTAAGGTGGGCAAAACGGTCGTCAAACACTGAAAAAGTGTCATTATATGCCCCTTAAGGCCATTTACAGGGAACACCTGTCAATGTTTTCTTTGCGCGTGATTAGAAATAGAACGAAAGAGTTCTGTCTTCATCAGCAAAACGCCATGACAAAGCCATTTTAACTAGAAAACTTATTAGAGAACGTTTTTGTTTGCTCCAACATATATTGATCACAGACTTTCCTTCTGGAAAAGCATTTACTTTTGTGATGAGGTCTTATTTTTAGACAAGCCTCCGAAGTCGACCCAGGAGGTAATTATGTATGAAGAACTTTCCACGAGAGCACACTATGTCGACGCCAACACTCAAGAACTTTCGACGCCTTATGGTTTGGATGGCCATCAAATTCGGAGAGCGACCGGTCTGGCGTTCAACAGCGGAGACGATAAATAGCAAGGTGTTCATTGACATCGTAAAGGATGCCTTCAGTTACAACGGCATTCATAGACGTCGAATGAACACCTTAATGTTGCAGAATAATGCCGCCTTCCACCGCTCAAATGAGGTATGATTCCAATTCAGCCTACGACTATAATCTAAAATGTTAGACCACAACCAGTCTCTCTGCTTGCGGCCTTCGAAGCATTTTTATCCCCGCCAACAGTTCGGACCATAATCCCATCGAAAATCTTTTTGCATTAATCAAAAGAAATTGCGACAAGGCGAGAGAACATCTTTCTATGGAACAAGAGTCGGAATTTTCGCTTAATAATTACATAGATCAAACCACCTTAGACAACTTGGTAGTCTCCATACCATCTCGCCTTGCGGCACTTTTGAAAGCTAAAGAACAGTCGACAAAGTACTGATACGCTGTATTTGTTACTATTTTTCATCATTTTATCGTTTTATGACGTTCCCCTTCTCTGCTGGCAATTATTTTAGGCCTTGAATAGATGCCCTGTCATAGAGTGGCTTTTTTGATTTAGTAGTTTTTCGTGAAATAAATTATTTCTTAGTCAATAAATAATACTTTATAAATCAAACTGTGCCTTATTTTGAAGCTCGGTCATATCTTCAACGCAGTAAAACTTTCGTGGATGCGGGGTGGGCGTTTAGTGCGCTACAATGATTTAAGTTCGCAGTTCGTGACCTTTCATCAGATAGGTCACGAACAATATATTTCGTATTGTCTGACTTTTCTTATTCCTTGCTTGGATAAGAGTGACGATGCATTTAACAACTCTTTTCAGCCCTGTTTTGGTAAAGAATTATCTCCCGGGCTTATTCTTGCCTCGAGTGGGCTGCCCACAACGCCTTCGGCCGTTACACGGCAACTTGCAAGCATCCTAATTGATTAGCTAGCAATTAATTTAACCTCCGGACGAAATCAGAGCTCTCCAAGTTCCACGAAAGGCGAAATATTCGTGACCCCAAAAGCTACCAAGCAAGAAACCTAAGTCCCTTTTACTGTATATCTTGTTTTTTTTTCTTACCGTCTCCCATTGTTATGTCCCGGAATTAATGTTTTCTAATTTAGCGCAAACTCCATACTCGCGCTCTATTGACTAGGAAGACACTCATAATAAATGTATTCAAAGTACGATCGAAAAGGATGAGTTTGTTTTAGAAGGTGCTATAAAAATCCTATTCTATTCTATTTTATGCTGCTGTTCTGTAAGTATGGTGAAATCACATAGCGTGAGCATACTACTGACTGCCTGCTGGCAGTTTATGAATATTACGCGGTTATCCAGCTGTTGCTGGTGGATTCCAGCTCAAATATTAATATCGAATTTCGGGACAAGACTACATAGGTTCGTCCCGAAGAATTTACTCCAAGTGAGTGCATTAATTTCCGGGAAAATTAGCGAAAACAGCATTGAAAAATGAAATATCTGCCAGAAAACACAAACGAGACATTAAGTGACCTTCTGACGAGCCGAATTCCTCGCAGCTACTTCAATCAGCGGTATGAAATCAATAACTCCGGTGTTTGAGCATTTGTCTAGTCGGTATGGTGAATCGTCCACGGGAAAATACATTATTTGTAAAAGCATTTACAAAAGTTGACTGGGGATTTTGAACTAAGCAGAGATAATGAGAACGGCACCAGTTTGAAGAGCGTACGGCATAAAAATATCAATTAGGAAAGCACATGCACAGATACTATTTTTGTGGTATTTTATCTAGAGTTTATTGGGAAAAAAGCCCGGAAATTTGTTTGCAAATGTCCTGGCGAATCGGTTATTTTTAAAGGGAAAATATTCATTAGAAATGTTTTTTCTTGGAAAAACACATATTCACCTAGAATTTTGTTTGTGGTAGTCAATTTTCACGATTAATGAGCTTTCACGTTTAGGTCAGTGGGCAAAGTGTCATCAACGGACAAAACAACTCTGGAAAACGTATTACAGAGACCGGAAAATACAAAAAACAATTTCCTTATGACGATTTCCTAGGGGTAACGAAAACAGTCGTGTTAACTGACATTTCAAGGACGACTTGAGACTTGATAGTCGTTATCTCTGTCAGAACGTGTACAAACGTTTATGAAATAGAAGTCCCCTAATACACAGAACAAGATACTCTCATTGTACCGGCAATCAGGCATTCCATCTTAATAAAAAAAACACTTGCTCAATCTCATGAATTCGACTGCCTACCATACTGAACGTTATACAAATTCCTCGTAGTTGTTGGGCCTAAGATTAATACTAGATAAAACAATTGCATACAGATCTTCGAGTGTTACGAACGGAGGAAAATGCTCAAGTTCCACATGTATGTACGAAAAAGAAATAAGTAGACTGATCCAGCATCGGAACCAATTATTTACTTTTCATTCGAACTCGTACAGGAATCCATCGCCAAGCCGACAGCAACAGGTGGCAGACATAGGCATCAGCAGCCAATCAACGACCAGTACTACATGATCAGGGGTGTGTCAGGTCAACAAATCGATTGACCGAACTCTCATCGGAGGATCAGGCATCAATCAATTCACGGCTTGCCCCGCTTTCTGCGTCGACGATTATCTTGATGGCTGCGAAGCCGAACTCATGACCCGTTGCGTAGGTATGAGCAACCACTGTTGATAATCCGTCATGATCTTGACGTGCCTTGGGCCAGTGCGCGATTCCGGTATTTGATGCCACAACAATGCACTCGGTCGCCTTTGAAACGCCTTTCATACATGGCAGAGTATGCTAGTATCGTCGGTAGTGTTTTTGCTAGGATCTGCGAGGCCATTGGCTCCTGAAAGCTTTCAGATAGCCATTCTGCACAAAGTGGTTAGGGAGATATCGTGTTTTTTTCGGATTGCCCCAGTAAGTCTGAATTCGTGTGCGTTCTCACACAGCTTCGTTTGTGAGTCACGGCATGGTTTTTGTCAAAACTGTGAGGCTAAGTGGTGTTCTTTGTCTTCCTGTAAACCGTTGTTTCAATTCGTCCTTAGAACTTCATCTGACAAGATGCCACCTGCTGCGCGGGAAATTATGCAGCACGTCCCTCCAACTGAAAGTAAGCAATTCATGCTGAATGAAAGCAATCTTTTTTAGCTACTGTAGAACCAGTTTTGCCAGTAAAGCGGACGTTGGGGTGCCTATCGGAGTCCTCTTGATCTGCTCATAGGTTTCACCAGTAAATATAAAGTAAGCTTCTCGACAACATGCTGAATTTTGGATGGATGAAGACCTTCGTGCGTAGAATTCGGTGGAATGGATGTGAACACCGACGTCACACCGAAGGGAGCCATGATTTTGTTCGACTGAATCCTCCAACTAGTTCTCTCTCAGGCGGATAACTGTGTTGGATTCGTTAGATCACCAAAGCGACCAGCTGATATGATATGGACAAATATCTTGGCACATTTTTATGAATCACTAGACAAGTCAAAGAGCTGGAATCCTAACACAATCTGACGACACTTAAATGCTATCCGAGGTTTGCAGACTTGTTTTTGCCTTCGCTGATGGTAGTTTCGGTATAGTTAGTATAACAGCGGCTGATGTCGGTCGATCGCACGGAGCAGTTAATGCGTCGAAGTAGGTACGATGGCCATTTCTCAACTCACATGGCGCCTAAAACCAATATTATCAGGTTTTTACGTCCTATTCCCACCGATGGGACGACGTCCAGAGATGTGGACTCGATTCATGCCTGTCCTCATTGTGATCACACATTCCCCTCACGCATCGGCCTGGTCGATCACTTGCGAATCCAACGCACGCAGACTGACGAACCAGTGGCTGGAGTGCCAACCTACACTCGCCGCATCCGCCTCAATTGTCCTCACGGCACCTGCGCCCTCACTCATCGCACAGACCTAGTAGGACACATGCGCATTCACGAAAACCTGCGGTAGACAACCGCGGACATCATCACACTTTCCCCCACCAGCCCCCCGCAGCTCCCAACACCATCACCCACCACAAACACCCAACTGACACCTTCCACGCAAGTGGGAAGTATGCGTCTCGGCTCATTTCCATACGGCTGCATGTGTGGTCTGAGTCTGAGGCTATCACGGTGCGCCGAGCGGCATGGTATAAAAGGCTGTCGACTGACGCCCCAACTCAGTCCACGCAGTCCGACCAGTTGTTGTGTGCGTTTGTGTGGAGTGGGGGACTGGTGGGTTGAGAGCCAGCCTGTCACGGTTCCGTCTTAACTATTCTGTGAGGAATGTGTGTGCTTTATGGGTAGTGCTTCTCAGTCGACGGCTGTTTGGTTACCCTGCCTTGAAGAGTGACGGCCCAGGTTGAACTATTATCAAGGCTCAAACGCATGAATCCATCACGATGAGCTCTCGGTCATGGCTTGAAGGCTTACAAAATTGCGGGATAATTCAGTCGATATAAGCGAAGATGCGAGTTATAGAAACTAGTTGATCAGAAGAAGAAGCGATCGCTGGAACAAAGTCTTTATTCGTCTGACGTTTCGGATTCTCACTTGAATCCATCCTCAGAGACAGTAGCAGAAAAGGGTGACTTGTGCAGAGGAAGTTGCAGCATTTATAGGATGCAGTGGCTATGCTACCGCATACCTATAGCAATTAACCACGCTCCCCTTCATGAAGGATCGCTGCCCGCTGGTGCGCTAATTGCTTGCTGGCCGGCCTGCAAGTTGTTAATTACCGAAATGTCATCACCCGTGTTGGATGCTGGCGTGATGATTGCTCAGCCATCTGGCTCACCGGCTCGCGCGCTCCCCGAGTGGTCAATTACCTTGGCCAGCCTATGCTTCAGCACGGAATACGGAGTGGGGATGTTGTTGCACTTGTTGATAGACTGAGCGTGAGCCATGACTCTAGTAACTCGCGGCTCACGCGATTATCCCCTCTTGCGAGAATTTCGGCCTCATCGAACTTGAATGTGTGGCTGGGTCTCGTTGAATGGGCCGCGAACTGAGAGTTTGGCGCCATTTCTCCGTACCGCTGCCGCGTGTTCGGCAATTCGCGTTCAGGGCAGTCTTCCAGTTTCTCCAACGTAGTTGCTTTGCCCGCAACTGCACCAGATGCGATGACCGATCCCAGATGTTACTTGTCGTGGCAGCGGGTCTTTTGGTCTCATCCCCTGATGCCTTATGGTGGCCTCCGGTCTGTGTGCAACTCCAACCCCAGGTGGTGCGAGAGGGCGACTAAAGGCCTCGGAGACCTTTTTGATGCACGGGGTAGCTCGCAGAAATTTAGGATCGGCATGATTTTGTCGCTCGTCTCCTTTTTGCATACAGCGTTTGACGAAATTGCGCGGGTAACCATTTTCTCTGGAAACCCGTCGAAGATATTGGGATTTGACAACCTTGTCTTCCGGTTTACTGCAGTGCGTTTCAACACACCGATACAGCGTTCTTGCGCAACTGTGTTTGTGGCTGTGATTGGGTGGTTGCTGTTGAAGTTCAGTGTTTGCGTGGCGTTCGTCGCGATTAATTACTATAGGTATGTGGTAGCATAGCGACTGCCTCCTATAAATGCTGCAACTTCCTGTGCACTAGTCACCCTTTTCTGCCACTGTCTCGGATGATGAGTTCAAGTGAGAATCCGAAACGTCGGGCAAATAAAGCCCTTGTTTCAGCAATCGCTTCTTCCTCTGATGCACCTTATTGTTCGGATGCACAATTTACTAATCAATTTTTAAAAAAATTCAAAAACTGAAAAGGCCTGACTACAAGCTCATCTAAGGCATTTTTGACAGACTTCGGTTATGATTCTTCCACTTATTTTCAGCGCTCTCATTTATAATTGTCTCCATATTTTTATATTTGAAGGAAGGGTATAATTTGGTTTCCGAAAACCTTTTCAACTCCAGAATAATTTTGAACCCAACCTGCCGTTATATTTGCATTCAGGGTCTCCAAAGTGCAAACCTTATATTTTCGGCGAACTGAAAACCATACATTTCTCTACAGTATTAAGGGAAGACTGTATGCGGTTCATAAAATTAGGCAGTGGACTTAAGCCAAATGGTTAACCTTAAAAACCATATTGTTAAATGCAGAGACATAACGTTTTAGGGTCACCAGAAAAACCTTGTCGGCTCACCAGTGCCAAACCGGCATCTGCATTAGAAACAAAGTCCAAAAACTCACAGCGTAAGTACAAGCTTTCGGGAATTGTCTTTTTGTTTTTATAAACAAAACTACAGAACCTAGCCTTTTGGGTTATCAATTAAAAAGACCGGCAAGCGCAATCTGATATGTCAAAGACATCAGAAAAACCAGAGGGATCTGTTGTCGCCGCAAGGCAAGCCATAATTTTACGCAGAAAGTCATTTTGATACACAGAAAATGGCATGCTTCGACTGGACCGGCCAAGTGTATTCTGATTTATTAGTCGCCGGACGGCATTTCGATGCCCGAAAAAATCTTACCCATTTGACGACCCTGTCCGCAAAACCGGACTTTATTTTCCCCGGAAAATTCACATAGAATTTTCATGATATCATTTGAAAATGCATAAGCAAGCATTAAGCAGTTGATCAGTTGCCGTACTCCTTGGAAAAGATATTCTAGGCGTCCTTTTGCTTGTGCCGTTCTGTTTATTTGGTCTACTTGCATTAACGTACTTCATGAAATTTTGAAAAAATATTTTTTATCATTTGACGCAAGTTTCCGCGTCGTGAGATTTCCTTTTTTTAAAAGAATTGTTAATTTTAACTAACATAATGTTGCCCACATGACTTCATATGTATTTTCACTTAAGGTCGTTCACAAGTAACTAGAAGTTTCAGTCGGCACCGCTGGGTTGATTTCCGATTGATAAGATATTGTTATTAAAGTTATGCATATGTTACAAGTTACATCACCTCCTGTTTATATCCACTTCGAATACCCGCAATACAATCCAATCGTTGCATCTGGTAGACATAATCAAAAGTCTTCCAGGAAAACTGGCATTCAGTGCAGATCGTAAAATTGAAGAATCTAGAGGCCAAGTAGTGTTTCAGAAAATGTGGAAAGTTCATATGGTCGGGCCGTAATATTAAAACGCACACAACAAATGCTGTTTATCGTGAAACATGAATAAATGTGCTTTTTTCCAGCAATCATCGACGCCCCCATTAATTCAAACGTAGTTTACAGGAAGCATGCACAAAATATGCCTTCTTAAACTCAGCTGGTAGCAAAATACGCGTCTTCTTAAAAGCTTATGCCTGGAGAAAGGTTATCCTCCGATTTCAGAAAAGTCTGTAATTATGGAACTTTAGGAAACCGTCGAATGTGTAGTCAAATAGCCTCGTATCTGTGCGTTCATCAATGCCGCACGCAAACTACATAGTACGGTTCATATCTAGTGCAAGGTAAACCAGAACGGGAAGTTCTGCCTTACTAACAATCATCGTTTCAACTACGGACTACTTGAGATTCGAACCCGGGATGTTTGGTCGTGGAGTTTGACGTTCTACCATAGGAGGATGTACGAATTGCCAATTGAAGGGAAGAGACCAGTCTCAGGAAGCAGTCGTGAAGAAGGAGACACGATCGCTGGGACAAGAGCTTTATTCGCCTAACGTTTCATATTGCTGTTCGAACCCACCATCAGAGACCAAAGCAGATTTGGGTGGTTCATGCACAAGGGACCGCAGTACTTATAGGATACAGTCGCCATGCTTCCGCTCGAGTCATGGTTCACTGACCCCCGGTCCATTTACAAATGCAACGACCTTCGAATTCCACACTCGTTACTGAGACTTCGCCTGGGCGAAGTAGACACGTGGGGAGCGCACATGCGAACACTGTTACCAACGCCAGGGTCGGTGGGTCAGATGGTCGAGTTATCATCACACCAGCATCCAACGCACGTGATGAAGTTGCAGCAAGTAACTACGCGAACGTCGACCATCAAACAGTCATCGCACCAAGTGCAACAGTCCCTGATGAGGAGGAAGGTATGCGGTAGCATGACAACTGCATCCTATTAATACTGCAGCCTCTTGTGCGTGAGTCACTCTCATCTGCTTTTGTCTCCGATGATGGGTTCGAGCAGGAATCCGAAACGTTGGGCGAATAAAGCTCTTGTCCCAGCGATCGTGTCTCCTTCGTCAAGACTGTTTCCTGGGAATTGTCACATCGCTTCTATTGACACTAATATCTGTCCCAATAGCCAGAGTACCCAGTTAGAGTGGGAGGGTGACAGAAGTAGTGAGCGGATCTCGTTTTTATAATAATGGTCATAATAAACAGCCTGACTTTATTCCACGATAGACTGCAAATTGGATCGATCGAAATCCACGATAAAAACTACGAAACTGAGTACGACGATGTAGACAAAAAACGGGAATTAACAGCCGACATCCGCCTGCCGGAGGGCTTGGGTAATGTCTTTCATGAGGTCACAAACGCCTCGTCCAGTGATTCGCATTTATCACCTCCCCGATGGGTGCGTATTATCCCCTTGGTCACATGGTAGTAGTAGTCACTTCCGCCCGAATGCCGATTTTGCAGGGGCGCATAGAAAGAAGTCGGCATTCCGGCGGGACTGAAATATCTTGGGATTATTCTACCTGATAAAAATCATGCAAATTCATCCGTGTGAAATTTTCTAAACAAAATCGCATTTCAGATTTTCATCTTATGTTGCGTGAGTCTCGTCCCGCTCGAGGAAAGACCAGTGTTAAGTACACTTGCTCCACTACTATCAATACAAGGCAGTTAAAAGCGGTAACAAAGTCACAACTGACCTTCACACTGCCCAGGAAGTGCAAAAAAGCCAGTTAGACACCTGCGTCACTTAAACGGAGCGCAGGACCGCTGGCAATCACCGACTGTTGGCTAGGCAATGCGGCATTGGTACTCATGGATTTACTTCCAACGCAGGGCAGAAAAAGAGCCCAGTCTACAGCCCCCGCGGATAGTCGCGTACCGAAGACTTCTCGCCAGACGAGAAGTCTTTTAGGCAAGAACAGGAACCCAGCCCTCGAGACTGTGGCGTGGCGTTGCCGGCTGGAATCAGCAAGTGAGTCAGAAATTGACAGTCCAGGCGCAAAGTATTATCTGACCGACTTCATCGGAGCGGGGAGGCCGCATGGGGAGAAGAGGGGGCATTCGAGGAATGTGCATCTAGTAGAATATGGAACTGACGAGACTCGATTGCTGAAGCGGGACTTCTACTGCCCCGATGTTTTGGACTCGGCGACATACTCATGAAGTAGGAGACACGATCGCTGGAACAAGAGCTTTATTAGTCTGACGTTTCAGACTCTCCCTCGAACCAATCAGCAGAGACAATAGCAGATACGGGTATTGGGTAGCCTAGGTGTTGCAGTATTTATAGGATTAAGTTGTTAGGCCGCTACATGCCTATCACAGCTGGAAGCTCCCGAGTGCATCACGGCTCGACTGACCAGATGTCGAAGTGTGCAGTTGCTATGCGACTGTGTGCCGGTCAAGACTATCGGCTTCCACACTCATTGCACGCAGTCGAGTTGCTGACTGTTGGATTTCTTCATCCGTGTGGACTCTTGGGCAATTTGGCCCGCCGACATTGACACTAGGAACAGTGGTTATCCGCACGTTGTCCTTGTGACTAACTACTTTGTCTGGACAGAGCATCAGCGTCAAATGTGGAGAGGGGAGGTAGTTGCGCCTGTTGATTGATTGAGGACCAGAAAACCATGACAGGAGCAGTTCACGGTTCACGCGATTTTCGCCCCCTAGGAAGAATTTCTACTTCGTCAAACCTAAATGTATGGTTGGGTCCCGTCGAATGAGCCGCGACTTGGGAGCTGGCGTCGTCCTTCCCGGCTGTTGCTGCGTGCTCGGCCACCCGCGTCCGGAGAAGTTTTCTGGTTTCTCCGAGCTATTTGCTTTGCCAACAACCGCACCAGAATTCGTAACCAATTCGGGATGTTCCTTGCCATGGCAGTGGGTCTTTCAGCCTCATGGTCTGGCGTATTATGGTTGCCTCCAGTCTGTGTGAAACTCCAATTCCAAGGGGTGCAAGAAGGTGACTGACGGCTTCTGAGACAGTCTTCACGTACGGATGAGCTCGCCAAAATTTGGAGTCGGTTCTGAATACTGGACCCCATGTACCAACGCTGACTGTACATGCTGCTGTTTTTGATGCTGCTTTGGGAAAGGCATTCGAAACATCAGAAGGGTGAAATGCCTGCTGCAGCAGTCGAGTCTTCTTGGAAGCTGGACAGTCAATCTCATACCTGTCTCCAGCCAGTGCAAGCATGACCCATTTGGGGGGGGAGGGGGAGCGGGGTGGTTGAGAACTTCAGGGAGTCGTTACTGCTACGGTCTCAAACGAATTCCGAAACCACACGCGTTGCAAAAGAGGGAGGCGGAAAAAAATACCCGCTCCCGTCCCCATCTGTTCATTTGACAATAAAACAGTTCTACGTGCATGCACGTTGCAGAGACATTAGTCCCGTCGAGAAGGAGCGGTAATCACGCAATGCCAGGACCGCTAGATAGCTCCTCAGGCGTGTTGTTCCTCGGACACTGACCTATCGCAGGGGCCGTGAGCTTCGAGGGTGAAAACAGTCAATGTTTTGGCTCGTCTGTCGAATTCCTGACGGTGTGCCAGCAATCAACATGGATGAGATGCTGTGCAGGGAGCTTACATGTAGAGTAGTCTGCTAGCTTTGGGTGATGAACTTTAGGCCAGTTATTTTTGTCGATTTTCAATGTGTGCATGGCTGGCCGATGATGGCTGATTAGCCAGAAATGGTCGCTATGCGGCTGCCTGGGAGGAACAACGGGACAACCAAGTTTCGTTACCCGATCGGTGAACTCGCTTCCAACACAAATTAATATTCCTGCTCACCTCCGAGAGTACAGCGGACCCGTGGCCTTGGTGCGCCAATATGCTAGTAACTTCACCACAGTCACCACATAGGCACCTCCCTTTTCGACACCGCGGGAAAAAGCTTTGTCCGTATCGTACTTAATCGCCTGAATGTGCTTCTGGAGCAAGGACGTGTTTCGGAAGCGTTAAACGCTACAGCGGAAGAGAACGTGTAGCAAAGTGTGGACCTCCTCGTCTCCGGCTGCTCCAACGTCGGCCTGACCACCACCACAGTGGTCCTGCATCAAATACTGACTACAGTGGCAGTAGGACACGACCAACAGCAATAGGAACATTCACGTACACTAAGAGTACAATTTGTAGAAACATCAAGATCGATCACAAAACATCATGTCGGATCTCCGAAGTCAGACGTGCCTTCGGCCCGGTTAAAGCACTCTGTCTGGCACCGCTGTGTTATCCAATTCCGTACGAAATTAAAGATGTACAGGGCTCTTGTCCAGACATCCGCGGATGCAGTCGAATGTCAATACGACTGACCCGCCTCTCATCTCACCGATGGCACCACCAATGAGGACACTCCTAACGACCTGAGAAATATTAGCATCACCACTGTGGATCTGCTTTAACCCCTCACCATTGCAACCGCACTTGTTCGTCGCGCATAGGCTAGGTCGGTCACTTGCGAACCCAATCTACAGAAACCTGTGAACCAATGCCCGTGGTTTCTACATACAACAAAACACTGTCTCATCTGCTTTCCATGCCCAGGAACCTTATGACAGTGGATGGGCCTAACTGGCCACACTCGTACTCATGACAGCGGAATCCACCACAATGCCATCACGGTAAACTTACCACCTACACTTGAAAGCTTCTCTACCGTCAGCACTGTCAACAACACCACATCGCCAGAACTAGTAGCATCGCCACACCGCTAGCCACAGTCTCATCTTGTTCTGTCATTTTTCCGTCGCGCATTGGCCTGGTTGGGCGCATGCGAGTCGATCGCATTGATACTGGTGTCCCAATACACACCCGTCGCATCCGCTCCGCCTACTCACCTTGTCCAAGGACATTCCAGACATAGACTTAATCAGTCATATGCGCGGTAACAATCGGGAGATGGCACCCAAAAAACTCCGTCACCTAGAAATAATACCTTTAACAGTGGACTCAAACGCCTTCAGGCTATATCAGCGGTTGTAGGCCTACCTTCACGAACTAATTTACTTTCCCCGACGGCTTAACATGGGCTGGCCGAACGAACATCGCAGGAGGATACATGGACGATGGTCGCTGTTACCCATCGTTACACACGTACACCTGAATATACGGCATACATTCGCATTATGGCAGTTTATGACAAGACAAAATCACTTTTAAATAGGATAATTCTGCCCAACATGGGACAGAAACAGTTCCCAGGCATCTGTCAAAGACATAGCATTGAGGCCAAACCAAAGACGATACTGTACTTCGTCTATGTGAGCCCACACAGCTCGACCACATACAGGGCCTCCCTCGTGAAGTTTCCTTTTCAGTCTACTCCAGTATGTCTCAATGGCATTGGTGTGCCGTCCGATGGTAGGGTCCTTGAAGTTCTTTGAGCGGTTAACAGGGGAATGTAGATAACCTTCTGAGGGAAGACGATTATACGCCTTCCACTCGTCCGTTACAACTATACTGTCTTTAGCGACCCATTTTATAATAATGGAACGGAGAGCGGGCCAACTTCGGCTTTCCGTCGGCTGGTATCGTACATCCCGACCAGCCACCACGCATAAAACCCCCTATTACCACCTGTCCCGTTAGACAGGCTGCTTTGGTTAGGCGGATTTTTCTGGGTGCCATCTCCCGATTGTTGCCATATGCGCCTTCATGAAATCCTGCAGCAAAACATCGCAGACCTTACCCTACCACCACGACAAGCCACACTGGCCCATAAAAAACAAACGAATCCCCCTCACAACACCCGGCACCCCGACAGAACATGCACCGTTCACGTCAGTCGGAAGCATGTCCTTCGGGGCAACCTGGTGCCCGATAAGATCATGTTTGACACACAATGACGGCTGGCTGCAGTTTTTTTCAGCCACTGCGCGCAATGCCATCAGCTCCTCGGAAGACGGTGGTCACACCTGCGGCATATCAGAGCATTCATCATTACAGCAAATCTGACACACTTTGAAATCATCACGACGCGCAAAAGGTCGTGGCTTGGTAGGCTGAAGTGACTCGATCCCTGCAGTCAGTGCTGTGTGCGTGTGTGGAGTGACTGACTGGTGGGGGACAGACGGTCAGGCCCAATGACTCTTTCCTAATACAGCCTCTATGGCAGGCTCTTGAAAGCGAGATCGGAGCCTTCCTGGAAACCTGGTGCGCCTTGCGGGACCAGGTCGCGTGTGGCACGCGTAGACGGGTTGCATCCGAGACCACCTCGATTGTCTTGTCTTGCCCGATGGGTGGGGTAGGAGACAGTGAGGTAGATGCTGTGCAAGTCAACAAACTAGCTCACACGCAAGTCCTCGAGGCTGCACCCATTCCGTCGGACACACGGTGGACTTCGTTGTGACTGGCGAAGTTCGATCTGCCACCGTAATCAACTCCGCCATTAGATAAGTACTGCTAGTACAAGTTCGTCTCACTACTGTTGCGTACAACCACCGAGAAGATGATCAGATTAGCGTTAAAGATGCAACATACTTGGCCGGTACTTGGCTGAACAGAAAAGGGGTGGGGGGTAAAAGACCGAAAAAGCCTACCGGTTGTCCACATCCTTGATGCCTTGTTCCTCTGACGCCGATGGTGTGAACGAGGTTTCAGTGGTAGTGACGGGTGGGCGGGTTTTGCAAACCGCCAAGGGAAAGTCGCTCTGCCCATCATCAGGCCCACCATCGCAGTTTCGTTCCGCCCACCAACCGGAGACCTTCTGCAGAACAAGACATTTCTTTTCACTCTCGTTTTCATCCGGCCCCACCTTCTCAACCTCGTCTTTGTTGTCTGAGACATCGAGATGTGTGCCAGGCTGAAGGCGAGAGAAGCCGTTATCCGGACTTCCGTCAAGCCTGTAAGAAAAATGAGGGACATGGTGCAGTGTTTTCATCAGCAAAATAACTAAGTGTGATGAGGGCAGCGGCAAAAGTATCGGTACCAGTGGCGATAGTAGTAGTAGTAGTAGTAGCAGTAGTAGTAGTAGTAGCAGTAGTAGTAGTAGTAGCGGTGGCAGTAGTAGTGGCCGTAGCAGCAGTGGTGGTTGTGGTGTTGGTAGTGGTGCCTGTGGTGGTGGTGCCTGTGGTGGTGGTGCCTGTGGTGGTG
>CACRXP010000044.1:953949-987840 GCA_902702965.1 Spirometra erinaceieuropaei | reverse complement strand
TGGTGGTGGTGGTGGTGATGGTGGTGATGGTGGTGGTGGTGGTGGTGGTAATTAGCACCCGACAAGCCACGAAGAGACTTGCCCAAGGTTTAGATTAAGGTTTAGCTAATATTAGTAGTACTATTAGCAATAATATCAGTGGTGGCAGTAGTAATAGTAGTAGCAGCAGTAGTGGTAATAGTAGTGGTAATAGTAGTAGTAGTAGTAGTAGTGGTGGCAGTAGCAGAAGCAGCGCCAGTAGAGGCAGGGGTGATAATAGTAGTAGAAGTAGTGGTAGTAGTAGTAGTAGTATTAATAGTAATAGTAGTAGTAGAAGCAGAAGCAACAGCAGAAGAGGCAGGAGTGATAGTAGTAGTAGTAGTAGTAGTAGTAGTAGTAGTAGTAGTAGTAGTAGTAGTAGTAGTAGTAGTAGTAGTAGTAGTAGTAGTAGTAGTAGTAGTAGTAGTAGTAGTAGTAGTAGTAGTAGTAGTAGTAGTAGTAGTAGTAGTAGTAGTAGTAGTAGTAGTAGTAGTAGTAGTAGTAGTAGTAGTAGTAGTAGTAGTAGTAGTAGTAGTAGTAGTAGTAGTAGTAGTAGTAGTAGTAGTAGTAATTAGTACTCGATAAGGAGTTTGGCCACGAAAAGACCTGTCCAAGGTTTGGATTAGGCTTTAGTTAAGTTATGATACTGACAGTAGATTCAATTGCTGCTGATCAAACAGCAGGTTCTAGCAAAAGCCAGACATTCGAATACTCAGTTTCAATCAGTCACACCGAGTACGACAGTTCAACCATAGCAAAAGACCACTAGGACCACGTGCCACACAGAATGGACACAGCATTGGTGACATGCACGTAAACTGGGTTACAGTGAGGCAGGCGTACACAGCATCTACCTCGCACCCTCTCTCTCTTCCTTCACCCACTTAGCTTCGATTGTGAGAGGATATCAGAGCAACCGGGGATGGGCTCTGCTGCAGTTGTTGGCAAGGCTACGCAACCCGTCTACGCCTGCCTAACATGCGTGAGTGCCACAAAAGCTAGATTGGGAAGGAGCTATTGCAGTTTGGCTCTCAGGGCACCTTCCAGGTCAGAGCTCTTAGCGCGTTGTATTTAGTATTAGTAAAGAATTGCGACTTAACGTAAAGACGAATTCTCAAGTATCCGGCATCATTTTTCCATATTCCATGCGCCAGTTGACTGTCAGACCCTGTAAAACAGATGAGACTGGGTGTGTCGGCGACCGAACGCATGTTCGGCATCAGTTGTGGTCTCGTACGGACCCAGCACGGCCCGATAAACGCGCGCAGTGAGCCAATTTAAATCCAATAGAGGCGAAGAGAGGAGTCCTAGGAAGCAGTTTTGAAGATGGAGACACGATCGCTGGGACAAGAGCTTTATTAGCCTGGCGTTTCGGGTTCCTGCTCGAACCCACCATCAGAGACAAAAGCAGATACGGGTGGTTCATGCACAGGGGGCTGAAGTATTTATATGATGCAGTCGCCATGTTACCGCATATCTATTGAATATTCACGTCTACCCCCTTCATCAGGGATCGTTGCACGTAGTGTGATGACCGTTTAATAGCCGATATTCGCGCCGTTAATTGCAGCAATTTCATCACGTGTGTTGGATGTTGGTGCGATGATTGCTCGATCATCTGACGCATTGACCCTGGAGTTGCACACAGACCAGAGGCAACCATCAGGCGTCAATTAATGAAACCAACAGACCTGCTGCCACGGCAAGAAGCATCTGGAGTCGTTCATCGGATCTGATGCCGTTGCGGACAAAGCAACTGCGTCGGCAAAACCGGAAGACAGCTCCGAACGAGAATGACCGAACATGCTGCAGCGGTACGGAGAAATGATGCTAGCTCTCAAGGTGCGACTCATTCGACGAGATCCGGCCCCACATTCAAATTCAACGAGGCCGAAATTCTCACAAAAGGTGACAACCGCGTGAGCCGGGAGCTGCTTGAGTCACGGTTTACTGGCCTCCAGTCCGTTAATAAGTGCTCGGTGCTGAGGCGTCGCCTAGGTGGAATAATTGGTCACGCAGGGAGCGCAAAAGTGAATACTTTTCCCAACGCCAGGGTCGGTTGGTCAGATGGTCGAACAATCATCACACCAATATCCAACACCCGTGATGAAATTGCATCAAGTAACGACACGAATGTCGGCCATCGAACAGTCATCACTACAAGTGCAACGATCCCTGATGAAGGGGGTAACCGTGAATATTCATAGGTATGCGTTCCGTTGTGCCTCAAGGGCTCTCACACTTCCACACTTCGGGCTTGGGTATGGCTGGCTGACGACGGCTAATGAGCCAGAAATGGCCATTCCAGTCTCCCTTATCCTTTTCGGTAATGCTATTCTGGGGTTAGTTAGTTCATTTGAAGTTCTTCGTCTTCACTCGGCCGTCCCCTATAACGAAATCGCTCATCAGGAAGTTAACTAAGCTGCAAAAGCCCTTAAAAGGACCACTTTCACCGGCAGGATGCCTTAACCGCAGTTCCTAATTGCGTAAAAGCCGATGACTGTTAATTCCTTCGGCATTAGGAGAGCGGCAGTGCGTGAAAAAATGCCTCGATTGGTTAGATGGTCGTCGCAAAAGGCCAAGTTCAGGAACGAATTGCGCAGAATCCATCCCTCCACTGGAACGAAACGCAGGGCGCTGGCACACACACGGTTCAGTAATTTCAGCAGTCGTTTGTTGTTCTTCGACCTGAGTTTCGAGCCCATCAATTTCATGATTTCTCGTAACTCGCACCATGAGCGACCTTCCAGTGGACCAGATCCCACGCCAAGAGTGCGTGATTTGATGACATTTACGGGCTGAAGTCGGAGCGCTGCACCCCGGCCTTTAATGAATTTCAAACATGTCAATTAAACAAGTCGGAAAACGATTAAAAAAATGTCTGATTTTCATATTTATTTATTCGACTCCGCCCCTAGGAATACTTGACTTGTAGGTGGATAGTTAACTCAACCCGTATACACAGAAAACTTGATTATCCTTTAGTTTCTACGTTTAGGTTGCTGCGTGCTTAAAAATTACGTGCGAATTTTAAGACAATTTTTCTAATTCGGAGCATACTGTATTGTTGGGAAGACCTTAGAACTTAGGACGGACATCAAAGTTATCTTTTATTCAGACAATGTACAGTAGATGGCCTAACTCATGAAATGTCGATACCAATATTTGAGTTGAGGGGACGGCATATATTTGGTGTGGTTATTTTTGTTTTCAGAATTGATTAGAATCACAAAAAGCCATTTTCTAAAGAAGCAGTCATACTAGTTCGGTTTTATTGAGAGGGAACGGACCAAAATTAGGCAAATTTTGACGTCTCCGGATATCCGGATAAATATTCCCTATTAAAAACTCTTATTTGCGCGCGTTGCGTTATTAAGGAACTTTCATATAACAAAGAAGAATATCAAAGGAGGCCACTCTGGAAACGGAAATTGTGATTTTTAGTTCATGAAAATCTGGTCGAGTCATGTATGTAAAAAAATATTATTCTCATGTGTCAAGAAGTAATTTGCTCTTCCTAAATGCCATTTAGCAAAAATGTGACGTTTTATATCGCTTAACGCAGTAAAAAGCTTATTCGACTGTGTTTGTTTTACTACACAAGGAACTAGTAGGCGTAAACACGTATATCTAATTGCGCGCTACATGCTGCCACTTTTCTTCGCCACGCCGTGCAGCAAAGATGTCAAAACAGTTCCTATCGGAAGTTTGCTTTGAGCGGATACGAACATTGGTAGCCGAAGAGTTGCCGCGTGAGTCGTTAGCTAGTATTTTCAACATTAGCCAGGTCACTCTCTGGAGAATTATTAATAATAAAACAACATTAGCCAGGTCACTCTTTGGAGAATTATTAATAATAAAACAACGCCTAGAACTAAGTAAGGTGGGCAAAACGGTCGTCAAACACTGAAAAAGTGTCATTATATGCCCCTTAAGGCTATTTACAAGGAACACCTGTCAATGTTTTCTTTGCGCATGATTAGAAATAGAATGAAAAATTTCGATCTACATCAGCAAAACGCCGTGACAAAGCCATTTTAACTAGAAAACTTACTACAGAACGTTTTTTGTTTGCTCCAACATATATTGATAACAGACTTTCCTTCTGGAAGAGCATTTACTTCCGTGCCGAGGTCTTTTTTTTAGACAAGCCTCCGAAGTCGGCCCAGGTGGTAATATGTATGAAGAACTTCCCACGAGAGCACACTATATCGACGCCAACATTCAAGAACTGTCGACGCCTGATGGTTTGGATGGCCATCAAATTCGGAGAGCGATCGGTCTGACGTTCAACAGTGGAGACGATAAATAGCAAGGTGTTCATCGACATCGTAAAGGATGCCTTCGGTTACAACGGCGTTTATCGACGTCGAATGGACACAGTAATGTTGCAGGATAATGCCCCCGTCCACCTCTCAAAGGAGGTATGATTCCAATTCAGCTTCCGACCATAATCTAATATTTTAGACCACAGTCAGCCTCTCTGACTGCGGCCTTCGAAGCATTTTTATCCCCGCCAACAGCCCGGACCTAAATCCCATCGAAAATATTTTTGCACTAACCAATAGCAATTGGGACAAGGCAAGAAAACATCTTTTTATGGAACAGAAGTTGGAATTTTTGCTTAATACTTACATAGACCAAACCACCATAGACAACGTGGTAGTCTCCATGACCTCTCGCCTTACAGCATCTTTAAAAGCTAAACAAAAATCAACAAAGTACTAATACGTTGTATTTGTTACTGTTTATTTCACTTTTTGTCGTTTTGTGAAACTTCCCTTCTCTGCTGACAGTTATATTAGACCCTGAATAGTTGGCCTGTCGTACAATCGATTTTATGACTTGGTGGTTTTTCCTTAAATAAGTTATTTCTTGGTCAATAAATAATACTCTATAAACCAAACTATGCCTTGTTTTGAAGCTCGGTCGTATATTTGACGCAATATAACTTTCTTGGATGCGGGGGGGGGCGTATTGTTCGCTACAGCCATTTAAGTTCACAATTCGTGACATTTCATCAAATAGGTCACGAACTGTATGCGCGCTAGTCTGGCAGAGGTGATTACTCCAAACTAAAAATATCTGCAGCCAAATTGACACTTGAATTTTTTCAGCCCATGTAAATCAGGTGTAGCTGGTTGTGGATAGGTTATTTTCACACAAACACAAGAGAGAATTTTATTTTCTAAAAGATTCTGATTTGTTCGTATGTGTAGTTTACACCCTAAAAAAACAGTAGTCAACCCAGCAGACAATCATTTGTGATAAAACACCCGTAATTTTCAGGCATCTTTAAAGATTTCGTGTCTAGCCGTGAAATGTCCCACCATCAAATGCACAAATCGACTGTTGTGCATACAGTTGCCAAAGCCAGGCGAGCTGCTTGTAAATCTCAAGCGTCCCTGACTTGCGTCACACCAACATCCAACTTCCTCCAATGTGTCCGTACTGTCAACGAAAAATCCGCGCGCGGATCGCCCCCCGCCAGAACCACTGCACCAACAACAACCGCTGACTCCACAACCGCGCCATCCTCACCGCCTACATCAAGTCCTAGGGCGTCGACGACGATTTCACTCTCCACCGGCGATCACAATTCTGGTGCACTGCCACCGTCGACCACCGCCATCTCCACCGTCTCTGCCACTACCCCCGCTACGACGAAGACGACGACTAGCTCTCCTGCTCCCGTCACCGTTGAGAAGACCCGTCAACCATCGCTCCCCCACATCCACCGATGTGGACTAGGTTCCAACCTGTTCGCATTGCGATCGCATATCCACCTCACGCATCCGACTGGTCGGTCACCTACGAATACATCGCACTGCGACCGGCGCAGGAGCTCCATCCGCCTCCACTGTCCATGCGCATTCACCCACTGCATGAGCCTATTCGGTCATTTACGTGGACACTGCTGCAGAATTCACCTCAATACGGACACATCAGTCATACCTCGCACACCCAGCGACTCTCAGCTACCCAGGCCTGCCAACTCTCCATCCACCAGCGTGGCTACCATCAGCAGCATCATAACGACAACCAACTCAGGGTCTCCCAACTAATCCTGCCTAAACCGCCACCGAACATACACGGCAGGCATCGGCTTGGTAGGTCACTCGCAAGCCCATCGTACAGAGACTAGCGAATTAGCGCCTGAAGCACCATCGTACACTGAAAGCTGTCGCCTCGTTAGCGCGCATTGCCCACGCAATCCAGCAATCGCACAGGCCCACTCAGTCAAATACGTCTTTAAGAAAATCTGAGGAAAATAACCTCCGGCATGATTGCATCACAGTCCAATTCTACCATCAACACATGCACCACACACCAACACCTTTAACATTCCATATCACGTAAGTAGGAAGTGCGATTTTCAACTCCTTTCTGCATGTGTCCCCTCCGTCACATGTGGCGTCTGAACAGTCTACCCATCTTGTGTGGAATTCTGGTGCGTATGTGTATGCAAAATCCGGTCGTGTGTGTGGCACGCGCAGACGGGCTATTCTGGTTGACCGGCTCAGACAGTCGACTGGTGCATGGGAAAGGGATTGAGGTTGACTCTCAGCGCATACTCCTCGCTATGAACAAGCTGACCCGCTTGAGACTTTCACAGTACGCCAAAATCCGTGGCTTGGAAGTTTGCCGACTGATGGGATATTTCAGACCTCGAAGTAAGCCCAGTGTGTATCTGTGCGCTGCGTGACCGACTGACCGGCCGAAAGTCACCCTCTCGACACACATGTGAGATCCAAGCCGCCTCCTCTTGCGTGTGTAATCCTGGTGTGTGTGTGTTTGGGGAGGAGGGACAGGTCATGTGTGTTGTGCGCGCAGTCTGTCCAGTTGTGTGTGTGTGTTTGTGTGGAATGGCAGACTGATGGGCTGGACGCCAGGCTGAAACGGCTCCTTCTTAACTTGACCTGCAGCACTCACACGCATGTAAGACGTATGTCGCCGAACCCGCGTTATGTGAAATCCTGGTGTTTGTGCTTGAGAGGCCAGGTAGTGCATGTGGCGCGCGCAGACAAGGTCAGCCATTGCGCCCACTCCCAGCATCACAAAACAGCGAACTGGTCCCCGATAATGGGATGAGAGAGTGTGGTGGAGGGTCTCAGCGCATGTTTCTCCCTATAAATGGTCTGACGCGCTTGAATCTATCACGGTGCGCTAAAAGTCCTGGCTTTGAAGGTTGCTAACTGATCGGATAACTCGGTCCTCCTCGGCTGCGATGCTTTCTTCCTAATGTGCCCACTCCCACTCACAGCTGGGATCCAAGCCGCCCCGTTTTTTTGTTGTGTAAAATCTTGGTTAGCTGCACGTGGCGGACTAAAGGGGTGTGTGGCACGCCTACGTGCGGGCTTCTGCCATGCCAGCTACCTACACCCTCTTCGGTCTTCTTGAATCTGTCAGGACACTGGTTCCGGGCTGGGGGAGGATGAGAGAGTGCGATGGATGCTGCGCAAGTCTACTATCCGCATCAACTAATTCGCGCGCAAGTCACCGTACCTGTTCCATACCCTACTATGGAGCCCACGGTGGACATCGTCGAAAACGGCGGCCAAACTCTAATGTGGTATAGTTTCTTCCAATATGCGATTTCAAAAACTCAATGTGTACACTGTTATCCGTCCGAGGCACATCTTTCCGTCTATATGGCCACTCTGTAGTACATTCGTAACCGTAAGTCAGAGCTTAAGAGTAAACGAGGATAATGTAAGAGAAAGGCAGTTTTTGTTCATCTTCCAAGAGAGCACATAAGCTGACAAAATACTCCACAGGGACGAAAGATGTGGAAACGTGCGTCAGGCAAACACCCTAGTAAAGCACTTTCAGCAGAGAGAGATAACTTATTTGAGAGTGTCAAATGCGTATTCACCGCAGACCGGCGTAGTGAACGCCCATTTTCTTCGACGGGTCGGTTTCATATTTAAGTAGGTCTGCAAAAACGACCCTAACCGTCAGTTGTGAAAAAATAAACTCCCGAGAGCCAACTTCTTCAACAAAAGCTTTCTATAAATGTTTTACTTTGAGAGCTTTAACGAACACAAACTACAGAAGTCAGCACTTCGGACAATGAGGCGAGACAGGAACGTATTCATCGGACTCGACCGCCGCCAGAAAGACTATGGAAGAAAGATTCTCTTTATGAATAACGAATGGTACAGTAGGTGGGCTAACTCATGAAATGTCAACCGAAATTCCGGAATGCGCTTTCGATTCGAAAAGATTAATTAAGTAAGGTTGTAAAACTAGTCAGCCTGTAACATAGTTCTATAATATTTCTGTTACCACAGGATGCCGGCTTTCGAATAAACTTCCTTCTGGTTGCAGGCAAAACTATACTTTGCAAGAAATGACTACTCAGGTAGCATGCATTCTGGTCTTTGATTTTCGATACCCCTAAAAGTTCAATTATATTTCCTGAAAAACAGGCATAATATTCATTCTTTTGCTCATTCGACAGATGATTACGTCTTCTTCAAATGTTATACTCGACGGAAGGGTATTATTCGGTTTCCAAAAACTTACCCACGTCCCGAATAATTTTGAACCCGCTCTACCGTTACACTTGGATTCAGGGTTTCCAAACTACAAGCCGTGTATTTTTCGCGTAGGGAAAACCACAAATTTATCTGCGGTTATAAAAGGGGACCATGCAGGGTTCATAAAATTTAGCAGTGGATTTGCTTTATACTGTTAACGTTTCAAGCCACATTGGTAAATGCAGAGACATGACGATTTGTGAACGGCCATTTCGCAATATTTAAAAGTCTCACAATTAGAAACTTTAAAACCGAATTATGTCTCTCCTTGGGGTATAAACCTAGAAGAAGACGTATGTTTCTACCGAATGAGAGGGAGAATTAGTATTTTCATGCATGTTTTCCATGCAATATAATTGGATTTTAGGAGCATCGAAAATCAAAGACAAAAATGCATGCAACTTAAGTAGTCATTTCTGCAGCCAGAAGGAAGTTCATTCGAAAGCCGGCATCCTGAGGTAGCTGAAATATTACAGAATTATGTTGCAGGCTGACTGGTTTTACAACCCTACTTAATTAATCTTTTCGAAAGGAAAACGCATTTCGGAATTTCGGTTGACATTTCATGAGTTAATCTACCTACCCAAACTTGTCGCCTCGCAGCCAAGCTCCGAGAAATGTAATTCCCAGACGAAAAAGACGTGGAGACGTTGACCAAACGAGTGCTTCGCACCAGCTTGTGCCCGAAGCAAATTGCTCAGGCTTCTCCAGAGACGGCGGTTTCCTCTCTACTTTTGATTTTATCAGCCACCAGAGCTCCTGCTGCGTCACTGTCCCTTTGCGGACGCGTGGACAGGCGCGAACCAGCTACAAAATCGATCAGGCGGTAGCGATAACAACTAATCTAGACATCTGCCCACCTTTCCCAGTCGGAGGCAGCGTAAACAGTGCTCATGTTGCGTGTCCACACAGGGTTTCGTCCGCCTGCCTGCCTAGAGAGGTCGCGGTTTCGCATAAAGAAAAGTCACTGTGTTGACAAGTCGCACTGGGCGTACCGGACTCGCAGAAACTCGTGAAATATTGGCCAAAAGTCCCCTACATGACGACGGCTAATAAGCCAGAAATGGCCATTCCAGTCTCTCTTGTCTTTGTCGGTTATACCATTCTGCCTATATCATGCGACGCTGTGCGGCTGCTGGTTGGGCTCCAGAGAGAGAGAGAGCCCTAGGGCAAAACGAAACGAGTGAGTTCTGTAAAAACGATCGGTGAGCGTTGCTCTACCATTGTATAATACCGATCGCAACAGACAAGGCAACGAGCCCGTGGCTAAGTTGTTAGAGGCGTTGGGCTTCTAACTAACAGGCCGCCGTCGACCACCGCCATCTCCATCGTCTCTACCACTACCCCCGCTACGGCGAAGACGACGACTAGCTCTCCTGCTCCCGTCACCGTTGAGAAGACCCGTCAACCATCGCTCCCCCACATCCACCGATGTGGACTAGGCACAACCTGTCCGCATTGCGATCGCATATCCACCTCACGCATCCGCCTGGTCGGTCACCTACGAATCCATCGCACTGCGACCGGCGCAGGAGCTCAATCCGCCTCCACTGTCCATGCACATTCACCCACTGCATGAGCCTATTTGGTCATTTACGTGTATACTACTGCAGAATTCACCTCAATACGGACACATCAGTCATACCTCGCACACCCAGCAACTCTCAGCTACCCAGGCCTGTCAACTCTCCATCCACCAGCGTGGCTACCATCAGCAGCATCATAACGACAACCAACTCAGGGTCTCCCAACTAATCCTGCCTAAACCGCCACCGAACATACACGGCAGGCATCGGCTTGGTAGGTCACTCGCAAGTCCATCGTACAGAGACAGGCAAATTAGAGCCTGGAGCACCATCGTACACTAAAAGCTGTCGCCTCAATTGCGCGCATTGCCCACGCACAGGCCCATTCAGTTAAATACAGTAGATGTGCTAACTCATGAAATGTTAACCAAAATTTCAAAATGCGTTCTCGTTTCGAAAAGATAAATTAAGTAGTGTTGTAAAACTAATCAAGATGCAGCATAAATCTATAATGATCCAGTTAACTCAGGGTGTTGGCTTTCGAAAGAACTTTTTTCGGCTGCATGCAAGATCTAAACTCTACAAAAAATGACTACTTAAGTAGCATGCAATTTTCTCATTGACTTTCGATGCCCTTGAAAATTCAACTATATTTCATGGAAAAAATGCATAAAACTATTCATTCTTTTACTTATTCGGTAGAAAATCACGTTTTCTTCTAATTCCATACTCAAAAGAAGAGTATAATGCGGTTTTAAAAAAGTTTCTAATTGTGAGATTTTTAATACCGTTAAATGGCCGTTCATGAAACGTCATGTATCTGCATTTACGAATGTGGCTTGTAAAGTTAACAATATTGCTCAAATCCACTACTTAATTTTATGAACCTCACATGGTCTCCTCTTAACACCGTAGAGAAATGCATGGTTTTCCGTACACAGAAATATACAGCTTGTAGTTTTGAAACCCTGAATGCAAGTGTAACAGCAGGTCGGGTTCAAAATTATTCGGGAATTAGAAAAGTTCTTTAAAACCGAATTATACTCTTTCTTCGAGCATAAGGTGAAAGAGCATGTACGTTTCTACCGAATAAGTAGAAGAACGAATATTTTTATGCATGTTTTCATCACAGCTCAATTCTACCATCAACACATGCACCACACACCAGCACCTTTAACATTCCATATCACGTAAGTAGGAAGTGCGGTTTCCGACTCCTTTCTGCATGTCTCCCCTCCGTCACATGTGGCGTCTGAACAGTCTACCCATCTTGTGTGGAATTCTGGTGCGTATGTGTATGCAAAATCCGGTCGTGTGCGTGGCACGCGCAGACGGGTTATTCTGGTTGACCGGCTCGGACATTCGACTGGTGCACGGGAAAGGGAATGAGGTCGACTCTCAGCGCACACTTCCACACTATAAACAACCTGACCCGCTTGAGACTTTCACGGTACACCAAAATCCATGGCTTGGAAGTTTACCGACTGACGGGATATTTTGGACCTCGAAGTGAACCCAATGTGTGTCTGTGCGTTGTGTGGCGACTGACGGACCGAGATTCAGTCTCTCGGCACACGTGTGAGATCCAAGCCGCCTCCTCTTGTGTGTGTAATCCTGGTGTGTGCGCTTGGGGAGGAGGGGCAGGTCATGTGTGTTGAGCGTGCAGTCTGTCCAGTTGTGTGTGTGTTTGTGTGGAATGGCGGACTGGTGAGCTGAGAGCCACGCTGAAGCGGCTCCTTCTTAACTTGACCTGCAGCACTCTCACGCATGTGAGACGTATGCCGCCGAACCCGCGTTGTGTGAAAACCTGGTGCTTGTGTTTGCGGGACCAGGTAGTGCATGTGGCGAGCGCGCAGACAAGGTCAGCCACTGCGCCCACTCCCCGCATCACAAAACAGCGAACTGGCCCCCGAGAATGGGAAAAGAAGGTGTGGTTGACGGTCCCAGGGTATATTTCTCACTACAAATGGTATGACGCGCTTGAGGCTATCACGGTGCGCTTTGAAGGTTGCCAACTGATCGGTCCTCCTCGGCTGCCATGCCCCCCTCATAATGTCCCCACCCCACTCGGATCCAAGCCGCTCCGCTTTTTTGCTGTGTAAAATTTTGGTTAGTTGCACGTGGCGGACTAAGGGGGTGTGTTGGCACGCCTACGTGCGGGTTTCCGCCGTGCCAGCTACCTACACCCTCTTCGGTCTTCTTGAATCTGTCATGACACTGGGCCCAGGTGGGGGAGGATGAGAGAGTGCGATGGATGCTGCGCAAGTCTACTATCCGTATAAACCAATTCACGCGCACGTCACTGTCGGAAACGACGGCCAAACTATCGTGTTATTTAGTTTCTTCCAATATGTGATTTAGAAAACTCAACGTGTACACTTTTATCCGTCTGAAGCATATCTTTCCATCTATAGTACATTCGTAACCGTAAGCCAGAGCTTAAAAGTAGACGAGGATAATGTAAGAGAAAGGCAGTTTTTTGTTTATCTTCCAAGAGAGGGCATAAGCTGACAAAATATTCCACAGTGACGAAAGATGTGGGAACGTGCGTCAGCCAAACACCCTAGTAAAGCACTTTTAGCAGAGAGAGATAACTTATTTGAGAGTGCCAAATGCGTATTCAACGCAGACCGTCGTAGTGAACGTCCATTCTCTTCGACGGGTCGGTTTCATATTTAAGTAGGTCTGCAAATATGACCCTAACCGTCAGTTGTGAAAAAATAAACTCCCGAGAGCCAACTTCTTCAACAAAAGCTTTCTATAAATGTTTTACATTGAGGGTTTTGACGAAGACAAACTGCAAAAGTCAGCATTTCGGGCAATGAGGCGAGACAAGAACGTATTTATCTCAAACTCATCGGACTCCACCGCCGCCAGAAAGACTATGGATTACGGTTGCCAATGTTCTTAGTTTATTACCCAAAAAGGGTACAGTAGGTGGGTTAACTCAAAAAATTTCAACCGAAATTCCAAAATGCGTTTTCGTTTCGAAAAGATTTATTAAGTAGCGTTGTAAAACTGGTCGGCCTGCAGCCTACTTCTATAATATTTCAGTTACCTCAGGAAAGTGGCCTTCGAACGAACTTCCTCCTGGCTGCAAGCAAACTACGACTACTTAGGTGGCATGACTTTTTCTTACTGATTTTCAATGCCCTTAAAAATTCCATTATATTTTATTTAAAAAATGCATTAAAATATTCATTCTTTGGCTCATTCGGTAGACAATTACGTTTCCTTCCAATCCTATACTAGAAGGAAGGGTATAATTCGAATTTTAAAAATTTTTCCAGTTCCCGAATAATTTTGAACCCGCTCTACCGCAACACTTGGATTCAGGGTTTCAAAACTACAAGCTGTGCATTTTCCGCGTATGGGAAACCACACATTTCTCTACGGTTATAAAGAGAGGCCATATAGGATTTTTAAAATTTAACAGTGGATTTGATCCATATTGTTAACCTTTACAAGCCACATTGTTTAATGCAGAGACATGGCGATTGGTGAACGGCCATTTCACGATATTTAAAACTCCCACAATTAGAAACTTTTTAAAACCGAATTATGTCTTTTCTTCGGGTATAAACTTAGAAGAAGATGTGATTTTCTGCCGAATGAGAGGAAGGATGAATATTTTCATGCATGTTTCCCATGAAATATAATTGGATTTTAGAGGCATCGAAAATCAAAGGCAAAAATGCATGCTACTTAAGTAGGCATTTCTTACAAAGTACAGTTTTGCCTGCAGCCAGAAGGAAGTTAATTCGAAAGCCGGCAGGCTAAATAATTTTACAAACCTGCTTAATCAATCTTTTCGAAACGAAAACGCATTTCGAAATTTCGGTCGAGATTTCATGAGTTAGTCTACCTACTGTAATGTCTGCACCCAAACTTGTCGCCTCGCAGCCAAGCTCCGCGAAATGAAATTCTCAGACGAAAAAGACGCGGAAGCTTTGACCAAACGAGGGCTCCGCACCAGCTTGTGCCCTCTGAATAAGCCCGAAGCGAATTTCTGAGGCGGTTTCCTCCCAAATTTTGATTTTATCAGCCATCCAAGCTCCTGCTGCGTCACTGTCCCTTTGCGGACGCGTGGACTGGCGCGAACCAGCTAGAAATCGATCAGGCGATAGCGATAACAACTAATCAAGACATCTGCCCACCTTTCCCAGCCGCAGGCGGCGTAAAGAGTGCTCATGTTGCGTGTCCGTACAGGGTTTCGTCCGCCTGCCTATCTAGAGAGGTCGCGGTTTCGCATAAAGAAAAGTCACGGTGTTGACAAGTCGCAATGGGCGTACCGGACTCGCAGAAACTCGTGAAATATTGGCCAAAAGTCCCCTACATGACGACGGCTAATAAGCCAGAAATGGCCATTCCAGTCTCTCTTGTCTTTGTCGGTAATACCATTCTGCCTATATCATGCGGCGCTGTGCGGCTGCTGTTTGGGCTCGAGAGAGAGAGCCCTAGGGCACAACGAAACGAGTGAGTTCTGTAAAAACGATCGGTGAGCGTTGCTCTACCATTGTATGTTACCGATCGCAACAGACAAGGCAACGAGCCCGTGGCTAAGTTGTTAGAGGCGTTGGGCTTCTAACTAACAGGTCGTGCGATCGAGTCCCAGGTGTTCCACACTTCGGGGTTCCGGCTGACGGCAGCTACTAAGCCAGAAATGGCCATTCCAGTCTCGCTTGTCTTTTGTCGGTAACACTATTCCCTTTTCCTACGCCGCAGTAAAGTGTCTTTAATCAAGGATATTTCTGGATATGAGCATAAATCAAGGTGTCTGTGTGTAAAATCAAGCCACAAATAAGTATTTCCGACAGAGACCACTGAAACTGTGATGGTATCTTGTGGTTTAGGGGTGTTGTTCTTTACCTTGTCATTCTCTAAGCCCAGATCCAGCAGATGCGTGATTCCTACCCGGGACATTTGGTCATCGAGTCAAACGCTTTACAGCTGAGATACGGGATCTGGATTGTCGGATGCATGATTAAATAATACACTACAGCCTTCAGTACTTTTACTTGGTAAACTTCTTCCAGGAAAGATTTATAAAAATGCTAATTGGCGGCATTCCCGTCTTCTTGAAACTCGGAAAGTGAAAGTAAAGTTCATTGGAGCATAGATGAGGAAAGGGTAAGAATGAAATTAATCATCCAGATTTCAATTTTTCTCAGAGACGTACAGACCCAATCAGTTAATAGCGTCATTAATTAACATGGATAATCAAAGGAGACTTCGTTTGTGTTGGGAGAAGTAGTCAGCTTCCTACGCACAAGCAGAAGATGGCGATAGGTGCATGAGGCGGTAGGAAAATGGCAATACAAGTTCAATTTTAGTATAATTTCTGGAAGACGTTTTTACACGATTTTGAGGCTTCCAAAGCATGCTTTCAGAAAATGTTTCGTTTTTCACCACCATGTTTCCACAATCATCTGTACTAAAACGAGGAAAATTCTGAGATAATTTCGAAACATTCTGCATGCCTCGAAAGCAGGCTTAATAGGCATAGAAACTATTCTATACACACGCAAGAGGCCACGTGAAAGTTCAACAGCTTGCCATCGTTTTCAAACCGAAACTAGGAGGAGCACCCAGATAACGAGATGTATTTATTGGGTCAATGTGAATTATTTAAAATCTGCCAAAATATCTATGAATTACGTGAGGTTGGTAGCCATCTTGTGGATTCTAGGTGGATTGCTTAAGAAATCCTGCTTGGGCAGTCGGCTTACTGTATCAGATGTGGTGGATTCCATACGTTGCAGTAGGCTGGGCGAGTAACTTGACCCAAATGTTATTAAACTCACGTCTCCCAGTCGGGCCTCGTAACTCAGGTGGTTAAGGCGTTGGTGTTGGCTGTACTAAAGTCTTCCCTTTGCTGTCGTGGGTTCGAGTCCCACTGAGGCGTCGAGTTCTTCATAGTTGTGTCAATAAAAATATTTTTTATCTCAATTAACATCTTAGAAGCATTAATTTCCTTCAAACCCCTGTCCACTGGATGATAAACACTTGTCCCCGTGAGTTTTCCACTGATCAACGTATTTTTACATTCTTATAACTAATGCTATAAAGTGCCTCCAGCGACATGTTTAATGCCTTCTGCATTCTGAAAGCGCTTTCCCTTTGAATTTTATCCTCGAGAAAAGGAAAAAGCCGCAGACGGCTAGATCGGTCGAGTAAAGGGAGTGAGAAACTGTTAACATGCTGTTTTTTCATAAAAAAAACTGGCTGATTTTGAGCGCCATGTGGGCAGGCGTGTTGTAGTGATGAAGCAACCAGAACCCCCGATCGTCAGCATTCAGACCATTCTTGTTCTCACTCCCTCATCCAATTTGCTTCAACACTTGCAACTAGTAAGGTTGGTTGCCTTTGGTGCTATGAGGAAAAAATTCAATGTAAATGACTACTTTGATGTCGAAAAAACCAACCCTCATGAACTTCGAACGCGATTCCGCTTGCCGTATGAAAAATCGCGGAGAGCGTTGAGAGGAGGTTTACTAAAACAACCACTGTGTTCGCTGCGACAGTTTCTCATGAACGCTACTTTGGCTAACTAAGCAGAGGAAGTGTCTACTAAACGTACCTGGTGGGAGAGAGAGTAACACTGACAACCCACCTGCCTACAGAAAAATAATTCTCGTTTTTTTGAGATACCCCCTCGTATACTGGTATAATAAAACGCTTTTGTGAATAAAGATAACTGCAAGGAGACATATTGTATGCCGCGGTTTCACTGCTGGTTTTTCTATTTCACGACACATTCAATGATGTCAGTTAATGTGTTGTGAGATTCCGCACACACACTGCAGCTTAAGACATTTGTGAAGGCAATTCATGATGAAGTGGTACAACAGAGAGGCATCTAAGGGAAGATAAGAGGTCTTCTTAGACTCTAAATAAGGCTTTGACTACGTAGGTTCTTAGCGTAGCGACCTTTTCCAGCGTTGGACGGGCAGGTGCCGGTAGATGCCACTCGGATAGTCACGGATAAGTAGTCATCGAGGATCTCGAGGAGTACGAGTGCTGGAGGTTTATTTTCGAACATTGTCAGGCGTAATAGAAAACGAGTAGGTCTGAAACCAAGACGGACTGGGTAACATCCTGTTGTCCTGTTACCATCCATTTTGGTACTCAAAGTATTGGACACCTCTTGTACGGTTGTGGGCCTGCGTCCTCAATGGAAATTAGGTAGGCTAATTCATGAAATGTCAACCGAGATTCCGAAATACGTTTTCGTTTCGAAAAGATTAATTAAGAAGGGTTGTAAAACTAGTCTGCCTGCAACATAATTATATAATAATTCAGTTACCTCAGGATGCCGGCTTCCGAACGAACTTCCTTCCGGCTGCATGCAAAAACTTTACTCTGTAGAAATAACTGCTTAAATAGCATGCATTTTTCTCATTGAGTTTCCCTGTCCCTAAAAGTTCCATTATATTTCATGGAAAACATGCGTAAAAATATTTATTCTTTTGCTCATTCGGCAGAAAATTGCGTCTTCTTTTAATTTTATACTCGACGGAAGGGTATTAATCGGTTTTCAAAAACTTTTCCAGTTCCCGAATAATTTCGAACACGCTTTACCGTTATACATGGATTCAGGGTTTCCAAACTACAAACCGTGTATTTTCCGCGTACGGAAAATCCCACATTTCTCTACGGCACTAAAGGATGACCATATGGTGTTCATAAAATTTAACAGTGGATTGGATCCATATTGTTAACTTTACGAGCCCCATTGATAAATGAAGAGACATGACGATTTACGAACGGCCATTTCACGGTATTTAAACGCCCCACAATTAGAAACTTTTTTGCAACCAAATTATGTCTCTCCTTTGAGTAAAAAATTAGAAAAATACGTACTTTTCTAACAAATGAGAAAAAGGGTGAATAGTTTTATACATGTTTTCCATGAAATATAATTGGACTTTCATGTGCATAGAAAATCAACGAGAAAGAGTCATGCTACTTAAGTAGTCATTTATTACAGAGTATAGTTTTTGCATGCAACCAGAGGGAAGTTCATTCGAAAGCCGGCATCCTGAGGTAACTGAAATATTATAGAGTTATGTTGCAGGCTGACTAGTTTTACAACCCTACTTAATTAATCTTTTCGAAACGAAAACACATTTCGGGATTTCGGGTGACATTTCATGGGTTAGCCCACCTACTGTACCATACAGTGGTACTAGGAACAGAGAATTTCAAGAAGCCTCTAGCTGGAAAATGAAACGTTGTCCGACATTTTAAAATGCGGATTCGACTCGAAAAGATTACTTGAGAAGGGTCGTAATATTAGTAGCCTTGCTACATAATCCTACAGTGAGCGACCGATCTCATGAAATATTGGCTGAAATTCTGCAATGCGTTTTCGATTAAAAGGGATTGCTTAGGCATGGTCGTAGTACTGATTATCTTGCGGCATGATCCTATAATATTTTGGACGTGGCGGGATGTTCGCTTTTAAATGTATTTCTTTTCAATCACCTGTAGAAACCGTACTCGGTAAAAAATGACTACCTAAATGGCATAGATTTTTCTCTATGATGTTCGATGGTTTTGCAAATTCAAATATATTTTATATAAGCCACGAATATAAACATGCTTTCTTTCAGTCGTCTGATAGAAGATCAGGTCATCTTTATATTTTATATTCGAAAAAGTGTATAGGTAGGTTTTAGAAAAGTTTTCTGATTCCTGAATAACTTGGAGCCTGATCAGCCCACTGGCGCCTTGTGATTTCAGTCTACAAGATGCATGCGTTCCGCGTACAGAAAATCATATATTCTTCTATGGCAGACTATGATGTACATTTCATGAGGAGCAGTGGTAAACGTACAGGTACGATGCTGTATGAATAGACATTACACGGACTTGATAATCTCATAATTAGAAACTTTTTTAAACCTAGTTATACTCTTTCTTCAAGTATACAATATGAAGATGACGTGATTCTCTGTGAAAAGAGTGAAAGAAAGAATATTTTTGTTCATGGTTTTCATAAAATATATTTGAATTTATAAGACCATCGAAAATAAGTGTAGAAAATGCGTGCCACGTAGGCCGCCATTTTTTACCGAGTACGGTTTCTACGGGAGATGGAAAAGGCGTACATTTAAAAGACGACATCGTGACGAATCCGAAATACTATAGGATTATGCCGCGGGATAATCAATCTTACAACCCCACCCAAGTAATCCTTCATAATCGAAAACGCATTTCAGAATTTCGGCCAACATTCCACGAGACCGGTCACTCACTGTAAATGCACTATACAGTGGTACTGGAAAAGGAGGATTTCAAGAAGCCTCTCGCTGGTGTATGAGGTCGAAGGATTGAGAGACTCAGTCTCGCCCAAAGGAGTGTTTTTGACAAAAAATGAGGTTGACCGAATAGCGGAGACGATGTCACAAAGAGACAGATGGCGGATTCCCCTAACAAACGCAGAGTGGTTGGTCAAACTGTTTTGTCAGTTAAACTAGAGAGTACAGTTGAAACCTACTCCGTTTTATAGGACTAAAGGGCGTACCGGATGATGGGAAATTACCCCTAGAGGTTACAGTAGCAGTTGAAACAGTAATTTTATGACTAGCAGCGACCAGCAAGTAAGAAATAGACAGCCTGTCATTATCAGTTACAATGTTAATAAGGACGAGTAAAAATGAGTTCATGCAGACGTTACTACAATGAAAGTGCTGTAGAAATCGAAGACATCAGACTGTGAGTAGCAACCTTTCGTCCTTCGTTCCGTCCTAGTCTATTTCCTATTTTATCCACTCAGTTGCGCATTGTAGCAATAGTTATGGGATTTTTTCTGATTCTTTGTTTGTAGTAATTGAGCGGGTCACGTCGGCGATACTCAAGAAGGCCGATTTATGATTTAACTTCTTTGCTGTGCACAGCTTTAATCTACGATCATTCCAACTGCACTTTTGAGGTCTTTGTTCGCTTTCCTGGGTCCACTGATCACCCTGTTCGTACTCATAATTGAAACAATCGGTGTGATTGGCAAGTCGGTTGCGAGCAGCAACTCAGCAAACAGCTGTCCGTTTCACCGTCTCTCTCTCTCTCTGCCAATCATCATTTTCCTTTCAACCATTCCACGATCTAGACATCTGATGTCTTATTTGAAAGCCAAAGTAGTCTTGCTCACGCTCGCAGTGTGTGTGATTTACGGCCGTCTCGTCCGACGTCAGTCGTCCAAAAGAGCAAATTCGTCTGCCCTACTTGCATGGCTCCCTACTGCGGACAGACACAAGCTGTTGGGATGATGGAAACCGGGACCCATCCCGTCCTCAGCACCTCAGTAGATGGGACAGACATGTGATCTTTCAGATCTCACCGCTGCCAACGTGGAATTCGACAGTCGCAGACCTGCATATTATCAACGGCACTCTCGCTCTCCCTCATCCACCTTGCTTCGGTTGCAGGACGACGTCTATATGACCGGGTCGACCAATTGCAGACAAGGTCAATCTGCCCGTCTACGCGTGCCACACACGACTTCATCCTGACAGGGTCAGATTAATTACACCGGGGAATCAGTTGATGTGTCGTAGTTATGGATACCCCGATGTCGCCTTAACACTACCTCCCCTCTCTCCTACGCAATAGCCGACTGTCCGAGCCTGTTAACCAACGCTCGATGGGATTGGACACAGTGTCCGACGAGACGTGAAGGCCAACCTCTTAGGCGGTCCATACGGTGAGTGACCGATCTCATGAAATGTTGGCTGAAATTCTGAAATGCGTTTTCGATTAGGAAGGATTACTTAGGCACCGTTGTAACACTGATTATCCTCAGGCATAATCCTATAATATTTCGGACTCAGTAGGATGTCAGCTTTTCAATGCACTGCTTTCCAATCTTTTGTAGAAACCGCATTCGGCAAAAAATGACTGCTTAAGTAGCATGCATTTTCCCCATTGATTTTCGATGGTCTTATAAAATCAAATATATTATATGGAAGATATGCTTGAAATATTCTTTTTTCACTTATTTGATTGAGAATCATGTTAATTTTATAATTTATACTTGAAGAAGAAGAAGAAGTATATTTAGGTTTTAAAAAAGTTCCTCATTATGAGATTTTTGAGATTGTGTAATGTTCATTCATAGAGCATTGTATCTTTGCGTTTGCCACTGATTCTCGTAAAAGATGCAAGATAGTCCGCATCCATTGCAAAATTTTATGGACTCAAAATGGTATCTATTAAAAAAAGAGAGAAGAATATACGATTTTTCTTACGCGAAAGGCATGCACCTTGTAGACTAAAATCACTAGGCGCTAGCGCAACGGCTGATCAGACTCCAAATTGATCGGGAATTAGAAAACTTTTTCAAAACCTAAACATACTTCTTCTTCAAGTCTAAAATATAAAGTTAACATGATTGAGTGAAAAAAGAGTAGTTTTGTGCGTGCCTTCTATAAAATATGATCGAATTTATAAGACCATCGAAAATCAGTGCGAAAATGCATGCTACTTTAGTAGTCCTTTTTTACCGACTACGGTTTCTACAGGATATTGGACGAGCCGTGAAGGCCAACCTCTTAGGCGGTCCATACATACATCCGTGTACGGTGGTAGTTATATGCCCCTGTGGACGTTGCGCAGCCCGAATGGCGCGTGCTGTGAACCAGACTGACGCCCGTCTTTGTCCAACGCATCCGCAGGGTAGCTCGTTGTGTGGTCCACGCCCCGCGAGACACCGCAAAAAATTCGTGATAGAAAACCTGGGCTAAAACAGAATTAAAGTAAATAAAGTCTGTCGGAACCTCCATTTGCTGTCTGCATAGTCAACAGACAGGCAGACAAGCGCGGTCGCTAATCGAGCATTTAACTTAAACAATCTACTGCCAGTGCTACGGATCGCGTAGTAGCGACTGCGAGCGGAAACGTTAAAATCCACGTGATAATGACACTTATCCGTTTATCCCGACTGCTGGGTGATTGTGGTTTACCTTGAAGGTGTGGATTCCACACAGACAGTCGCGGAGTTACCGGTCATAAATCATTTCAGAGTTTTACCGATAGACACAGGGGGAAGCCGAATAATGCTGATGAAATGTTTTGTCACGCTTCCAAGTCCACACTGTAGACCCATAAGTCAATTCTAACCGGGAGTTCGAGCATCTGTTAGGCGGATTTGTGCATTTTTGACGATGAATCGTGGTTCTTTACTGTTTTATTAGGATACAGTTGACCACCTGGCGACCTAGCTACATCCAGGGACAAATGCGTCCTGATTGTATATTTCCGGCAGTTTGCTTTTAACCACTGTCCTATTAAGATATCGAAACTAGACATCATTTCGCATCATTTTACATGTCTGGACTGACTTAATATCAGGGTGGATGTTGATAGAAAGTAGCTGCTAAAGTAATAGGCCATGTTGTTGTTCTGGCCTAATTGTCGCATCAAGCCTCTCCTGGTAGTTTGAGTTCGCTTGTTCGTTCTGAGGATATTTTACAATATTCGGTCAAAAAACCGATTTGTTGCGTTGTCTAGTGGTTTAACAGATTGTGGTGGTGGTGGCGGTAGAAAAAGAGGGCTACCTACTTCTTTCAACCATGCGGGCTGAGGGAGGGTGGTGGTGGTGGTGGTGGTGGTGGTGGTGGTGGTGGTGGTGGTGGTGGTGGTGGTGGTTAATCGATAAAGCAAGCCCGCCGTGCATGGACGCTCGGGCGTCTATTTTTGAAGCAGAGTAAAATGACTGTTGCCACAAAAATAACAGAAAATTGCAGCGGTAACTTTATCTCGGTTGATAGTACCTGTAAACAGCAATGGGCACATGTTTCAAGAAAGCGGTGCTGGATCCCTTGCCAACTGCCGCTGCCTCTTTGCGCAAGTGGTCATTAGGGAAAACGTGTTTGGTATTCCCGCTACTCCACACACGTCAGGGTTTTGGTTTCCCTACAGCTAAAAAGTACTGCGCATATTGCAGACAATCCTACAACAGTGCCGTGCTTACTGACGGACCTTACGCTACGCGCCCAGATGGGAGAAAGGCGGATCGAGGGCTATCTGCAGGCAAGCGGACAGGCTCGTGTAATCGATCAGGTTCCATGTGGAAAATTGTCTCTGCAACAATGCATATCAGACAGCTGGCAGACTCAGCTGACGGTTCGGGTGGGATGTGACCACATCTCGGAGGCAAACCGTGAAGATGAAGGATAATGACGCACACCGACCGCATGACTAGTGAACAACTACCTGACGTTCGGACTTCTGACAGCAAACTTATAGGCCGGCACATCGATCTTCCCCCCGCGTAGCATGCGTTGAGCACTCACTGTCATGCAACCGGTCCCGCTTCTACCCAAGGATGCCAGCAGTTGGAATTTGCATCTTCGTCTCAATTTGCCGAAATCTTTAAACATGTTTTCATAAAGAAGTGGTCATTTACATGAGTGTGAAAAATCTCAAGCCAACTCACACGCAGCAGCATCCTGGCTTATCCCAGCCAACGTCTGTTAAAGCAATGTGTACTTCCAAAATTTATTTTTGATCCTCGCATAGATTTAATTACATGTCCTTCAGGGCCGTATCGGGCCTGCTTGGTTGGCTGACAGCTGCACCCTGTCTTCGTATGACTAGCAGCTGGTTAGGTTTCAGTGGTCAAGTGTAGAAAGCCCTACACGAAATAACCCCCCTACGGCAGACAGGCAGCCTCCAAGCACAGCTGGCTCGAGGTTCGCCAACAAAATGCCTCGAGCTGCGTCACGGTGGTGGGGTAAGTAAATACGCAAGTTGGACCAAGGCGTGTTAGATGCTGGACTTTGTTCACCACAGAGGACGTGAGCTCGGTGCATGAACGCTTACAAAAGCAGCAATAACGGAAGTAACTTCTAACCATAGCGGAAAAAAGGTTTCAAATCGCTGAAGTAGCCAAACCGGGAGGAAATACGAGGAGAATATACTGACCAGTAGATACGGCCGGAGTCTTTCGGTCGAATATATCCTCCGATCCAAAAGTCCGAGTCTACAAAGAAGCAGAAGATTGTTTTGAATCCTAAGGAACAAGATGCTTTGATGCCTTGAATCCTTGTCGATCACAATCAACGCCGCACCATCATCATTATTTCATTGGTTCGTTTACAGTCCACAGGAAGATATGAATCATTATGCGGTAACAGAGTGCATCTAACTTTCCCCTCGAAAACCAATCTAATGAAAATTTTTGTTTCTTGGTTAATCATCGATCGATAGAGCAAGGCTGAAGGCGACTGCGCAGGACTCTGTACTCGACACCAGGTCGATAAACCAAATGAGTGAGTTGTCATCCGAGGCATAGGATATAATCTATTCTTGGGCTGTTTTGTTTCCGTCTAGGTGTATGTATAAGTAAAGAGGAAGACTGGTCTATCGATGATTAGCCCGCACACCCTATAATTGTTGCCGGTTCTATTGCTGCTACTATCTCTGGCGATGGACTCCTGTACGAGCTCGAGAGCTTAGAACAGTAAATAGAATTGAAGAAGGAGACACGATCGCTGGGACAAGAGCCTTATTAGCCCGACCTTTCGGATTCCTGCTCGAATCCATCATCAGAGACATAAGCGGACACGGGTGGTTCTTGCACAAGAGACTCCAGTATTTATAGGATGCCGTCGCCATGCTACCGCATACCTATGTTCACGGCCGTGATGACTGTTTGATGGCTGAGATTTGTTTCGTTACTTGCTGCAATCTCATCATGTGCGTTGAATGGTGGTGTGATGATTGCTCGACCATCTGATCCACCGACCCTGGCGTAGGGAACAGTGATCGCCTGTGCGCTCCCCGCGTGGCTAATTACTCCGTCCAAACGAAGTCTCAGCACAGAGTAGAGAAGTGGGAGCCAGTGAATCATGACTCAAGCGGTAGCATGGCGACTGCATCCTATAAATACTTCAGCCCCTGTGCATGAACCAACCGTATCTGCTTTTGTCTCTTAGGATGCGCTCGAGCAGGAATCCGAGACTTCAGGCTAATAAAGCTCTTGTCCCAACGATCGTGTCTCCTTCTTCACGACTGCTTCCTGGGACTAGTCTCTTCACGTCTATTGACAATTCGTACATTCTTCTATGGTAGAACGTCAAACTCCATGGCCAAACATCCCGGGGTTCGAATCTCAAGTAGTCCACACTTGAGGTTGGATATGCCTGACTGATGACGGTTAGAAAGGCAGGACTTCCCGTTGTGGTTTTCTTGCACTGGATATGAGCTGTACTATGTAGTTTATGTGCGGCATTGATGAACGCACGGATACGAGGATATTTGACTACACATTTCACGGTCTTGTTAAGTCCCATAATTAAGACATTCCTGAAATCGGAGGATAACCTTTCTCTAGGCATATGATTTGTCCATGATGCCTATAAACTACGTTTGGATTAATAAGGGCGTCGATTACTGATGGACAAAGCACATTTATTCACGTCTCATGATAAACAGCACCTGTTGTGTGTGCGTTTTCATGATGACGTTCCAACCATATGAACTTTCCACATTTTCTGAAACACTACTTGGCCTCTAGGTTATTGAATTTTATGATCTGCACTGAATGTCAGTTTTCCTGGAAGACTTTTGATTATGTCTACCAGATGCTACGATTGAATTAGTGTTGCGGGCATGCGAAGCGAATGTAAAAAGGAGGTGGAGTAACTTGTAAAATATGCATAACTTTAGTACCAATCTCTAATCAATCGAAAATCAACCCAGCGGTGCCGACTGAAACTTCCAATTACTTGTGAATGGCCTTCAGTTAAGTGGAAATACGTATGAAGTCATGTGGGCAACATTATGTTAAGTAGAATTCACAGTTCTTTAAAAAAGGAAATCTCACAACGCGGAAATTTGCATCAAATGAGAAAAAATATTTTTTCAAAATTTTCTGAAGTACGTTCATGCAAGTAGACTAAATAAGCAGAATGACATAAGCAAAAGGACGCCTAGAATATTTTTCCAAGGAGTACGGTAGTTGATCGACTGCTTGATGCTTGCTTATGTATTTCAAAATAATATCATGAGAATGCTGTGTTATTTTTCCGGGGAGAATAAAGCCCGATTTGGCGGACAGGGTCGTCAAATGAATAAGATATTTTCCGGCATCGAACTGCCGTCCGGAGACTAATAAATCAGAATACGCTAGGCCGGTCCAGTCGTAGGATGCCATTTTCTGTGTATCAAAATGACTTTTTGCGTAAAATTATTGCGTGCCTTGTGGCGAAAATAGATCCCTCTGGTTTTCTCGGTGTCCTGGGCGTGTCGGTCGACAGATTGCGGTTGCCAATGTTCACAAAAAGGGTAAGTTCTGTAGTTTTGTTTATGAAAACAATGCGACAATTCCTGAAAGCTCCTACTTACGCTGTGAGTTCTCGGACTTTGTTTCTTATGCAGATGCCGGTTTGGCACTGATGAGTCGCGGCCCCCGCAACTGTCACACAGCGGCAGAATATCGACGAAAAATATGCCCGGGCTTCAAGCCAGTATCTGTGTTTCGGCCCAAATATTTGTATCAAATTCCAGTCTAAGTCTCAAATAGACCGATCTACCCCAAATTTGCGATTAATTTCTGAGGGAATGAAAAAGCTCCAAACTCAAGTCAGTTGTTTGTTTAAGGAGCGCTTAACTATGACATATCGGTGATAATCAACCGTGTTTTCCATCGCTTTTAAAGTAAATTCAGGAAAAAGGAACATTTCCCCCTCTCAAATACGCCTCTGACAGGTATTGATGATTTATTCGCCGTAAGCAATAAAAGGACCTTTTTCGCCATATTTACCTACTTCGAAGCCCCGTTATGCAGTTATTAATACCTTGCGGAATGTCTATGACTATCTAGCAGTTCCTCACTCGGTTGTTGAAAAAGATAGGTCCCTTAGTTTGTGTTTATAAAAATCTTCTGGATGATCTTTACGTATTCCATTAGTTATAGAATTCGTAATGTCACTTAAAAAGGAAACCTAATCGACGTCTACAAGACGCAACTGCAGTGACTATACTCTTGGTCAATTGAAAACCCCTCTTCAATGTGATATCTCCTCAGAGAGTGTTTTACTAGGGTATTGCTTGATGAATGTGTCCACGTTTTATATACTTTTCCAAAGGAGATTCAAGAAAAAGTGGGGAATTTTGGCACTTCTGTACACTCCCCTGTCGTCTTTTTCTCTTTTCTGAGAAAACTTTTAGTTCGCCCTGCCAACTGCCTGAGTGCCGGTCTACGATTAGAAGTACATCACAGAGCGGCCAAATAACTATCGAACTAGCAACCTTGTGCCCTTTCCGTTTCTAAATTATGCAGGTTGCACAACAGTATTCAGCTGAAAATTTGAAATGACCGCTTGATGGTGCTTTTTACGGTTGCTTATGAAATAATTGCTCATGCCTAGAAATTACGACTGCGTTAAAACAAAAGATTGCCCGTTGGCGTTTCCACTGGCTTTTTTGGGGTAAAAATTAGCCATATTGACAAATACGAATTTCTAAAGAATGAAAAACGTTTTTTCTTTCTGAAAGTAACACGCTTATGCACATCACGTCCTGTCTGATTGACGTGGTCTGAGAACTAACTTTCAAGATAGTGGCGGTCGTTTTGGTGAATCTTTTTCACTTAGATTACCTGGTAGAGAATCACGCGCACAGGCGAGCACTGTTCCCAACGCCAGGGTCGGTAAATCAGACGGTCGAGCAATCATCACACCAACATCCAACACCCGTCATGAAATTGCAGCAATTAACGACGCAAATGTCGGCCATCAAACAGTCATCACACCAAGTGCAACGATCCCTGATGAAGGGGTGAGCCGTGAACATTCATAGGTATGCGATAGCATGGCGACTGCATCCTATAAATCCTGCAGCCCCTTGTGCATGAAGCACCCGTATCTGCTTTTTGTCTCTGATGATGGATTTGAGCAGGAATCCGAAACGTCAGGGTAATAAAACCCTTGTCCAAGCGATCGTCTCTCCTTCTTCAAGACTGCTTCCTGGCACTTGTCTCTTCGCTTCTATCGGCAATAAATAGAATGTTCGGATGCTCGACCAATCTTCTTCTATACCTATACATACATGTGGAATCCGAACTTTCGCTTCCATTAAGGATGCTAGATGCTAGTTCGAATGTACTGAAGGATGTTGCACAGCGTCTACCTTACTCTTTCTCATCATGCAAATTGCATCCCGGTAGAAAACGGGAAGAAGACAACTAGAGCTTTGTGTGGACGCGAGGACTGACTCGACTTAAAGTCCCGCTTGCGAGCGGCACGTACGTGCCGGTCTCGCGTCTCATGCGATCCCCTCTCCAATAGACTCGAATGTCTCACCTATGACTTGCATTGACCGTCCGATCTCGGTGAGGACACCGAAATTCGCGTATTCTCTGCACCTGGACAACAATTCGTTTCATTCCTTAATTGGCTGAGGTTAAGCCGATGTCTACTGCTGACTTTGTTGTTGGACGGACACCATTTCCGAGTGTTCTGAACGTCGAGTAGGTGGGTGAGTCTGGTAGTAGATTTGCGGTAGACACGTTAGTTGTGTAATATCTAGAGGAGAGCAATGCGCGTGATACCCTTAGATGTTCCACCCATCTCATCCCATCTTTCGGTAACAGACGCTGCATGGGTTGAGCAGCCGGTATGGTCAGTTCGTTAATTTGTCCATATTTATGCGTACGGATGGTGGGCCTGGTCTGAGAAATGTTGTCGAGAATGTGGGTGTGTATATGGAGGCACGAGATGTGCGTTCGTAGTGCTGACAATAGAAAAGAGTTGATCGACATCCTCAGTTTATTGATGTTTCCACCATTAAACTTACAGTAAGTTATAAAGTAAATGAAATGCCTCGGCACATGCAGTAGCATGCTTGCCCTAGACCGGGCACCTTTCGTGCTATCCGTGCTAATCACGCTTCTCTGGTAATCACTGCTTAAGTGGTGCATGTGTTCAAATTGCTACCCAATGCCCGTATAAATCCAATCATATGCGCACTTTATCGGTCTCCACATCTTCCTTAAAATTCAATACCTGAAATATATACGAACTACTGCACACTTTGAAACTTAGTCTGCAAAGCCCTATAAAGAGACTTCCTGATGCTTACGAAACATTGCGAGATATATGAATCACGTCGTATGCGTCTGGGCAGAGATGATCAACATGCTTATAAAATGAACCACGCGAATAAGCATGCAAACGTCTCAAAACCTCCTCAGACTAACTGACCAGACAGACTGGGTCCGAGCTCCGGGGTTTTGACGAAATTTGAATGCATTCAAACAATGCCAGTCTCATATCCCCGAGAAGATGAACTAAAAATTCCTCTCCAGTATGTTTATACCGTCTTTTTAATTCTGGTACTTAAAAATGGCTTGTCTCATATCCGTCTGTTTGGTTCACAATACATAAAATGTGATGCATTATTAATAGCAGTGTGTTGTGGAAATCAGGAGGCTTTCGCAGGGGATATCTAGTAGGCTATAAACTCTAAAAAAATGGAAACGCGGATTCCATTTCAAAGTACGTAGGTATAGATAAACTTTTTCAAAACCCAAATGCGCTCTGACTCTAAGCATTAGCTTTGAAAGAGACGTCGTTTCCCATAAAATGGTGTAAAAGTGCATGCTTTGCGTAAGGTTCTTCAGACGTTGAAAATGCATCAAAACGGCACGCACGATAAATATTCTTATGACTGGTCTTCCGATTAACAATTTGTACATAAATTTCTTTGCTACTTTTCCCAGTGTCTGGTAGTCATTATTTTATCGATTTTTGCTCCAAATACATTTAGACATTCGTCCTCCCAATAAACTCTAATCAAAAATACTGTCTATTACTTCTTCTGGGAACTCTCTTAAGTGCAATGCCCACCTAATATTGAATGCTGAACATTGGATTTTTTAGAAACACGGAACTCCAAGACTCATCGCAAGTTGTGAAGAAGCGGAATTTGTCGCCTAACACCTCTAAACTCGCATCACCATTTCAATGTTTTCATTCCCATCTGGGTAGTGGTTCAACACTTCCCGTGCACCATATACATACATGTGAACTATGTCCACGGACACCTATTCTTGTTAGACTTGTCATACACTGTCTGCTCACTCAGCAAAAGTTGGCTCGCTATCTCTGTGCGCGGCGTTGGTTGCTGTTTTACAACCTTTTTTGGCTAAACACAGGCATTTGGACCTCCCCTCTTATTACATGTAGCATTGAGCTAAATTCCAGGGAGCGCCTATTCCCCTGTCCTAACACTAACCCTAACCCCATCTTTGACAATAATCCTAGCGTCAGTCCTAATCCTGGCTCTGACCGCCTGGGGTATAGCGCAAGGTCACCTGGAATACAGGCGGTCCATATTTCAGAAGACGAAATGTGATCACTGGAACAAGAAATTTATTGGCCTGACGTTTCGGATTCTCACTCGAACCCATCAGAGACAGTCGCAGATAAGGATAATGATGGCACAAGGAGTGCGGTATTTATAGCACGTGGCTGCGAAGACGAAGATGTGATCACTAGAACAGCAACCCATCAACAAGTGCAGTGACCTCCCGTTACTATATTGGGCGCTGAGACAGTCCCTGAGCAGGGAAATCAGTCACGTAGGGAAGGGGCGGGCGAGCAACGATCCCAATGACAACGAGCTAAATTGCCGAGCAGTCATCACGCCAATATCAAACACGGAGGATAAAATTGCGACGAGTAACGACTCGGGCGCGGACTGACGAGCCATCAATTACGACCCCAGCGGTGATTGCGAGAACTGTTAACTAAAGTGCGCATATAGTCCCACGGCAGCCACATGCAATTAATACTGAACTCCTTGTGCCATCATTACCCTTATCTGCGACTGTCTCTGATGATGGGTTCGAGTGAGAATCCGAAACGGCAGGCCAATAAATTTCTTGTTTCAGTGATCACATCCTCGTCTTCTGAGCTGCTACCTGGAACTCGCCTGTTCGTGTCTATCAGCGGTCCATATTTCCGTGTTTTGTCTTTTTTTCGTTCCTCAGAAGTAAATGTGCGGGTAAAGCCTTCTTCCATAATCTTTTCAAGCTCCATCCAAAAAGGTTATATGAATATTTGAGCTGAAACCCGTCATTCTGATCGAAATAGTTACGTAATATCCCTAATCTGCCGACAGACAGTCAGTAAAATACCGTCGTTACCGGCGATATGCACCGACAGCTTGCTCTCCCCTGCATCTTGTGAGACAGATTTAAGACGATGGGAGGCGGGAGAGGACGCAGGTGGCTGGCGCGGCGAAAACCCGCAGCTAGGCGTACCACCACACCCCCTGATCGACAACGTACATTGACCAGGATTTTATACCAAGAAGAGAAAGGAGGCAGCTTTGATCCCACTGGGTAGGAGTGCCATAGCGGCCACATTTAAAAAGGAGGCGTTGCAGACTGACTCAGTCCGCTAGTCTACACAAACACACACATTAGCTTGACTACAACGTCCGAGTTATCCCGTCAAGCTGGCAGCCTCCCATGCCACGGCTTTTAACGCACCGTTATAGCTTCCAGCACGTCAGATTGTTTTATAATGAGGACTATGCGTCAAGTGCTGTGGGTACAGAATGTGCCCTCCAAACGGGCCACGTGTTAGATGCGCTGGACCAACACGGGAGCCGCATCGGACTCTGGCAGGCGTTATCTGTGCGCAATAACAAATGCCAACATTCCCGGGGTGCGCTGGCGGGCCCTGTTGTGGGCATTCGTCGCACAACTAGACCACTGCCACCACCCCATTGTTCTGTGGTCAAAATCCTGGTCATTTGTGTGTGGACCAGGGGGTGAGGAGTGGAGCGCCGAGGCGAGGATCCGTCCGAGCCATCCACCTGCGGCCTCCCCCGTCTCCGGTCTTCTTGACTTGGTCTTGACACCGGGCTCAGGTGGGGGAGGAGGAGAGAGTGTAGGTAGATGCTACGCAAGTCTACTGGCACTATAAACCCCTGCGTAAGTCACTGTCCCTGCTCCACAATGCAGTCTGTGGGGCATATGGTGGACATCATCGAAATCGATGGTCGAACTGTCGTCGGGTACAGAACACCCAGAGTCTGCGTCGCTCTCCGTCTCTCTTCCCTCTCCCAAGCATCAACAATACAACAAAACACTCCCCACTCCAGAAGAGACTTCAGTGCATTTACACCCCTTTTCTATTTCACACTGTATCCTTATTACCCGTTTCTATAATCAATGTCTTAGAATAGTCTTCTTGCGTTTACACTTTTTCTTCTTACGGTCTCGGCATGTGCGCTCGACGTTTTACCTACCAAACCTGTTCAGTATTGTTACAGACGAGGAGTCGATAGCAGGTGCCTAATATCCGCGTGTGTGCCAACTTCTAAGTCGTCGGCTGCTATATTGTCATATACTGTCTATTCACTCTACACACTGCTCAACAAAAATTGACTCAATGGCGCTGCGAGTGACGCCGGTTGTTGTTTGAAAGCCTTTTCAGATTAAACTCGGGTACATGGACCTCTCCCCGCACTACAGGTGGCTTTGCGCTATATTCCAAGAGAGTACATATTCCCCTATCCAAACTTCAACATTAACAATAGCCCTACCGCCAACCCTAACCCTTGCCCTGACCCGCCTGGAGTTTGGCGCAAAACCACCTGGCATACGGGCGGCGGTCCATACTTCCGTCCTCTGTCCTTTTTTACTCCCTCTGGAGTGAATGTGCAAGTAGCTCCCCCATTCCCCAGGTTTTTGCATCCTGTTTACTAGTTGATGTGAATATTTGAGTTGAAACCAAGCACCCGCAAGCTGCCAACAGGTTGTCAGTGATATACGATAGTTCGACCGCCGTTACCGACTATGTCCACCACGTGCCCCACAACAAGGTAAGGCAGGGACGGTAAATTGCATATGAATTAGTTTATAGTGACAGTAGACTTGCGCTCCATTTACCGCACTCCACCTGCATCATTCCCCTGGGCCCGGTGGTAAGACAGGTTCAAGAAGACGGGAAGCGGAAGAGGGCCCAGGTGGCTGGCGCGGCGAAAACCCGCAGCTAGGAGTACCACCACACTCCCTGGTCGATAACGTACATTGACCAGGATTTTACACCAAGAAAAGGAGACGGCTTTGATCCCATTGGGCGGGAGTGCCATAGCGGCCACATTTAAAAAGTAGGCATTGCAGCCGACCACTCCACACAAACACACACATTGGGCTGACTGCAACGTCCGAGTTATCCCGTCAAGCTGGCAGCCTTCCAAGCCGCGGCTTTTAACGCACCGTGGAAGATTCATACGCGGCTGATTGTCTATAATGAGGAATATGCGCCAAGTGCTGTGGGTACAGAATACCCGCAGTCGACGTCAATTTCTCCCTCTCTCTTCCCTCTCCCAGGCCGGCCAGTCACGTTATGCGAAGATCGAGCGCAGGTCACTGGCGCGACGTGAACCTGCGCGTAGGCGTGACACCACAGCCCACATGTGCGATATTTGTTATGGGTGCGCAGTCCAATAAGCACCTATCGTACCCGGATCTGGCCCTCGTGTTGGGTTAGCGCAACTCCCAAGTGGCCCCTTGTTGGGGGTCACAGTAGTATCCAAATGCCGATTCTCTCACCATAAGCACAGACACGCGTTTCACGGTTGTGTTACACAGCGGCACAAAGTCGGGTTTTAGCTAGAACCCGTGCTGTCGGAATGGTCAATATATATATATATATATATATAATGTTAGGGGGCGCTCACCGATCGTTCATACGGAACTCACTCGTTCCGTTGTGCCTTATGGACTCTCTCTCGAGCCCAACCAGCAGCCGCACAGCGGCGCATGATATATAGGCAGAATA
>CACRXP010000044.1:905713-945603 GCA_902702965.1 Spirometra erinaceieuropaei | reverse complement strand
GGAGGAGGAGGAGGAAAGACGCCAAACGCAACTAACCCCAATTGAGGGGTGCGACACACAATACAAGAGGCCACCAACACTCACAGGTGACGGCCAGTAGGCCAAGGCAGCGTAAGAACAAAAAAATCGATCAGCCCAAGGCCAACTACTCCGGCTGTCTATTCAAAATTCTGATCGATTTTTTTCATTAGACACTTTGCTAGTGGAGAGCAGCCCCAGCTCTTTGAAACGTCAGCCAAGCAAGTCCCTTGATCCGGTGAGCACTTCAGTTTCCTCAGATCATAGTTAAGAGTCTGAACACGAGTTTGGTCGACCTCACCTGCCCCCCTTTCTCCTCGCACCTTCCCGTGGCCTGTCCAAGTCGATCCGACTGCAGATGTGATTGGCGACAGGCGTAAAGTCGACGCCCAACCCGCGTCCCAGGCGGGCTTGGCACCTGCGACAATCTAGCGGCCTTGGCAGTCCTCATTTTTGTCTAGCTTAACCATGAGATCAAGATCCCCTATCGCACATTGATGAAATGTGATTGAGCAAGAGTAACCTGTCTTCTTTCCTATCCAATGTTAACTGGTTTTTTTTTCAAAATGAGAGGACGCATTTTAATGGAGCATTGTAGTAACCCGACAAGGCGATTGAATCAAAAAATGAGTGACGTCCATAAAAAGGAACTCGAAGACGTGTGTGGGGTTCAAGTCTATTTGCATGGGTTAAAGGTCACAAAGCGCGGTCGCCGTCAACCAGGAGAAACTGGCCAGTCCTTAACGTGTAAGCACAATTAGTTTCGCAGATTTCTGGCCAATCAGAGGGAGCGGATTCTAAAATGCCCTCGATTGGCTAGTTTGGTAAATCGCGCGTAAAGAAAATCGACATTCTCAAGGGGGCAGAAAAGAACGCACCTTGTTTACCGAAGCAGTGACCGATATCCACGCGCGCTGATCCTTCATCAGGGTGGTGGTCTCACCGTCGGAGAGCCGGGCAGTGAGTAAGAATCGCAGAAATGCCAGATGTACAGGGCTTCGGGGTAGCGCCAGGGTTACTGCAACTGGGCTGGTGTGGTTCTGACAAGTCTCGGCGGCTTCTGAATGCGGCGCTGGCGATGTCGGTAGGAGGCGGTAACAGGTGCCAATGAAGAGGAAGAATCCCGGTAGGCATGGTGACAGATGGGCTGGTGGCGTGACCACGAGTTGAAGAGGCGCCGCGGCTGTGACGGGAGGTTGTGCGGTCGCCGGGTCAGCGTCCTCAGTTTGTTCGCACAGGAAACCCAGTCGGAGATGACAACTTGAGGAGACCCATTGGCCAGTTTGCAGGCCACCGCCGGAGGAGAGGAAGACGCATAACTGGCCGCCGCCGTCTTCGCCATCCTAGTCAGTCAATTAAACTTTAAGTTCCTTACTCCAGTTTACTGTACAAAATTTGCTGTTGAAATTGATTCGAGAGTGCAGTTCACTGGTCTGATCTGACCCCCAGATCAGAAGCCTCGCAGACGCTCGCCTTATGAGGAGGGGGCACTTGCCTATGCGTATTGTCAACAAGGACGTGAAATACCGAAATCGCCGTTTCTTGTTCGTTGGACATTATCAGCCAGCCACCTTTGGGGTAGGAATTCGGCTGACCGAAGGGAAGGCAACACGACAGCAATTGGCGTTCTGGTTCGCCCCGTCTATGTTAGGTCAATCAAGCCCTAACTATGGTCTTGAGTTGCAGTAGTTTAAGTGGGGTTCGGATACGCGATTCTACTTAGTCAACAAATTATCACTTTCGTACTGTTATTGATTCCAGGTGCTGCGCGGACTGCTGTGATTATGATTCAAAATAACGTTAGGGTTCGGGTTTTGTGGTTGGGGCTTAAGGTTTAGCGTAAGGATTAGGGCTTGGGGTCAGGAACTGAGGTGTAGTGTCAGTGTTTAGGTTTAGGGAGTCATTCACACCCACTTTCTACAAATTTCATCTACGGCTTACGTCTGATTGGTCACATTCTTGGTCGGTTCAGCTTCAATGACCTTGACGAGCCAATCACGCTTATTGCTCGTGGAATTGGTTGTACTGGGTTACCTGCGGTGAATTTTTGTGTAGCGCGCTGTATACGCCGAGATTTTTCTACCCACTAAAACAAACTAACACATTTACCTGTTATACCTTAGTTTTTGCACATTCTTCACTGCTTTCCCACAGCCCCACCCGTGAAGCTCCTTTTACCACAGTTTCCCGTGTTGGGCTTCCTCGATTCCAAGTAGGACCGCGTTTCCGAGCCTTGCCTTAGTCCCTAATGGACTAGTGCCATTCCTAATCAAGTAAGCTGAGGGATATCTATACATGCAAGCTGACGGGTCAGAATTCAGGCGATCGTTTAGGAAAGATGGAGTCTCGACTGCTTCACTCATTGAGTAAGCAATTTGATTTACGAGCGCCTGCCCTTGAGGCTTTGTACCAGAGCTGCAGGACAAAACGAAAGCCCGTTCTCTGTCTCGAGGTCATGTCCGGTAACAGGCGAGGGGCTGGGGTGGCCATTCCTGGCCCATGCATGATCATCGACCAAGCGTACCGAAATTTCGGGCAATAATGACCTCGGCTACGACCCTACAGACAAGCAAAAAGGCAGTTCTCTAATGCCCTGACCTATGGAACTACGTCCTCATGTCTGCGATTGAACAGTTCATCTGAGGTGGCTTGGTTGAAGGACGTAGCGCACGTAGTGTGCTTGATCACAAAGTGATCTGAAACAAAGAAGCTTTATGCACCGGCCCTGCATCACAATCTACAGTTGAGAATCAAAGTATGTAGGGGGGGAGAGGTGTAGAATGTAAGCCCAGACGGGATATAAAAGCAGACATGTCTATTTGCTGACTTCACTGACAGGAGCAGAATCTCTGGGCGGGATCAGTATTCAAAATGAGAAAGAAAAGGCTTCATGATCGTCCTCTACACGCCTCTCTCTCTCTCTCTCTCCTTACCTTTGAGCTACTAACTGGTATTGAAGCGTTCGAATGTTTAGCCCATTTAATTCTCCTCCACGCGCGACCGCGTGCAACTTACGCTGGAACGCAAAGCACCGGACGCCAACGCTCAACGCCGATTGGTCGGCAGGACGCCAGCGAGCGGGATGCGCGCACCTGGCGCCGCCGCCGCCGCCGCCGACACCTGGGCTGGCGTCCAGTCCCCAGGAGAGTTAATCATGCAAGAATTTGTCTCTTTCTCTCAAAAACTGGAAGCAGACGAAATGACGCTCTTTGAGGAGCTGATCAACGCCAAAGATCATGACCGCTTCGCACTGGATTTACTGCCGAATCTCACGACTGGGATGAAAACGAGAAACAGAGGATATGCCTTTACGTTGAAATGGCCTCAGCAGCCTCATCGAAGTCTCTAAACACCGTGGTCTTACGCAGAGCAAAATGCAGATGAAATGGGCAGTCAACGTGAGAAGTCCGTCTCCCTCGGGTGTGTGTGGGAGTAGTTAGCAGACGGTCTCACTAATCCAGAATACAGCTCACAAAACGGATACGGACCACGTGATAGGCCATCAGACAGCAAGTAAAGGGAGTCCAGGACAGGGTCGCAAGTTCATTTTTGCTTTTTCGTGGCTGATATTGTGGTGGTGGTGGTGGTGGTGGTGGTGGTGGTGGTGGTGGTGGTGGTGTTTAGATAAGACCTTCCAGGCTTTATGCGCATCGCAAATCTTTAATAGTATGAGGTTGTGGTGGTGACGATAACAGTAATAATAATAATAATGAAAATAATAATAATGGTGGTAGTAGTCGTTGTCGTCATCGTCGTTTCGGCTGCAATCTGCTACGCAACTTGAAGTGTGTTGTCTCATCGTCCAAGAGAAACAGCTCTTTTTAGGGGGATTATAGTCGTATGTGCTGTTAAGGCAGACCTCGTGCAAGCCATGACTCCGTGAGTTTTTGAAATCCAAATTCCCCCCCCCCCTCTTCCTTAATCAGATGCATTAAGATACGATAATAACAGAAAGACGTGAACAAACTGTTGCTTCCTTTTCTATCGTTTGTGGCATATATGTAAATAAGTAGAATGTACGACCACGCCTGGCTACGTAGCCTATTCTGTGTGAATCGTAAAGAGACCAAAATTTGCATCACCCCGGCCAGCTGGGACGGGGGAGGGGTGTGTTCAAAGGGCTTCATGCCCTTAAGGAAACCTGGACGTTGAAGTCCCCCGGCAGAATTTACACATCTCCGCATGTCATTCGCGTCGGCACAACGAATGGGTCAGAGGAGCGAACATGGCTGCTGCAATGAATCACCCTCGAGTGACAGTACAAAGAGGAAGGAGACCTGGAGTGCACATGTAGACTTGGTTCACCAATGACCCCGTTCAAAGTAATTAATCATTATAATAGGCACCTGGACCCCAGGAGAGGGTGGTTGAAGCACAATTCTTGAATAGACGCGCAGGTGTACCGAAATGGATGAGGTAGAGAGTAAGCAGGGGGACAGCCGATGATGATGAGAGAAGAGGGGGGGGTGAGAAAGGTGGAGGGAGGAAGAGGGATGGAATATGGTAGGGGGAGCCGAGGATGGGGTGGGGGTGGAGAGGAAGAGGGGGGAGGGAGTAAGGGGGAGAAGGAGGAAGAGGAGGTGGCGGGTGGAATAAAATAAGAGGAATGACGGGAAACAGCATCAAAAAAGAATACAAATAAAGGAGAGGATGATGATGATGATGATGGTGGTGGTGGTGGTGATGATGATGATGATGATGATGATGATGATGATGATGATGATGATGATGATGATGATGATGATGATGATGATGATGATGATGATGATGATGATGATGATGATGATGATGATGATGATGATGATGATGATGAAGAGGACGATTTTAAGGAGCGGAGTGAGAGAGAAGAAGTAGGAGTAAAAAATGGAGAGGACTACAAGTGTTTGCTCCCCTGTCTTTCAGTTCACGGTTGACTTAGGTCATGTCCACAGTCTCAGCGTCTTTTTCTGTGTTCGTGATTCAAGACGGTGGGGAAAGGAGTCCCTATTTTCTCCTAATAACCCTCTGTTAAGGATGACTCTGAACTTGACGTCGTCCAACCAACTGTTCAGGAGATCAGACGTGCGTTTGAAATATTTCCTCCAGGGATTTTCCGGGCAAATCTTTGATGCCCCCCATACAGCCTCGGTTAAAGTATGATATGCCAGCCTGAACGTTGTGAATGAAGTAAGAGATTGACTAAGCTCGATCAGATGACGAAGACGATGGATGGTTTAAGGAATCTATCACACCCAAAGACGTAGAGACTAACCTACTTTATTTGCCCTAGCCTATGCAGACGTAGTCTGCTTTGGACATTCCAATTCCCTCGAATTAGGGACTCCTATAAGCTTGCGAAAAAAAACGTCTCGTAAGAGGTCATCTGCACAAGGTCATAACAGAACGTACGCGAGTATACGGAGCAGTAAAATACCCCAAATAATAAGTACCAACTAACGGGATAAACTGGACCTCGCAGCCGGCCCAGTGCTGAGCTTTCATGTGGAGCGGCCGATTGGTGGTCTAATAGTTAGGCTGCGAAGGCTTCTTCCCAATGTGGCCGTTATGGCATTCCCACTCCATGGGATCCGAGCCGGGTGTGACGGGACGTCTAGGGGCGTGATAACCATCTGCGCCCTCCCTTACCTCCGGTCTTCTTTACTATGTCTTGGGAATGAGTCCAGGTGGGGTGTGGGAAACACAGAGTGCGGTAGATGCTGCGCAAGTCTACGTTCACTATAAACTAAATCACGCGCATGTCACCATGTCGACTTCATCTTGCTGTGGGCACACGGTAGGCATCGTCGGCAACGACGGCCGAACTTTCAATCGCACCTTCATAGCGTTAGCAGGAACTATTTAAATTGATTGGTATTCTGGACGTTTACAACCATGGCAGCTGCTGCTTTTGTTAGTTTGAGTCGTCATCGTCTAACGAGCAGAGCTCACGCCCAAATCAGATACGGTCCGCATGAGGCCTGCCGGCCAATCAGAAGGATCCTAATGCGCGGCTATTTCGAAACATGCAAAGCCCTAAATGTTTACTGGCCTAAGAGCACTGACAGCCATGTTTGTTTCCTTGGTCCAAACAACATCCTGGAAAGAAACTGACTGCACTAAGGTCTCCAATAAGATGAGATAACCCGACCCCCTTTTAGCCAATAATACCTCGCGATAAATGAGATCCACTTACGCCTTCACTGACTGGACACAGAAATCTGAACTCAGAGAAATGCCTGTACTTACAGTGGGTGTGCCATCTAGTGAAATGTTAGTCGAAATTCTGAAACTTGTTTTCCGTTCGGAAAGATATGAATTATCTTACAGTATAATCACAAGATATTTCAGTCACGTCAATATGCAGACTTTTGAATGGGCTTCTTTTCGGCTGCCTGCGAAAATTGAACTTTCCAAAGAAAGACTACTTAAGTGTTATGATTTTTTCCAGTAGGTTTTCAGCATCGCTATAAATCTAATTATATTTTAAGGAAAACGTGCCCAAAAGTATTCTTTGTTGTATTTATTTGGTATCAAATTACGTCTTCTTAAAATCTTCTGCTGGAAGAAAGAGAATCTTTCGGTTTTTAAGGATCTTTCTAATTCTCGAATATTCTTGTTCCACCTGTCCTTACATTTGCATTCAGGGTTTCCAAACTACATATTGCATGCATTCCGTCGAAGGAATATCACTCACTAATCTACACCTTTAGGAAGACGTCCTACAGCATTCATGAACTTGTGCAATGAACATTAACCAGGTTGTATACTTTACGAGTAGTATAGAGAAACGTGCTAATGCGATGCAGGATGGATGGGAATTTCACGGGCTTAAAAAACTCACAATCAGAAGCCTTTTAAAAACCGAAAGATACCCTCTCTTCGAATGTAAAATTTGAAGAAGACGTAATTCTCCATCAAATAAGTACAGTAAAAAATATTTTGTACAAGTTCTCTATGAAATATAATTGGCTTTATTAATTACATCGAGAGCAATGGAAAATTTCATACTACTCAAGTGGTCATTTATACAGAGTGTATTTTGTGCAGATAGCCGATGGGCGGCTTTCTTCGGAAACCTGGCGACAGTGGATTCAGTCCGTCAACTGCTCCTAGCTAGCCTGAAGCACGCTTCCTAAATTCAGTATAGTCATTATCCATATGCTGTTAGCTCGAGAGCGTCCTTGACCTTTAAAATGGAGTGCAAGATTCGTTTCGAAGGTCGGTAGGATGGTAGTTAGTAGCCCTACCCACTGATTCTACAATTGTACCTACTGGCTCGATTCCGGTAGTTGTGATAACGTTCTCATTATGTCTGGAGGGTGCACGCACAGAGGCCCTGTCAGGATGACTTTCTTCTTCACTTTAACCGCCCCGAGAACGAGGCGCTGCAAAAATATCTATATAGGCTCATTGTATTGCACCCCCACCCCACACGGAAATCTTTAGTAAAAGGTTAAAGATTTATCTTAGGCGGATTATGATTCATCATGCTTCTCATTATGATTATAATTGCATTCGCGCACAGTATTACCTGCATCAGAGTAATTGCATAGTCACTATCCTAGGTGGATTGGCGCGGGTCTGCGTTTCGTCGGTCTGGCTAGGCCCTTGGGTCTTCTTACTCCAGACCTCCAGTTGAGTCCGGTGTGGTCGTGTACGAAAGGACAACCGGCGCGCAGATAGGGTGTCTACCAATACTCCACCGACTGCATCAGTCGTATTGGCAGAGTGTTGTCCTCCACCCCCCGGCTTTACGAACAGACCGGTTGTATTTGGTCGCAGGGGTGACTTTCACTTTCACTTTAACCGCCCCGAGAACTACACCGTTCATGTAAAGCACACAACTACTGCCATATTTTTAATCCTAAATGTGGCCACAGTGACAATAAACTCTTTTTTCGGATTTTCTCTTCCGCCCAAACAAATTTTTCGCATTAAAGTCTTACCCCGCTTGCGTTATGCCGTCCTGCGTGCCGCTACTTGACTCTCGTGCTCTCATGTCCATTCTGTCGGCTAGAGTAATATCTCACATACTGCGGAATGACCTTAAGACACACTGCCTTCTTCCTATTAGTTGTTCGCCTTCACTTGCTATTCTTTCCAATCTGGGGAAAGAACGCATTTATTCCACATACCGTACTAATTATCCATGCTCATTTCTATACCCTCCTTGCTTTTTTCATCATATTCAAATTAGGCTTCTACTTTACCAGGAGTGTCAATTCCAGGCATACACTACAAGCGCCATTTGCGCCTCCACTCATTTGCCCCACCCGTATAGCCCCTATTACCACTGGTACCGTAAGACAGGTAGCTGGGAGTTATCGGTACCGGGAGGGCTACCAACTACCATCTAACCCGAAGATCCTTGGTTGGTAGACTAAAACTCCAGTTCCCCCAACAACGGCTACACGCCCTCGGAAGAAACCGGGTTCGAAAAATTAAAATTTGTATCGTTCGCTTGTTTTGCAGCACGACACTTATACTTTTTAATTTAAAGTCTTGTCTACTCTGAAATGAAGGCGTACTCTCCCACTCTCTCACAATTCAAGACCCTTCATGTTTTTCAGAAACAACCATTCGTCAGGAGATGAAGCATCCACACTTTTCCCAGGCTGCGTCGAAAATCGGGTTCAGCATATCAACAGCTTCCAGCTAGCCCGAAGCATACTTCCGAAATTCATTAAAGCAGTTAGCAATATGCTGCTTGCTTGTGTGATTACCTGAGAGCATCCTTGAGCCTTTATAATGAAATGCAAGATTTGTTTCGAAGGTCCCTTTTTGGTAAACTAAAACTGCAGTTCCCGCAACACACATCCTTGAAGGAAACCGGGGTCGAACGTAACTGCTCATTCCAAAAAAGTTAAAATTTATTCTGTTCACTTGTACTGCAGCATGATACTTGTAGATTTTTTTCATTGAAAATCTTGTCTACTTTCAAATGAAAGCGTACTCTCTCGCTCTCTCGCAACTCAAGACGCTTCGCGTTTCTCAGAAACAACCGTTCTTTAGACTGCATTCTGCTCGGGTGATAAGAATCCGGGAAAACTGCACACATTAGATCCCAAACAAACTTCGGAATACACCGGTGTTTTCAAGCAGTAAATTGAAGCACTTACTGGCAACTCAGACCATTTTAAATGTCACATTTAACATTAAAAAGGAGAAAATAGAAGCGAAGAGACGAGTTCCAGAAAATAGTCGCGGAGACAGAGACACGATCGCAGGCGCATAGCAACGGCATACTTCAATACCTGGCCAGTCGAGCTGTGATGAACTCAGGAGCTGCCAACTGTGACAAGCATGTAGCAGCCTAGCAATTACATCTTATAGATATTGCAACACCTGGGTACTCCACTACCCTTATCTGACTCTGTTTCTGATGAGGGATTCGACTGAAAATCCGAAACGTCAGGCTAATAAAGCACTTGATCCGCCGATCGTATCTTCTTCTTCTTCTCAGCATTTAAAAGTTCAAGAAGGACAGATCCTTTGGAAGAGCCTGTCAAACGCCAAAACGCCTGCTAGCTCTCTATGGCATAAAATACTCCAGAATGTAGGTTCTTACGCAAGGACCTCAAACACAGTTGAGTACGAGGCAGTCTTAGGATTGGGGCGGTCCATTCTTCCCCTTATTGTCGCACATTTAGAAGTAAAATGTCCGCGCAAATCACAGTTTTTCGTCAGAGCTCAGTCCGGTTTAGCGACAGCTTGGCACTGGAGTAGGAAGCGGCGGCGGCGTAGCGGATATTGACTACCCCAGATGGTCACGAATTTTCCGAATTTCCGTTCGTTTTTTCAGCTTTCGCAATCGCCAGCCCTAGGCGGTGGCGGGGGCATGTGCCCGTCATGCTGATAACGTAGGAAGTTCTAGAAAGCCGAACCACGTGCCGCCATTTTATAGAAGGTTCTAGAAAGCGCGCTCCTAAAGGGGCGCGCGCGCCGAACTTTTCCATATTTATACGTCGGGCACTTAGTCGCAATTTGGCCTTTCATGAAAAGTATACATATAATAAATTAATATAATCCTAAATTAATCAAAATAGCCCTAACTTAAGTTTGTTTAACTTTCTCCCCGTGACCTACTCTCAACCAATCAACAATGGCGGACTCAACCTTGACGGCCTTGGCGCCTGAAGAAGCTATAAATACGGACGAGGATGAACCTTCGACAACCCCGTGGCAGGCCGCCAACCTTCGGACGTGGGACCTCTGTCGCTGTCTTCGCCGGATCCCCGTGCCTCCGCTAATCTCTCACCCGCTCTAGACTCTTATTGTACATAGGACGGTTGAGTACATAGAAGTTGCCAAAGCCTTACTTTGCTTGAGCCGCCTCTCGTACTGACATCTGGGCTCGTTACAATAGGTTGATTGAGTGATTGATTCTTATAAATACCGGAAAAGTCGCCGGACGTCCCCACCTCCTTCCCTCCTCCACTTCTACTTTACATTCATCCCGAACTACTTAAATACCCCCCGCTCGGATGCAGATTCCTCATGGATTAGACCTTCAACGACAGCCCGTTGGGCAGGAGGCGGCATAACGAAGAGTAATCAATAATTGATAGACGCTACCAGCAAAGACAACTGAAAGTGGAATGAACGTTTCTATTCTACCTGCCATCATCAGCCAACCATATTCCGTGCCAGGAAGGCCCGGGGTTTGAACTCGGATTGGTCGGTCACCGAGTCAAACAACTTACTAGTCGTTGACGACAAACAAGTCAAGAATGGGCATTTCCGTGCCCAAAGCCCTGCTTGTTCGTCTCCACGCGATTCCAATTAAAAAGGGGGTGGTAGCCCCTACTTCCTTCTGCATTCAGAACATATCAGTAAAATGCAACCCACGCGACCTTGAATATTCCTTGAACGTGGACTCCTTCACTGGGGGGGGGGTGAAAAGAAGGAGGACCAACCTGAACGTCCGCCGAGTGACCGCTGGCCTTCAAGTACCGATTGGCCGCCCAGTTGGCGAATCCGATGGCCGGCGCTTGCTGTGCTGATTCGTTTGTTTGATCGGCGATGGAGACCCACTCGAAGACGCCGGTTGCAGCCCCGTCGGATGCATTCCTCCGAGTACGCAGACCGATCCAGGCCGACTGCGAGACGAAGGGCAGAAGCGCGGTGAAGTAATCTGTGGGAAGGCGCAGAGAGAATGCAGGAACGGTAGAGACGCTAAAAGCGTTTAGAAAAAGCAACTACAAAACATTGAGAACGCCTCTACACGTCCTGCGTGCAATGTCATGACCTACAAGCGGAGAATTTCACTTGTTTTAAAGTTGTGAAAATCCCCATAACTATGTTCAGAAGAGACAGTGGCGAGCGAACTTTCTTTTCGGTAACTTTTCATCAGGCCAATACAGTTACATAGGACGGGGTACAGTGAGTGAAACAAAAAATCGATACAAGTTAGTTATTAAACTCCAGGCTGGGCAAGAGCGGAAGGGTGCAGAAAGTGGTATGTGGTCAGTCAACCTTGCACCACGGTAAGCGCGGAGCCTGAACAAGGTTTTTCGGGCGCATAGGGTCGGTTTTCGTAAGCCGATGGCGGCCGCTTCTGCTGTTGCTAACAGGCGTTGGCCCAGTAGCTTAGGGTAGCTCGAGGGGACCTTGTAAATCACACGAAATGCTTCAGTGGAGTCCACAGGATGCCCTGAGTCCACTGCATGCGCAAGGATGGCGCTGTCTATTCTCCTAGTTTCACCCTTTGCCAGCCATGCGGGAAGGTGCTCTCGTATTCTTTTGGAAAGGCGCCGACTCGTACGACCAATATACCCTGCTACACAGGAGCAAGTGGCGCCAGACGGCGAAAAAAAAACATGTTTAGTGCGTTTAGGATACCCCTGTGAAGCGCTTCGAGTGGCTGTCAAAACCCCATGAGAGCAGCTCATATTGTCCTCAGACGCTGGAGAACTTTTGTGTTTGGCCTATGGGAAAAGGATCAGTGGTGTAGTGGTACACGTGCATTGGGGTCAGTCAATGCGTTCCCCAAGCCCATCTTTTGGTTCTTTGGACGCAGTCTCGCCGTTGGAATATAAGACCTGGGCAGATGTTGGTACAAGTCTGCGTTACCTTCTCGCCTCATCGTCGGGTCGGACGGACCAACGCAACAGAGTTCACAAACGTGGATGCGCTGAAGTGTCAGGCGAGTGTCGGAGTAAAGTCCTCTTGGCGAGTTTTGGCGGCCGAAACATCCTACCAGCCACTGTGTCCAAGTCTACACTCGACTGTCTTGACTCTGTCCTACCACTGGCACACGACGAGGATGGAAAGACGGAATGATCCCAGTGCTATGCAAGTCTCCCCGACTTTAATCGGGATCGCGAGTATATACTCACGGCTCTTCAGGATAATGCCGACGATAGCTACATTCGATGATCGAGATATCTATTTGGTTGCTCGAAAAAGATGTCAGTCACTCTAGCTTGGCCTCCTTTAAGGGGAGACCTGGAGTTTCAAACACACTGACTGCCTTGGCAGGTCAGGAAATAACCAGTCGGTGGAGGGAACAGAATGTAAGCGGTTACCGTCTTCATGCAGGGGTGTGTCACACACCGACTTCGCTCTGAACCGGGGCCTCGGCAATGGTTTTCGAGGGTGAGGGCCTGCCCATCAGCACAATACCCACCAGAATGTTTGCGTCTGGCTCGTCCGCAACCATCTCAACCGTCACAAGCGACCACTTCCCCCGCGTGTTCCGCGTTGTGGGCGCAGCATGGGTGAGTTGTGCGTGAAATAGGCTATTAATGAAGCCGACTTGCACAGAATCCACCACACTCTTTCTTCCCTCCTCCATACTACCCTGATTGCAGGGCAATGTCGAGTTAACCGGTGTACGCGGGCGTAATCGCTGACAAAACGACAAAACTGACCGTCTACGCGTGCCACACACGATCTCGCCCTCGCTACTTTTGTCGGATCTGCGTGAGGACAACTTGGAATTCACATCAGTGACGGTGTCATGAATGCCACTTTGAGAAGTAGTCATTGCAGACCGACTCTAAGCCCTGATAGTTGTTCTGTCAGCTGGGCGAGGGTACGGTGACCGAAGAGGCCAAAGAACCTGTCTACGCGAGCCACACACTAAACCCTACCAGTCGATATAGAATACACCCTCCCGGATTTCACTGAGTTAGTCCATAAATAAGACTTTTCCAGGTGCGTTTCAGTGGGAAGCTGTGTTCCTCAGATGATCCCGAGATCAGCACTTCTCTCGAATTAATTAGAAAAATCCAGAGGCAGCTTGAAGGGTATAACGAACACAGAGTAGAGGAAACACCAATCAGGTAACTGTCATGCACCAATTGGCGAATCGACAACGATTGGGTCGCATTCGATCTTCGCGATGTGTCAAGTTTTGTGTACACTCCAACCGGGCACTAAGCGCTCATGTCCCACGTTACTGTCGTTTAAGCGAACTGGTCAGCGCAGTGTGGAAAAAGCCCAGTCCCTCTGCTCGCGCAAATAGTCTGGGACGCCGTCCAGGGTACATTCGTACCGCCCAGCTCCAGTCGAATAGACCGACCAGGGTGTTTATAACATATCTTGTCTGGATAGCGCGCAGGCACGTGTTATGCCCTCACCCCCCGGCCGACCAGTTCAACGCTGCGAGTGGTGATTCATCACACGACGCGAATGAGGTTCGCTGATGGCGCGATATCAACAAATCAAAGCTGCGGGAAAATGTCGTCCGCAGTGTACAACACAGACGCCTGTCCCCGACTGCCGCTGCCTGTAGGCGATGAATGTCTTTCCATTACACTTTTCCCATCCGACTGGGATTTCGAGGCTGCGGCGCCTGTCAGTCACGTGACCTCTGCCGAAAGCCCGCTGATAGCTGAAATCTTATGAAGGATCTATGGAGAGTAATATGCAGTTTAAAGGACTGAACGCATTCTGTCGATGCTTGATATCGGATTTTTGCAGCCGAAACCCTGCACCAAGAAGTAGCTCCTTCAGAGCTTCTTAGAGCGAAAGTCTTAGTCGCCTCCGACTTGTCTGCTTTCGCCGGACGTTTCGGATTCTTATTCCGACTCATCACCGGGGACACACAATGGGCGCAGTATGTGTGGAATGCAGTTGCCATGCCACCTCGTACTTATCGTCGCCAATGCTTGTCCATTTGGTGCGATGACTGCTCGCTTGGCCAGCAGTCTACAAGCAAGCTTAATGACGTCTCTCCCCTCCCCTCCCCCTTCTCCATATTTGGCACTGAGAATTTGTCCAGGCGAATAATTAGCCACGCGGGGAGCGCATGGACGAACATCGTTCAGTGCCGGCGTCGGCCAGTCAAATGGGTGAGTGATTATCACGCCGATAATCAATACGGATGATGAAATCGCGGAAATGAACGACTCGGTAAGTTGCGCACCAAGCGCGATCATCGCTAATGAATGCAACAGTTGGTAATCACGGTAGATTTGTGGTTGGACAGTAACCGCACCCAATAATCACTGCATTTCCTGAGCTTCGCTCACAACTTATCTCTCTGCCCGTCTCTGAGAATGGGTTCGGAGGAGAATCCGAAACGCCAGGCGAATGAGCTTCCTGTTCCAGAGGTCGCATCTCCTCCGCCTCAACGGCTGCCTGGAACTCGCCTTCTGCTTGTATCCGCTCAACATTGAGTGCAGTCGTGAAGAAGGCGATACGATCTATGGGATAAGAGCTTTATTAGCCTGACGTTTTGGATTCCTGCTCGGACCCATCATCAGAGACAAAAGCACATACGGGTGGTTCATGCACAAGGGGCTGCAGTATTTATAGGATGCAGTCGCCAGGCCACTGCATACCTATGAATATTCACGGCTCCCCCCCCCCCCCCTTCATCAGTAATCGTTGCACGTGGTGGGATGACTGTTTGATGGTCGACATTCACGTCGTTAATTGCTGCACTCTCATCCCGCGTGTTGGATGTTGGTGTGATGATTGCTCGACCATCTGACGCACCGACCCTGGTGTTGGGAAAAGTGTTCACTTGTGCGCTCCCCGCGTGGCTAATTACTCCGCCTAGGCGAAGTCTCGGCACCGAGTATGGAAGGGGAAGATCATTGACTTGTTAATGGACTGGGGGCCAGTAAGTCATGACTCAAGCAGCTCCCGGCTCACGCGGTTGTCACCTCTTGCGAGAATTTCGGCCTCGTTGAATTTCAACGTGTGGCCAGATCCCATCGAATGAGCTGCAACTTGAGAGCTGGCGTCATTTCTCCGCACCGCCGCAGCGTGTTCGGCAATTCGCGTTCGGAGCTCTCTTCCGGTTTATCCGACGTAGTTGCTTTGTCCGCAACTGAACCAAATCCGATAAACGACTCCAGACGTTTCTTTCCGTAGCAGCGGGTCTTTCGGTTTCATTACCTGACGCCTGATGGTTGCCTCCGGTCTGTGAGCAACTCCAACCCCAAGTAGTGCGAGAAGGCGGCCGACAGCTTCCGAAACGTTCTTGACATACGGAAGTGCACGCCAAAATTTGGTGTCCGTGCGGGTAGGACTTTCGTTACTTTTGCGTATGCACCGGTTGACGAAGTTTCGCGGGTAGCCATCGGCTTTGAAGACCCGTCGGAGGTATTGTAGTTCGGCAATCTTGTATTCCGGCTCACTGCAGTGTGTTTCGACACGCCGATGGAGCGTCCTTACACAACTGCGTTTGCGGCTGATTGGGCGGTTGCTGTTGAAGTTCAGTACTTACATCGTATTTGTCGCTTTGCTGAACACTTTGGTTTTTAGTTCACCACAATTTTTGCGGCATGCGAGGACATCCAGGAAGGCCAGCTGGTTGTTCTCTTCCTCCTCCGTCGTAAATTGTATGTCCGGAAAGACCGCATTCAGATGTTCCTTGAATGTCAGCAGTTGATCCTGGTCGATAACGACGAAGATATCATCTACATACCCGGCCAGAACTTCGGTCTGTAGTGTTGGAAGACCAGCGATTCTGTTGAGTGCAGCAAAACAGATAAAAAGGTCATAAAAGGGTCGCAAGCCATAGTGTTATTTCAGAATGCCGAATGTTGATCGATATCCAGCGCGATCTCACGCACCACCGTTCGGCACAGTCCCGAAACCTCGACTCGGTGTCGCAATGGGGTGGGACGAGAGAAAGAGAGAAGTCCACCCAGAGGAAACTATCCCTCCAGCAAGAGGACCCTAGCAACCGCTGTTCTGGTTGGACTTGCCGAAAACCGATGGAGTAATTCACGGTTAAAAAAAACGTCGGCGTCAGTAAAAGTCACATATTAGCTGTTAATGAAACAGAGCCATAGTGTCGGCACTGTTCGTCCAAAAACTTGTGTCGTGAAGTAATTGAATTATCTTGGGGTTATGTTGCAAGGCGGCCAAAACTAAGAGCCTACTCAAGTAACCTTCTCGAATCGAAACCGCATTTGAGGTCAACGTTTCATGAGTTAGCACATCTACTGTACGTTTGATCGTGCCACCACACCTTCTCTTGTGGTTTTGGGTTTGTGAAGTGCGCGCAGCCTGATTGACGCGCCCCGTGAGTCAATATAATCTTTGTTTTTGTTCCAGAGCATTTGTGGCATAGCCCATTGTGAGAACCCTACCCCTCAGAAGACACGACAGTGCGACCGTCGTGGGTAACGACATCCGCCGCGTGGGCGTAGCATCGGCGAGGCAGACTTTCAAAGCGTCTATCGCACTCTCTCCCGCTTCACCTGCGTGGCTTCAATGGGCGCAGTGGATAACAAAGCTTAACGACCCGTTTGCGCGCCCCACGCATGATCGGTTACTAACTCTACGTGTGTCTGGCCTTTTGGGGGGACGGTGTCGGATATCATATACATATAAGTGCAATAACGTTCAAAACAAACGGGCGTATGGGTTGGAAGATTCCCCACAGAATTACCACTAGTTGTATTATTAGGGGTCTCACCAACCGCTAAGGATAAAATAGATGGTTGCCTGAAAATTGTCGTAACTGGTAGGAGGAGAAAGCGCGATAGATGCTGTGCAAGTCTACTGCCACTATAAACTAACTCAAGCACAGGACACCGTACCTGCTCCCACCTTGCTGTGGAGCATTCGGTGGACATCGTCGGGCAGGATGGTTGAACTGTCGATTCAAACTGACGTCAGATACAGTAACAAGACGCTGCAGAAATTCCACCTTCTCAAACGGAACCTCAGAGGTGATTGGCCGACAGCTACGTCGCCCATAGGCCAGCATCTTCATTGCGTGCAGCAGTATCTCCGGCAAAGTATCCCATCTTCAAAGAGCAATGGACAAACGTAATTTATCGCATCTCATGTACTGATTGCCCCGGCGTGTACGCTGGCCATATCAATCGACGCCTGGGCACTCATATTAACACAAAACAGTTGCGAATGGAAGAGAATATGCGCATCCCAGGTTCTTGTTTAAAAAAAGGCGAAGGCACGATCACTGGGACATTAGGTTTATTTGCCTGAGCTTTCGAACTCGAACTAGAGTTCATCATCAGAGGCTACTCGAGTGCAGCAAATTGTGAACATTTCGAAGCTTTCGAACTCGAACTAGAGTTCATCATCAGAGGCTACTCGAGTGCAGCAAATTGTGAACATTTATATCGTTCATCCTTGCGGGGGGGAGGGGGAGTACGTCCGTGGCTAGGTAGGGTTTGTGCGCCTGGTCCACGATGTTCCCCCTGCGTGGTGACACCGTCTGGACTTCGCGACGGTGTGAGCTGCGCCACCTGGCTGCGTGGGCGGAGCGCGTGATAACACGCAGGCAAATCGATGTGTCTGTTGATGGAGTTGGTGTCCGACACCCACGCCTCCAACAGCTCTCGCCCTGTCTTGTTGCCGGCTCGCGCCAATATCCGCGTGTTGAGGCGACCTACTGTTTCAAGTAGCCACTCACACGCTGGAGGAAGGGCATGAGTTCGACTTCGCCAACACGCGGATATTGGCGCGAGCCGGCAACAAGACAGGGCGAGAACTGTTGGAGGCGTGGGTGTCGGACACCAACAGGCACATCGATTTGCCTGCGTGTTATCACGCGCTCCGCCCACGCAGCCAGGTGGCGCAGCTCACACCGTCGCGAAGTACACACGGCGTCACCACGCCGGGGGAACATCGTGGACCAGGCGGCACAAACCCTACCTAGCCACGGACGTACTCCCCCTCCCCCCCGCAAGGATGAACGATATAAATGTTCACAATTTGCTGCACTCGAGTAGCCTCTGATGATGAACTCTAGTTCGAGTTCGAAAGCTCAGGCAAATAAACCTGCTGTCCCAGTGATCGTGCCTTCGCCTTCTTTTAAACAAAACAGTTGTACCCCAGCATGGCCTCCCGTCTCTCGTCCTTGTGCCCGCACTTGAAGAATGATCCCCGACTCAATTGAAAGTGGACCTAGGTTATCGCTAGGCCTAAAATAAGATGGACGGGGAAATTTCCCAAGGCTTGAAACTCCAACACGAGAACTTGCGTACACACTTCACTGGCATTCTCGCGCCCACTACAACGCCATGACCGCTAATCCATACTCTTCCGTCTGTAGTCTCAATTTCGCATTACTTATCCTCCCCCTAAGCACTCTCCCCCTCCCCGAAACCCATCTTAATTATGTACCTAGCCCCCTAACGCACTAGCGCTCTGTTTGCGTAACCCCATGACCCTCAACGATCTAGCATGATAGTCTCACCTCTTCCGTACGCATTTCATCTAGTGACGGTTTGGTATCACCAATTTTAAAATCGTGCTCTGGGTCTCAATCTAGAGACCTCGAAGGAAGTCACAACGATTAGCAGCAAATGCAGTAACAGTTTCTCTTTTCACTTCTGGGATATTGTTTTATGCCCTTCTAACTGTCCTTGCTGTGTGCGAAAGTAGGCTTCTCCGTTTTCTCCGCTATCTAACGAAAACTGGGGTTGGTTTGTTAGTTTCCCAATTGCTAAGGTAGGGCAATTATGTCGGCCAGTACTAAATCTTATCCCAACAACCTGGTTGCGTGCCAGAAAGTGCCATATGTAGTACGCGACCAGAAGGCTGTTAGTTTGAGCCAATCAGCCAAAGCCAGGTTATCGATGGGCTGTTTCCCTGCAAGCCTCAGCTGGCGTGCCAAAGCAGTACCACAATTATATACCCGCGTAGTCGCCTGTGCTATCAATCCGATTACAGGCCTACGCAGATCACTTTACTGAACTCCCCGGCAGCGATCGGGTTACGGAACTCACTCGTCCCGTTGTGCCTTGGGGCTTTCTCTCTCGAGCCCAACCAGCAGCCGCAAAGGGACGCGTAATACAGGCAGAATAGCAAAGATAAGGCAGACTGAAATGGGACGAGTGAGTCCCGTAACTCGATCAATGAGTGTCCCTCTACCATTGTTAATATACCCGATCGCAACTGACACGACAAGCAGCTCGTGGCTCATTGGTTAGAGGCGTTGGACTTCCAGCCAACAGGTTGCGAGATCGCGTCCCAGGTGTTGCACAGCCTGGCTAGCAAGCCAGAAATGACCATCCCAGTCTTCCTTGTCTTTGTCGGCAATCTTGAAGATTGCCGAACTACAATACCTCCGACGGGTCTTCAAAGTCAATGGCTACCCGCGAAACTTCGTCAACCGCTGCATACTCAAAAGGGACGAAAGGCCTAACCACAAGGACACCAAACTTTGGCGAGGGCTTCCGTACGTCAAGAACGTTTCGAAAGCTGTCGGTAGCCTTCTTGCACCACTTGGGGTTGGAATTGCACACAGATTAGAAAAAACCATCAGGCGTCAGTTAATGAAACCGAAAGACCCACTGACAGGACAAGAAACGTCTGGGGTCGTTTATCGGATCAGCTGCAAATGCGGACAAAGCAACTACGTCGGAGAGACCGGAAGACAGCTCCGAACGCGAATGGCCGAACACGCTGCAGCGGTGCGGAGAAGTGATGCCAGTTCTCGAGTTACGACTCATTCGACGAGATCCGGCCACAAATTCAAATTGGATGAGGCCAAAATTCTCGCAAGAGGTGACAACCACGTGAGCAGGGAGCTACTTAAGTCATGGTTTACTGGCCCCCCAGTCCATTAACAAGTGTAATGATCTTCCCATTCCATACTTGGTGTCGAGACTTCGCCTAGGCGGAGTAATTAGCCACGCGGGGAACGCACAGGTGAACACTTTTCCCAACACCAGGGTCCGTGCGTCAGATGGTCGAGCAATCGTCACACCAACACCCAACGCATTTGATGAAATCGCAGCCATTAACGACGTGAATGTCGACCATCAAACAATTAGCACACCAAGTGCGACGATCCCGGATGAGGGGGGAGCCGTAGCGTATGCGGTAGCATGGCTACTGCATCCTGTAAATACTGCAGCCCCTTGTGCATGAATCACCCGTATCTGTTTTTGCCTCTGATTATGGGTTCGAGCAGGGATCCGAAACGTCAGGCTAATAAAGCTCTTATCCCAGCGATCGTGTCTCCTTCGTCAAGACTGTTTCCTGGGACTCGTCTCTTAGCTTCTATTTGTCGGCAATGTTATCCAATCGGACTTTTACCCAAATAAAGTCAGGCAGTGTGTGTTTCGTATATGTCTTACCTTGGGTCGCTGGGTCGGTGATCCGCGCAAGATCGGCACCCGGAGCAAGACTTTTGCACTCCTGACGGGCTTCGTTCCAGGTGAAACCCTTGCCGGTTCCGTTGTATAACTGAAAGGGTTAAGACACTTAGCTCAAAAACACAGATGTAGGGGACTTGAACGGATTCTTGAAGTTCGTTTCATCCGCCACGCCGTAGGCGCACAGAGGATTTCTATGCAACTGAATAATTACTTCAAGTTACCGAAGTAAGTCAACATTCCCACCAAATAAATAGTCAGTCACCGATCTCATAAAGTGTTAATCGAAATTCTGAAATTCGTTTTCGATTAGGAAGGATTGCCTAAGTGGGGCTATAAGATTTATTATCGTGTGACGTAATCTCGTAATATTTCAGACATGCCAGGGTGTTGGCTTTCGACTGTACTTCTTTTCGGCCGCCTTCCGAAAACCTCACTCAATAAATAATGGCTGCTTAAGTAGTACATATTTTCTATGTCGATTTTCGACGTCCTTGGGAGTTCAAATATATTTTATAGAAAACCTTCACAAAGATATTATTTATTGAACTCATTTGGTAGAAAATCATGGTTTCTTCAAATTTTGTACTCGAAGAAAGGGCATCTTTTGGTCTTAAACGGAGTTCTTCACTTCCGAAAAATTTTGAACTCGATCTGACGCTGTATTTTCGTTTAGGATTCTCAGCCTTTAGGCTGTATACTTTTTGTGCAAAGAAAAACGTGCGTTCCTTTATGCCATTAAGAAAATATCATGTGTTACAGCGAACGTGGACTGTGTTGTATACTCAATGAGGAGCTATTCGAATGTACATTGCACGTTCTTAGAAACCTCATGATTAGAAAACTTCTTTAAGGCCGAATGATACTATAGCTTCGAGTAAAAGACGTAAAGAGGACATGATTTGATACCAAATGAGTACAAAAAGAGTATTGTGTGTGTGTGTGTGTGTTTTATGTGACACATTTTGGACTTATAAGGGCATCGAGAATCGATAGGGGAAATACGCACTACTTAAATAGTCCCTTTCGCCGAATGCGGTTTCTGCGGGTACGCGAAAAGAAGTGCACTCAAAAGTCAATATCCTGAAGTGTCCGAAATGCCACGGCCTTATACCACAAACTTATCAATGCCACAGCGCCACTTAAGTAATCCTTTCTAATTTAAAACGCATTTCAGAATTTCGGTTAACATTCCACTGCGTCTGACCTGAACGCCGGTGAAATGCAACTGGCTCTCCAACTAAATAACAATTGTGCTTCGTTTGAAATGTTTACGGTGTTCTGTGTGTAGAATGGTAGGCCACATTTCAATCCTAAAATATCTCTACCTGATTACCGACCGAAAATTTACGTCAGAGTAGTAAACTTGGTTTTGTAAAACTTGACCGTCGATGCTAAATGTCATCAGCCAGCCATGACTCTGGAAGGTTGCCTAACAAAACACGCATATTTGCGCATTTAGGCAGAGATTGCTAGCAGGGATTGGGAGCATGTGATACAGCCTTCGCGCAATAACAGCAACCGCAAAATCTGGCCAACACGGTGCAGAAAAGTGCTATATTTTGACGGTACTTAGAGGGGACTTTGGCCACAAGTCTTGCGAGATGTAAAGGCCTCCGAAAGCCGAGGAGGTATGCGCTACACCCACCAGCGCGACTCTTCGCCGACTAGGCGGCCTCGAGATCCTATGGACCGCCCTATCAGGACTGAAACCGGTTAACTTTTTTTCCTCGATCAAAATGAGCCAAGACGGATTGCCTGTGCATTGGTACATTTTTGGAAAGCACTTTTACTACGAGGGCAGAAGTAGTAAAATCTCCCAAACCCTTCCTCCTATAGGAGAGAAAAATCCACAAACCGACTCCGAGGACTCATTCGACAAGCGGTCAAACCTCCCGAACCCATGGGCTGCGTTACGCCCAGCAATGTCCCCTCCTGCGCTCATACGACAATTCGAGCGTCGATTCCAACGGTGTCCATCGTGTGCTCTACAGCAAGATGAATCAGGGACGATGGCTTGCGCGTGAACTAGCTTATAGGGAGAGTATACTTGCACAGCATCTACCGCACCCTCTCCTCCTCACCCCATCTGGACCCGGTGTCAAGACAGAGTCAAGAAGACCGGAGGCGGGGAAGACGCAGGTGGATGGCACGGTCGAGTCCGCACCTTGGCGCTCTACTCTACACCCTCTGGTTCACACAACAAACGACCAGGGTTTTGATCAATGGCGAACGGCAGGGATCCCAGTGTGCGCGACGACTGTCGAAAACCGTGTCTGCCACCGCACCCCTCCAAATGTTGGCACATGTTATGGGGTGAGAATCCGATAACGCCTGCCAGAATTTGATATGGCTCCCCTGTTGGCCCAGCGCATCTACCACATGGCCCGTTTGTGGAGGCATCTGACGCAGATACTTGCCTGCTAGAGAACATAAATGAGATCGCTTTTCGACCTGATGTTATCACGGCTGATTCAATGCACCCTGCATTCGATGAAAAGATCGATAGGAACGATCGATATATCGGCGGCCCCCAGCGGGTCACCCATTTTTGCCGCGCATTCGTGGCCTACGTCATTGTTAGCTGTGGACAGTCAGGGGTAGTTGTCCAATGCGGTCTGATAATCCACAGTAAAGTGTCCAACTGCGTCCAGTATATCCTTCATTTTCATGCCTCCTAGACGTATGGTAGCCTCCAAACGATGGATGATACCTATACTGACTTCTGTGGTATGGAAGATGTGCTTCAATGCCCGCTTAGGGGGCACGCGCTCATACAGGAAGGAGTATTTTAGCCTAAACGCACTTTAAACTCTCTTTCTATGTCTTTTTAAGTAGGAAGGAACGCCGGAGAGACTAGAGCTAGACCAGTCTCTACAGGACTCCCAAGCTGAATACCGTTCGACACTCCTTTTTCAAATTCGGATGAAACGTAACTATCCTCTTTAAGCTCTTTTGCGTGAATCTTATTTCAAACATCCAGTAGATCGGATAAAATCCACCCCAAAGACTTTAAAGGATGTTTTATTTGGAATTTCGGACCTAAATCAGGAACCACATTGGCAGCAATTGATGACCGGATGGGGAGGGGGTTTCCGGACACCGCGATGAGGCCATTTTTTACTTGGGTGGCACATAATACTCACTGCCAGATGTCCAATCAGTGATTAATCTTGTGAAATGTTAGCTGAAATATTGAAATGCGTTTTTGATTGGGAAGGGCCAATGGGGTGCAGTGTAGTACCCGAACAGTTTATTCACGTCGGAGAGCTGGCTTTTAAACGGTCTTCCTTCCGACCGTCTGCGAAAACTCTACTTTGCAAGAATATAACAACCCAAACAGTATGAATTTTTCAAAGCTGTTTTCAATTTCCTCATAAATTTCAATTCATTTCATGAAAAACCTACACAAACATTCTTTCTAGTACTTATTTGGTAGGAAATTACGTCTACACTACATTTTTACTTGAAGAAAATATCTTTCGGTTTTAACTGAGCATCTAATTATGACGTTTTTATGACCATGAAATGGTCCATATCCATTGCAAACTTTTGTGAGCCTTATGACTTTCCTTACAAGTAAAATATACAACTTATAATTTGGAAGCCCTGGTTACAAATGCAACGGTAACTCGGGTTTCTATTTTTTTGGAAGTTGAAAAAGTTTTCAGAATTGAAAGAGATCCTTTCCTCGAAAATGAACTTTATGGAAGACGTTTTTGCAACTTAATATGCACAAAACAGAATATTTCACGCATTTTTTCTATAAAATGTGCTCGAATTCAAAAGGATAATGAACAAAATTCCTACTTCTTCGGTGGTCATCTTTGCAGAGTGAGCATTTCGCGGGCGGCCGTAAAAGTGGTTCGTTCAAAATTTACACTACACTAATTTACATTACAGCCCTGCCGAAGTAACCTCTTCGGATCGAAAGCATATTTCAGAATCTCGGTTAACATTTTGTGAGATATGACATCCAATGTGCAGATATATATATATATATATATATATATATATATATAAACTCATGTCCAGGAGATTTAACTCCAAGTCCTGCACTGAGTAATTTCTGAAATTATTCACTTGATTATTCCCTGGAGTTCATATACCAGAAACCGCTAGAGAACGCTGGGGGTCCCACTGAAGAGCCGAACCCCTCGCAGCTGTGTCACGCAGCGGCAGAATATCGGCGAAACACGTGTCTGGGCTTTTAGCAAGTATCTATGTCGGGAGTACGGTATAATGCCTTTACCATATAAAATATATATAAATTATCCCGTTCTTCATCTCCAGACGAACATGAAGAAGAAGAGACGATTCCATGAGACGGTGAACGGGATACATCTATGTATACATATAAAAGGTACGAGACGTGCTCGTCTCTTCTAGCCTTGGGGATCAAAATAGAACCCTCGCAGCCAGTCTCATGGCGACTATTAATATAATTGAAAAGTCAAATTGGCTAACACGTGTTTTCGGTAATTCTTCGTCAGGCTAATACAATTACATGAAGGAGTGAAAATGTACAAAGTTAACAGTGTTTATAGGTGTCGCAAGGTCAATTAAGTCATTAACACTCATCTTTCCCACGCCGCCCGCATGACGAGGTCGGCGGGTTTAGGTCCTTAGACCTGGGGGAGGGGGTAAACGAGTCTTTGAGTGATGTTCTTGGATTGAATGCACAGAGTACCCATCACTGTAATCAGGGATTTGAGGCGGCATGTCGCCATCACGTGAGGTTGGCGTTGGCCACGGCAGAGAGAGCGCTTGTGTCAGGGTTTTCTGACAGCATAGCACCGGATTCGCCAGCCGTATAGCCACTGCCTCGGCCGTTGCTAGTATCCGTTGGCGTAGGCCCTTAGCGAAGCTTGTTGGTGTCCGATAGACAGCCTGAAATGCTTCCTTGGCATCGACTCGGTGATCCGTATCGATTAAATGTGCGAGAATAGAGCTCGAAACCGATCGGGTCTCACCTCTGTCTAGCCAGGCGGGCATATGTTCACGCACCCTCTTTACCAGGTGTCTCGTTGTAAGACCGATGCATCCCGCTCCACAGGAGCAAGTGAATGAGTAGATGCACATTGATGTGCCCTCCAACGGTAGTCTGTCTTTACATCCCAAACGTAGGAGGGGAGAGTTTGGGAAACATACGCATAAATTCGCCGCGGGGAATGCTCTCGTAACAGCTGTAGCTAAGCGCCGTCTGACTAGTTGGCTCGCTGCGTCCCCGGCAAAAGGCAGTCTTATGAATACGGAGGATAAATCTATCTGGATATCCGTTCTCGCGGAGTGTGTTCTGCAGCTGTTGGAGCTCTGCTTCAATAGCTTCAGGTGAGCAGATGCGCCTCACTCTAGCTGCCGATCCCTGGGCTAGATTTCGTTTGATGTTGAGGGGAACAAAACTGTGGAAATTAATGTATTGTCCCGTCCAGGTTTTCTTTCGGAACACCCTGCGCTGGATAGACCTATCCTCCTGCCTGTGTAGAAGGACATCGAAAAACGCAATTTCGTTATCTGCCTCAGACTCAGCAGTGAACTTTAGCGAAGCGTGCGCACTGTTGAACTTTTGGACAAGGTCGTCGATATCGGTGGTACTATCTGCCAGACGGCGTGGGAAAGATGAGTGTTAATGACTTAATTGACCTTGCGACACCTATAAACACTGTTAACTTTGTAAATTTTCACTCCTTCATGTAATTGTATTGGTCTGACGAAGAATTACCGAAAACACGTGTTAGCCAATCTGACTTTTCAATTGTAACGTGGGAATATTCGCTGAACTATTAGTATAAATAGATAGACTGGCATTGATAATGCCAAGGGAGACCGGAATGACCAAAGATTCCGTAATCGAATCCGCACCTGGGGATGGCCATGATCGACTGATGACGGCCGACAAACTAGAAATGGCCATTTCGGCTTCCCTTGTTTTCGTCAGCATACCAACCTGAGAGATATAATTTGAAGGAAGTGAGTCCTTCGGGAAACTTAACAATCCCCGAAAAAGTCGATATCGCCTTGTCATTGCTGCCAATGGGTCAATGCTGTGGGCTGAAGCCATGTTTTGATTGGCTATCGCCTTTTCCATCTTTCCTTGAGATTTATGTACATGGCGTCTATTGATGCACAAATCACCTGGGTGTATGGTCTCCAGAAATTATCGGTCTTCCTTATATGGACAGACACCGACAATGCGCGTTTTATCCCAAGAAAGTTTGTGCCAAGTTTCTAGCATATGCATGTCGACTTAGGATAAGCGGTCTCGCCTCTTTACTGCCAGTTGGTGTCCAAGCCTGCAAGTTAGTCTGGGTAATTCAAATCAGAAAGATTGTATTTCATGACCTTGGAAAGTAAATCCTCTCCGGTTACTGTAAAGGCTCTCAATCCTGGTTTGCGTAAGCTCGCTGAGAAATACGCATCTACTTCTTGTCTAAAATGCTTAGCTTCATTTATCGTTCAACGTTGGGAACATAGGTGACCGTTTCACTTAAACTCAATTCCAGGTTTAAATGCCAGGTCCTCGAAACCCGGGATTGGGTGTGACTGGCTGGCGTCACTTTGAAAGTTAACTACTGGGACAAAAAATTGCTGAAAAAAGAAAATACACGTATGACGTCCTTTAGAAATGGTTTGCATGGTGAAACAGCTGGTCTTTTTGACCTGCCTAATGAAAATCTAGGACTCATTGCATCAACATTTCAAAGGTGTTTGAGATGGCAATCTCTTAAGATAAGCTCATAGTCAACAACGACAATATAGTTTAAGTAACGCACCAAGAAGCAGGAAGTTCCGAGTTTGAAAAACCCTGCTGCACACCGTGGTGATTCACTCGTAACGTTCTCTGCGTTCAAAACTACGTGAAGGAGAAAATAAAAAACTAATTCATACTACTGTTTAGTGTTTATAGTGTCGAAACTGATTGCTTCCTTAATAACTGTTACAATTCCCTCTGCACAGCAAAAAAGGAGAATCCTATTCACAGAAAGTTGCAGAGCGGACGTTTTGCAAAGTTTGAGGGAAACGTATTTGCGAATTCTTGGAAACTAAAACAATGGGTTATCTAGATTTATTCACAATTTGGACGTTACGTAGCCCATATGAGTAGAGAAAAGGAAAATTCGGACATTATTTTTACGAACAACTTGCAGGCGCTATACGCAATAGTGCTGTCAAAATACCAGTCGCTAGTAAACAACACTTCAAAAGCTACTTCGCCTTCAATAATAAGTTCGGAGCCGAACCGAATTCTGGGATCTTTATAATGCGCAGTTAAACCGAACTGTTCAGATTCAAAATAATGGCATTTAGGAAACTAACTCAACTACGCAGATGAACAGGAACAGAAGAATGAGCTTGAAGCCATTTTTCTTGTTATTCAGAGGGTTGATTCGCCTAAAGACCCCGGAGTGACGTAAAATTCAGAACGTTTGTTGATGGCATCTAATTGCCGCCTTTCCGCCCCCATACAAAGTTTTGTGGAGTGTAGCACCCAATCGTCGGCCTAAGTCAGTAAAAATTCCCGTCCTTCATTTATCCAGGCTGTGACAAGGGAGTAGAATTAAATTCTAACTAAACAATCGTTTTAAGCATCTGTGACAGATCAGTAGATAAATAAATGCCGGCCTTCTAGCAATGATCAAACGAGAACAAACGAGTGTCGAACTCGGAATTTGAACGAAAGGATTACACTGAAGCCTAAAGTACATCGGTAACGAAGCAAAAAGTTACTAAAAGTATGTCCTTGGAATAATTGACGTAGAAAATCCCTGAGAGTAAGGCAGTGTGGCAGGTTGCTCGATAGACTTCGATCCAGGTCGTGGTAGTTCAGGTGGACCCTTATATACCGTCTAACTCTGATCTGCAGGTTCACGAAACCTCGCCTTGCAAAACGGCTGCATTCCGATAACGGGTTCAATCGGCATCCTAACCATAGGAGAGAACCCACTTCGTAGTAGGCGTAGATGAGACTTATGTCAAGTCAATAACATGACAGTCGTCTTGGCATAATCCTGTCACTGAACTACGGTGGCATTGGTTGGAGTGAGGACTGATGTTTCGTAAACCATTATCATTATTATTTCACACGTAACCTAACTCCACTATTCAGCTACTATCATCGTTCTCACTGCCCTCCCCCAAAGAGTCCTGTGAATAGGTCGACATGCAATACCGTGAGCGGCGCAGTCTAATTTTGATCGTTTTTCAAAAAAACTAAAATCAGAACTCAATGTGAAAGTTGGTGATCACCTCAGACGATTAACTAATTTTACTCAGGAACGTATTGCTTTTACTCTCAAATGGTAGAAAAGGTGCCCTAGTCAAACACTGGCGGCCACGCCGTCTAAAGTCTGACCGTGACGTGAGGCCATTAGGCGATCGAACGGAACACTATACAAAACAACAACTCCGGCACTATCCCCCACACAAAACGACAGAATCGACAGAGAAGCAGCTCGCACATGCTCTTGACGTCACCAAAATTGTCAATCAGATCTCATCCTTGTCAGACGCCTCCGCGGTCACTGAAACCCTGACTTCACCAAGAGACAAATGACAACAACTGACGGTGCCCAAATGTCAGTCTGCCTATGCTGTGGCCATACTTTCCAATTACGTGTTCGCCTCTGCAGGCATCTGCGCACTTGCCGTGAGACGAGTGAAAACTCGCCACCAGAAGACCCATGTAAAAGTCATTTAGCCTCACACCCCAACTTACCACATCTGTTCATGGAACTACGGGTGCCGTATTGGCCTCCTTGGGTAGCACAAAGCACGAAAATTAAAGATTTTATGTTACTTGATGAAAAAAACTTTACGTTAAATTCCGGCATTACGGATAACGATTAAACCTCATGGAAAGTCTTTAAAATTGGAATTGCCTAGAATCTGTAAAGAACGGAGAAGCGGCAAATGCCAGATTTGGAAATGCAAAAATGAGTCACGCGACTCTCTTACGAGACTAATTTTGGGCAATTTCAAAGGCCGGGCAAAAGATAATAAACTCAATAACGATAAGAGAATAAGTCGTCCATCAGAGGTAAAACAACATAAATCAACATATTAAAATACATCTCGATCCATGAATTTTCAAACCGGCTTAAATTCAGCCAAAAACTTACATAAAAGGCAATAGAGGCCGATTATTAGGCACCATTCGAATGATCGCAACAGTGCTTCCATTTCAGATGGACCTTTGGCGTCAAGAGGGAATGAAGTGTCCTTTTTCTTGACTAACTAGTTTTGAGTAAGATATATGACCGATCTGCTATATCTCCAGTCGGCTTTGGGTTAATGTCCTTTGAACTGCCCCTTCCAATAAACTAATGGCCTTTGGTTCAGTAAAAGAAGTTAAGGTCAAGGTTAGGACGTCAATGCCATACCTCAGAAATATTAGCCGTCCTGCCATTTCCCGCGTCTTTACGCATCGCAGTGACCTGTATAGATTCAAACCTATGAACCTTATGGCGAACTTTGCAGTCACCAGTACTGACGAGTTGAATTTCGCAAGCACAGTCATTTCAATCTCATCACTAAAGTTTCTCTGGTCGAACAAAGAAGAAGGCCACACTTCGTTAAGTCTTCTCCTTCTCGTTAATTACTGGTAGGGAAAAACTTATTTTGTCCATCAGTTGCGGTAGCTTTTTTCTGTAGAGTTCAAATTTGTCTTTTGCGAGCGGACCTGATAGGCCCTTTAGTGCACATTGTAAATGATTAATTCTAGTTTCGGTGTGGTTCGTTCTACCACCCAGCCAAATGTAAAAGGCAGGATTGAAGTTCTCAATGTCCGATTTGAAACCAGCAAGCATCAATATTCATCTCTATTTAGAGTTTTTGGGCTCTCTTCGACAATATGTAATGTACTTGCGATTGTTGTACGCAAGAATTAATTAAGTGGCTATGTTTCCAACCGATCGCAGCTCTTTTGCCTTTATCTTAATCGTTAGAACACTGGATGACATTCTGAGCCTTAATGTCCTTCCTATTGCTTGATGTTTCATAGTGCATCTCTCTTAATATATAAGCATCGTTGGTACGATAGGTCACAAGACCAGACCCCAAAGAATTCCTCACACTGTCTCAAACGAATTCTAGTACTGCTTGTCCAGGAACCAATTGAAGACGTCCGAAGTAAATGTTCCCTCTCGTCGAATAAGTTTCCTGTGGCCCCACAATTTTAAGGTCATACAAGAAATACTTTTAAGCATATTATCTAGATCCTTTTGTGTGCACTAAGCACACACCGCCATGCAGTCGGACCCAGTTTTGGAAGATGTGTCACAACTAGGTTACAAATGAGCTTACGTTCCTGAATTCGTGTAGCGATTTAAATTACTTGCTACGGATCCAAAATTTTGTAAGTCCCCTCTATTTGCTTTTCTCCGTGAAATCACAAAATGTGCATATCAGGCTTATGACCCTTTTGTTTTGACGACATCTAACTGTCTATTATGGGAAATATAATGCGTACCGACTTGAAGACAGTGGAAAGTACTGCAGGATCAAAAGGTCTTCAAGTTGAACCAAAATAATGTTAAAAACTTTACTAGTACGATTCGTGAGAAAAATTTGTCATATTTCAACCGTACAAAGGGACCCTACTTGTCATAATTTTCGTGATTCCCCTCGAATAATCTTTTCCGAAATAAGCTATTTCCTCTGAAATCACTAAGCCCTGAGGGTTTAAGGAGAGATGCGCATCTTTTTGACGAGAAGGACTTTAGAACTGTGAAAAATTCCTTTATTTCTTTCTGCTTCCCACAATTGCGACTCCCTCATCCATCTAAGTTTACGTAATTAAGTCCCAGCTCTCGTACTTCTTTGGAGACTGCATTTTAGTAATCGGGCACTTTTAAAAGTCCTCTGGAATCCACTTCTCTAGAGGTTCAGCTGACTTCTGGTTAGAAACCCACTGACCTTTTTCCCTTGTTTCTTTGATTCGCTAACCAGTGGTTAGAGGCGTGGCCTCCTAACTAACAGGTCGCAGGTTCAAGCCTCGAGTATTCCACACTTCGTGGTTGGGTATGACTGGCTGACGACTGCTAATAAGCTAGAAATGGCCATTCTAGTCTCCCTTGTCTTTGCCAGCAATAACGTACTGCCCATATCATGCGCCGCTGTGCGGCTGCTGGTTGAGCTCGTGTGAGATCCCTTAAGGCAAAACGGGACGAGTGAGTTCCGTAAGGACGATTGGTGAGCGCCCCCTACCATTGTAAATCACTTCGTCGAACATTCCGTGCGTTTTTCGTCTTGCCAGTGTTGTCCTATAATTGATCTATAGTTCGACGGACGTTTCGGCTTTCCTCGTCTTCATTTTGTTGCACCAAGTATTCATGACTAACATTACAACATCACTTCGATTTAGTAAGGAAGAAAAATAATTTGACCGATACTCACTGGCTGTTTTGCGGAAGTAACACCCCGACAGTTCGGTCTTCTCACCCTTAGGTTCTAGCATAACACGTAGCGGATTACGTGAACAGCATGTTAGCTGCTGTCAGCGGAAACAGTGGTCAGGACTCCCGGTTTTGTTCAGTGTGCGTGATTCGTCTTGCGCTTCATTCATGGAGCACTGACATTTCTTATTTCAAACTGAATGCAAAACATACCTGACGGCTCTGCTTGAAGACCCTCACTTTTCCTGATTGACCTTAACGTCTCATAGATTACTAACTCTTAGAGACACTGTAAACCGTTGTTGTTATCACGTAACTTCTTCAGCACAGTCTAACTTTCTGACACTGTGGTCTGTAGCCTGTCGTATATGCTTTATTGTAGCTGTTTAGGCTTAAATACGACAAAGGGTTAACTGTTGTTGTTGGTCTGAATTTTTTTCTCCTGTTACTCTGGGCTTTTGTGTTGACATTTTGTCTTGGACTATTTGGCAAGCTGTCAAAACTAACCTAGATAGCCGCCTGTTCCTCCTCCATAGGTCCTCCATTGCGCGCTCCACAGTTTTGTTTCAGTTTCACTGTCGTGTATATCCTTATTGAGGGACATTTTGTTATGCCGACATTAGTGGACTCGAGGCTGGGTCTGCGCCTTATTTATGCCACTAATTAGCTGCCTTATGTCTCCTGTTTTCTTTTTGCACATGATGAAATCCTACAAAGCGGTTGCCAGTATGTTTTAAAACTCCGTTTCTATGTGACGTCTAGTCACAAGTGATATTTTATTCACATGCTGCAAAAATCACCAAACCCACCTATTTATAAACGTTTGTGTCTTCGCAAAATTCCTTTTACTCACGAACCTATTCACTTAGTCTCACACTTCAATGGCAAATTAATGGCTGATTTACGGACTGTTAACTTTAACTTTTCGAGAGTCCCGTGGAACAAGTCCGTTTGGATGCTAGGACCGGAGGCATTTCTTTTCTTTCGAATGTGGTAATATTATAATGGTATTTACGTGGCTCCGTGTGTTCACGGCTGCTGATTATTTTTATATGAGCAGTGAGTATAGTCACATTCTAGTCTGAGACACAGGCCGTTTACACAGTCTCGATAGTTTTCGGCTCACTTGTAAGGAGTGCTTGCTTATGTTCGAGTGAACGACCCCCATAAGGAAGACGGAATCCAACTGAACCTGTCTAAATAAATGGATAAAATAATTTGCTCCATTTGCATAAAGTATTGGTATTTGTTAACTATTGTGCGTTTTCGCCCTTTTCTCACGGGATATCTCTACCTTAGTGAATTTTTTTCGCACTGGGAACTGTGACTAGTCTCGCGACTTCAGTATTTGCACCGGCAGAATTTGCGGATGGTTATATCTGAAGATAACCTCGGAAGCCTCTAATCAAAATAAAGTCTTCTGACCAAATAAGTCCTTTATTCCCAATGTAAATAGTATGCAACATCTGCTAGCACTGCCGTAGACAACGCTGACGCCCTGCGTCAGTCTAATCTCTAATACGATGCAAGATTGGAAAAGGGTAAGTGACTGGTCTAAAAGGTAGTGCTAGACGAAATTACTTGCTGAGTTTAGTCGTAAATTTTAATATACTCGCTTCGCCAGATTCCGTTGAGCGATATCAGTTCCAACTACTGTTCGGTATAGAGTCGACCCCAGGCATCCGCAGAGGTTAGGGCCCTAACACTTGAAACCCCTCTATAAACCCTCATAACTGCCTATTTTAATGTCCAAACACTAAATATACTTCAAACCATCATCCTGAATAGCTTTCTACCATTCGCTGCGTTTACGTAATATTAATATTTATCACTAAATTATTATTACAAATATTTACTCATTTGGCATCAATATCACATTTGTTAATAGTAATATTTAAAAACCAGTAAATCGCTTTTATTATGAAAATGTGTTCAGTCGTGAAAAGAAGGGAAAATAACTTGCGAATGTTTTAGATATGCTTTACGAAAAAAGAAAGTCGCGAGCACTGTGCCGCAAAGGCGCGGGGGTCAACTGTATCTGCAATAAATCTCTTACGGTGCGTGCTCTTCCTAAGTTAACGCAACCGCATATCCTTTGAGAGTTAATATTTTAAAATAACACCCCTCTTCTGGGAGTACTCTGACAACAAATACCTTGTAAGAATAATAGAAATCGACTCGAGCTCCAGATCGACTACCGTTATATTTAAACGACAGGAAAGCATGAAATTAGTTCAGAAAGTTTGCCGAATATCTCAGGCAACCTTGCCCACGAACAGATTCGACGAAATCTGTCAAAACCTTCTTCTCACAAGGGAACTGGACTGAGTTAGTGGGCTGATATCAAGCATCAGGAAAACGAGTTGTTAAACACAAAGTGCTGTCGAGAGGCACTACTGTCAGAAGAACGGTAAACTGAAATGGAAAGTTCTGACATGATTGCCGTCCCCGGCCGGTAAAGCAGGACGAATAGCTGATAAAATATTCCGGATCGAAGCCGAAAAGACAGGAACTCTTAATTCCATGGAGGGATGTTTACCTCAGTGCTCAGTTGCGAAGGGGACCGGTTTGGAGTCTGCTGATCTGCCAGTCTGAGACTGGAGGTAGGACAGGATAACGACGACAAATAAGTCGGTAGTGGCCGTTTCATTTGTCCCTCTCTCGGTTGATAATAGTCACCAATCACCCGTTGCCGTTCAACCGCCTGGGTGAGCTCTGGACTGGGGACCCGAGCGCAGTTCGATCTCCTCCTGTTCCATCCCTCAAATGAAGTACATCGACGAACATCATTCACATGTAACCTTGTGTAAAACACTTCTGTTTTCTTCACTAGCAACACGACTAGCCCTTTACTCTCTTGGAATTTCATGTCGTTAGTACAGGGCTGCCTCTGTCGAAGGATACCTTAACTGAACAAAGGAAGGTAGTATCGACTGAATTATTGCTGGTAGCTCATTCTTGTTAGGCGGGATGTTACGGCCCACATCTGGTTCTATTTAAAATCATTATTTCTGGGTTATCAACGCTGACAATTGTGAAGGATAGAAGAGCATAGGCGATGTCCGAGGGACGTGTTTTTACGTGGCACGATTGATAATGTCTCGAAATATTTACCGTTTAAAAGGCAAACATGAACTACTAAAAATCAGAAGACCAAGTGCGAGCTAACGTTGCTTAAGATAACTTCTCTTCAGGCCGGTACAGTTATATGGGAACGGGGTACAGTGATTGAAAAAATCGGTATACGTTAGTTTTAAAATACAGGCTATTCAAAAGCGGAAGGGCGCAGAAAGGTGTATGTGGTTAGTCAAGCTTTGACCACCTTAAGCGAGGAGCCTGAATGACGTTCTTCTGGGCGCATAGGGTCGGTTTTCGTAACCTGATGGCGGCTGTTTCTGCTGTTGCTAACAGGCGCTGGTCCAGTAGCTTACGGTAGCTCGAGGGAACCTTATCAATCACACGAAATGCTTCAGCGGAGTCCACACGATGGCCTGAATCCACTGCATGCGCAAGGATGGTGCTGTCTAGTCTCCTAGTTTCACCTTTTGCCAGCCATGCGGGAAGGTGCTTTCGTATTCTTTTGGAAAGACGTCGACTCGTACGACCAATATAACCTGCTCCACATGAGCAAGTGAATGAGTAGATGCACATTGAGGCGGTCTGAGGTGGCAGCCTATCCTTGCCTTCTCCACGTAAAATACGAGCTCAGTTCTATAAATTTCATGAAGTGTTGTAGACAGGATTCACAAAACGCTCATTTACTGTGAAATTATACTGTCAGAGTGCATTTTAAAAGGCCCAGTTTACGTAAGGTGCTATCTTACTCTTCATTGTGCCTTGAAGCACGAGAATAAGCGTCCGATAAACTTTATTCATATAAAGTGTTTACTTATTTAATTTAGGTAGCCTGATGTATTTTCTTAACAATCTCTGGGGACCATTGAAGTTGACGGCTCCTCCCTTACCTGACTGACTGGCATTCCCTGTTGCTACTTTTGTCAGTGTCTTATGTAAACTTTCCGGTAGGCCTCATAGGCCACACCCGCGTTCGTATTATTCACCGACAGGGTCGCTGGGAAGGTTCCTTTGTTCTTTCTCTGTGCTGTCGGCTGCTAATCCGATTAATGCCACCTAACTGCGGGCGGGGAGTCCTGTTGCCGATAAGGTCAGAAAAAGCGTGCGTTGTCCTTCAGGAACGCTGACGTCGACTGCGTTGGATTCGTCCCCCTGTATGCCTTCCTAATCTGATGAATGACGCCTAGGCTGTCGTTGTGAGTTCCAGCTTTCCTACTTTCCTCTCGCGTACCTGCAACTTCGGACATCGCAGTAATCGGTCGGTTTCCTGCCGATGGACAACAAAAGCGGGCGATCGATGCCAGTGAGCCTTTTTGTCCTTTGTTGGTCATCTGCCAATCACCTGCCGGGTCATGGGAAAACGTTCGCTGTCTCCTCTCTCATGCCGTCGCCAATGTCACAGGCAGACATTTGCCCTTCTCTTATTTCCTACCATTACTCCGGCTAGTATATTCATGACACAAATGATGAGACCGGCAGTTTATTTTTGAACCCTTTCTTGTACTTTACGCTGATTTCCTGGCTTTACTTTTGTCGGACACTTGGTCGCGTGAAGAGGTTTGCGTTAGCATTCTCACTGATGACTCCGTTGCCTACCCAATTCAAATAAGTAGCCGATCTGTTCAGCCCACTGTCTCTCTCTGACTCACGTATTATTTTCACCTCTGACGAATGAGTAAATTTTGATCGACAACGGTACAGAGAAGGACCCCACTTAACTGTCAGTAGACTGTGGATCGTGCCGCACGTGATTTATGGTAAAGGAAGTTTTATGGGTGGGGCAGCACGCTAGAGAGTAGGCTAACCAAATAAAAGAAAACACAGAAATTGCCTGGATTTATTCCGAATGTCTTATCCTACGCTTTTATACCACAACGGAAATGAGAGTAGTTGGTAAACAATAAAGAAAAAGTTAATTTCATAAAATAACGGATTTCGAGTTAGGGTGTGACGTCGTGGGAAGTAATCGTTGTTTGCAGTGTAATTCCTGCAACAGCATGCAAATGTATGCCAAGGTTAGACCCCATACGACACGATGCGCCGTCCGCTGACATTTAAGTGGGGTCCTTCTCTATACCGCTGCCGGTTTATCAACGGCTAAATTCTGTCTCATTCATCCGCTTGACCTTACCCAGTGGCAACTGGCCTAAAACCCAAAACAAGCCGACTGGCGAATACTAAAAAAGGAATCAATAAATGTGTGCATGCTAACTTACTTAAACGACCGGCTCAAAGTTCCAAGCTTGTGAAGTTTATTAAAGCCGGTCTATTTTCCGTTGTTAGAAGAGGCCTACCAGGCGGGCTTTCTGGCAGCCATTTTTCAGACAACTGTGGACTAAATATCTGAAGCCTGAAGACATTGGGACGTATATGCTACTGAAGTAGCATGTCCTGCGGACCGAATTGTCACGGGTGGCAGATAGATTCACTGAGACTCCTTCAGACTAACCTTCTTCCCACTTACACAATGCCTTCCATTGGAAAACATACATGCAGTCTTTTTTTCCGAAAGCTTCCGGGTGGTTTCTGCTATGCATTAATACTTGTTCTCGAATTTCCCCCCAATGGTGTGCCGCGGAGCGATTTTTACGAACACTTCTGGCCAGCCCGCTGCATTCGCCTTATGAACAACTAAGACCGAGTACCTCAGATAGCAGAAGTATATCACGACCTAAACAAATCGTGGCTAGCTAGGTTCTCAGTCCACCACCTTTGCTGAAGCCGCAAACTCAGACTTAGGACCAAATTCATGTGGGCGAGCGCCTAAAGAATGTGTCCAAACGACTCCCCCCTGGTAGCCTCGACAACCCACCTGTACACGGGACGAAGTTAGACTCTTGAGCGAAAAACGTCTGCGTTCCGTCTTCCGCGACATTCAGAGGCCGCCAAAAGTCGGAAAGGACCAGAACTATGTAGGAAGTTGGAACACATGGTCAATCCCGTGTTACTCTGGTAGTGATTTACTCTTACAGAACCCTTTCCTCTACCTCCTCCTCCCTTCCCCCGTCCTCTTAGCCGTAGTCACATCCTCGTATTCCATACCGCTTTTTATACTGTATGCTTGGCCTCCGCCCCCTCCCCCATCTTCCGATTCACCCACGCGTCTGATTGGAATATCACGCTTGCTTCTTCTGAACTCTTTTCACATTCAAGACGCACCCTAGAATAAGTCCACAAGGACCGTTATCGACCGGGTGAGGGATTAGCAGACTTGTCCATAATGTGCCAAATTGATTACTTCAGTTTCTAAAAAGTCTATATATGCCGGGCGAATGATTTTGGCAGATTTGACTTATGCACCCGACAAATCTGTTCCATTTTGTGAGGGCCAGCCTGTGTGGGGCACGCGTAGATTGGTGATTTAGCTTTGTCGGCCACTGCGTCCGATTCCACCTTCGGTTGTTCCGACTCTGTGCTGCCACTGGACCTAGCTGGGTGGGCGAGAAGCGAGTGCACTGGATGCTTCGCAAGTCTTCCATCAATCTAGACTGACCCACCCGCAAGTCACCGCCCTCCGCTCACCATGTCGTGAGCAGACATCGTCGCATACAACGGACAAACTGATGCCTGAAAAACCTGCTAATCATCTGGTGAATTCCAAACTGCTTTCTTTGGGAAACATACGTCGGTAGTCAGCCTGCTGTAGGTTGGACGGGTGACTGGAAAACTGGAAAAAACTATGGGCTTTTGGTTGGGGCTCATAGCTCAGGTGGTTAGGGTTCTGGCTGTACACGAGCTTGCCGTTTCGGTCAGGGGATTTGAATTCTGCCGCGTCAGGTATGCTCTGTTTTATATATCTGGAATAACAGCACGGGTTTCCACTTTTTAAAGTTTCCAATCTGCGTGATGCGTACGTTCTCTACGAGCCGTTTTTATATATATTTCCGTTTCCAAGTCGATGCCACAAAGTTCTGCGACATCAATGAGCCGCATGATGGCCGGATACTCCACTCATAATATCACCCTTCTCAATATTATTGTAGTTAAAATCGAAAGTATTAATGGTGGGGGACGCTCACCGATCGTTTTTACGGAACTCACTCGATCCGTTGTGCCTTATGGACTCTCTCGAGCCCAACCAGCAGCCGCACAGCGGCGCATGATATAGACAGAATTATATTACCGACAAAGACAAGGGAGACTGGTCTTGTCTTTGTCGCTAATATCATTCTATCGAAAGTATTGCCTTCTTCGAATACAGGAGGTAAAGATGGTGTGGTTTCCCATAAATGGGGTTCGGTAAGTAAGATGTTTGATCATTCTCCATCCGACTGCCCGCGAGAGCTCTAGACTGAGACTCAAGGCCCAACGGGGGGAGCACGTCCCGAAAAAGATAAGGGAGGCTGGAACGACCATTACTGGCCTGTTAGCCGTCATCAATCAACCATGTATATATATATATATATGAATTGGAACGCAGGCATCCCAAGAAATATAAATTGAAATCAAAAACGTTCTTTGGGAAAGGGAGAAAACTTTATTAAGTAAATTTTCGACGTCGGTTCCCCGTGTCGTCGTCAGACTAGAGTAAATGTGCTGAAAACAATTAAAATTTCAAACGTGCTACAAAATCAATACTCATTTGGTGCCTCGGCTAGTAAGCTGCCGTCGTATGTGTCAGTCCGTATTGATCGGCTTTCGTCTCTTCCACTTTTCTCTGAGATTCTTGTACGTGGCATCTAACTCGATATGCCTGTTGATGCATGACTCATCGGAGTGCATGGCTTCAAGAAACTCTCGGCCTTTTTTAGATGGGCAAACTCCGACGATGCGAGTTTTGTCCCATGCGAAATTGTGCCCAGTATCAAGAGTGTGCATGGCCATTTGAGACAAGTGGTCTCGCCTCTTAACTGCAAGTTGATGTTCGTGGATGCGTGTAGAGGCA